>JAREIK010002602.1:3252740-3634371 GCA_029783825.1 Sapria himalayana | reverse complement strand
TTCAATCAATCAATCAATCAATCAATCAATCAATCTATCTATCTATCTGTATAAATATTTATCTATCAATTGATCAATCTTTATATTTGTCTATCAATCTATATATTTATTTATCTATCAATTTATTTATTTATTTATCTATCTATATATCTATTTGTCTATCTATCTATGTATCTATCTGACTATTTGTCTATTTGTCTATCTATCTATTTATCAATATATATATGTGTATATTTGTTTATCTATATTTCTACCTATCTATCTATTCGTCTATCTATATGTCTATCATTTTATCTATTTAGATATATATATATATATATATATATATCTGTCTATTAGTCTATTTGTCTATCTGTCGATCAATCTATCTCAGTATATGTCTATCTATCGATTTATCTATGTGTCAAATGTGTATATATCGATCTTTTTATCTATCTATTTGTTTATATGTGTATCTATGTATCTATGTACCTGTGTATCTGTGTATTTATCTATATGTCTATCTTTCTATCTAACTATATATCAATTTATCTATTTGTATGTTTGTATATCTGTATATTTATCTATTTTTATATCTGTAAATCTGTTTATCTATTTATCTATTTATCTATCTATCTATCTATCTATTTTTCCATCTATTTATCTATCAATATGTGTGTGTGTGTGTGTGTGTCTGGCTATCGATCTATCTTTATATTTATCTATATATCTTTATTTCTATCTATTTATCTATCAATCTATTTATCTGCATATATGTCTATTTGTCTATCAATCTATCTTTATATTTGTCTATCTATATATATTTCTCTATCAATCTATTTATTTATCTGTCTATCTATCTATCTATATATCTATCTATATATATATATATTTGTCTATCTATCTATATATTTATCAGACTATTTATCTATTTGTCTATCTATTAATGTATATATGTATATCTATATAAATGTCTATCTATCTATTTATTTGTCTATTTTTTTGTCAATTTATTTATAGATCTATGTGTATATATTTTTAACTATCTATATGTCTATCTGTCTATTTATATATCTATCTATCAGTCTATCTTTCTATATTTTTATTTATCTATTTATATATCTATCTATCTTGCTAACTGTCTAATTATCTATCAATGTATATATATATCTATCTATCTATATGTCTGTCTATTTATCTATTTGCCTATCTATCTATATATCTATCTATCTATCTGACAATTTGCCTATATATATATATATATATATATATATATATATATATATATATATATATATCAATCAATCAATCTGTCTATTTATCTATCTATCTATATGTATATATCTCTATTTTTCTATCTGTCTATATATTTATTTGTCTATCTATGTATCGATCTATCTGTCTATCTATATATTTGTGAATCTGTCTATTTGAAAATTTATCTATCAATCTATCTATATATCTTTCTATCTGGCTATATCTCTCTCTCTATTTATCTATGTTTATGTCTATCCATCTGCTTATATATCTATCCATTTATTTGTATACCTATCTATCTATCTACCTAATTATATATCTGTCTAAGTATGTATCTATTTATATAACTTTTTATCTATCTATCTATCTGTCTGTCTTTCTATCTATTTGTCTATCATTATATCTATCTATTTGTCTATCTTTATATCTATCTATCTATCTATGTATATGTCGATCTGCTTATCTATTTATCTATCTATTTGTTTATCTATCTATATATCTTATTATATTTCTCTCTATCGATCTATATGACTATTTGTCTATTTGTCTGTATATGTATCTATCTATCTACCCACTTTCTGTCTATCTATCTATCTATTTATCAGACTATCTATCTATCTATTTATCAGAATATCTATCTATCTGTCTGTATATTAGTATATATGTCTATCTATTTAACTATATATTTGTTTATCAATATATCTATATATATATATATATATATAATTTTTTTATCTGTCTATTATATATCTGTCTATCTATCTATCTATCTATCTATATGTCTATCTATCTGTCTGTCTGTCTATCAATCTATCTGTATATTTATATATCTATCTATCTGTTTATCTATCTATCTATCTATTTTTAGATTTCTAAATCTATTTATCCGCATATTTGTCTCTCTCTATCTTTGTAACTTTCAATCTATCTATCAATCTATTTTTCTATCTCTATATCTACTTATCTATATATCTATCTCTTTGTCTATATATTTATTATATATATGTCTATCTATCTAGCTATTTATAAATCAATCAATCAATCAATATTTCTGTCTATTTATCTATATTTCATTCTATATATTTCTCGATCTATCTATCTGTCAATCTCTCTATCTCTCTATATCTCTATCTATATATTTCTCTATCTCTCTATCTTTATATCTGTCTAAAGGTTTATATATCTATCTATTTACCTGACTATCTGTCTACCAATCTTCTATTTATCTATATATCTGTTTATCTGCCTATCTGTCTATCTATATATCTATCTATATATCTATCTATATATCTATTTGTCTATCTAACATTATGACTATCTAACTTTATGTCTATACGTCTAACTGTCTATCTATTTATCTGTCTATCTATCTATTTGTCTATCTATCAATCTGTCTATCTATATATCTATCTATTTATCTATCTTTTAATCTGTCTATCGATCTATCTATCTGTCTATTTGTCAATCTATCAATCTACATATCTCTCTATCTATCTATTTTTCTATATGTATATATGTCTATCTATCTATCTATCTATCCATCTGCCTTTCTCTATTTATATATATATATATATTTATTTGTATATCTATGTAGTTATCTATCTATCTATTAGTCTGTCTATATGTCTATCTATCAGAATATCTAAAAATCTATTTATATCTTTATCTATCGATCTATCTATTTGTCTATCTTTATATCTATATATTTACCTATCTGTATATCTCTCTCTATATATCTATGTAAAAGTCTATCTATATATATGTGTATCTCTATATCTATCTATTTATCTATTTATCTATCTATATGTTTATATTCTATGTATATATCTATCTATATGTCTATCTACATATCTTTCTATCTCTCTATCTCTATATATTTATATTTATTTATTTATCTATCTATCTATATGCATATATGTCTATCTGTATACCTATCAATCTATTTGTCTATCTATGTATCTGTCTATATAAATTTTAATCTATTTATCTATCTTTCTATTTATATGTCTATTTTTCTATTAATATATTTGTCTATCTTTCTATATGTTGATCTATGTATATGTCTAGATGTCGATCTATGTATATGTATATCTGTCTATCTATCTATCTATATATTTATTTATCTATCTATATATCATACTATCTTTCTCTCTATCTATTTATCTATCATTATGTTTATTTGTCAATCTATGTATCTATCAATTTATCAATCTTTTTGTCTATGTATCTATTTAATTATCTATATTTATATCAGTTTATATGTCTATCTATCTGTATACTAGTTGATATGTCTATCAATTTAGCTATATATTTGCCTATATATATGTATCTATATATATATATATATATATATATATATATATATATATATATATATATATATATATATATATATATATCTATTTATTATCAAACTATTCCTCTAACTATATGTCTATCGGTCTATCTGTATATCTATAAATATGTCTATATATTTATCTATCTATTTGTCGATCTGTCTATATCTCTATCTATCTATCTGTCTATATATCTACATTTCTATCTTTTAATTTGTTAATCTATCTATCTGACTATTTGTCTACATGTCTATCATATATATGTATATCTATCTAATAGTCTGTCTATTTATTTATCTATCAATCTATCTTCATGTCGTTCAATCTATTTGTCACTTTGTCTTTCTATTGATCTATCTCTTTATCTCTTTATCTTTCTTTCTATCTATCTATCTATCTATTTTATTATCTATCTACATGTCTATCTATCTACTAATCTTCTATCTATATGTGTATCTATCTATTTGTCTATCTATCTATCTATTTGTCAATCTATCGGTCTGTCTATTTCTCTCTTTCTATCTATCTCTCTATTGATCTATCATTCTATCTTTCTATGTATCTTTTTATCTGTCATTCTATCTATATGTCGATTTGTCTATATGTCTATCTTTATATCTCTCTATCTCTTTATTTCTCTATCTGACTATCAATCTCTCTATCTATATGATTATCAATCTATCTCTCTAGCTATTTACCAATCTTGTATTTACCTCTATATCTATCTATATGTTTGTCTATCTGTCTGCCTATCTATATGTCTACTAATCTTCTATCTACTTGCATATCTGTCCATCTATCTATTTGTCTATTTGTCTCTCTATATATCTAATTATCTATCAGTATATCTATGTGTATGTCTATCTATCTATTTATATGTCTATTTGTCTATATGTCTATCTTCTTATCTGTCTGTCAATCTATCTATTTATTGGTTTATCTGTCTATTAGACTATTTGTTTATCTATCTATCTATTTATCTATCTATCTGTTTAATTGTTTGTCTAACTATCTGTTTATCTATTTGTTTATCTATTAATTTATTTATCTATCTATTTATTTGTCTGTCTATCTGTCTATTTGTCTATCTATCTATTTATGTATTTGTTTATCTGTCAATTTGTCATTCTGCCTTTCTGTCTATCGGTCTATTTATATATTTGTCTATATGTTTATCTGTCCATCTGACTATATGTCAATCTGTATATCTATCTATTTGTCTCTCTATCAATTTGTCTATCTCTCTATCTGTTTATCTATCTATCAGTCTATCTATTTATCTATCTATTTATATATTTGTGTATTTGTATAACTATCTAAATTTTTATCTAAATATCTACCAATTTATCTATCTCTTTATCTATCTATCTATTAATCTTTTTATATATCAATGTATCTATCTATCTATCTATCTGACTATCTGTCAATTTGTTTATATCTCTATTTGTCTATCTATTTATTTGTCTATTTATTTATCTATCTATTTATGTATCTATCTATTTATTTATCTGTATATCTCTCTATCTATATTAAATTCTAACTATCTATATATATCTGTTTATTTTTCTATCAATTTATTTGCCTATCTCACTATTTGTCTATTTGTCTATCTATCTATTTGTCTATCTATTTATATGTGTATATGTCTATATATTTATGCTTATCTAACTATATGTCTATATATCTATCTATTTATCTATCTGTCTATTTATATATCTCTCTATTTCTATATCTCTCAATCTATATATTAGTGTGTATATATATATATATATATATATATATATATATATATCAATCAATCTATCTATATGTCTATATAACTATCTATCAAAATATGTGTATTTGTCTATATGACTTTCTATTTATTTTTCTTTCTATTTATCTATCTTTATTTTTATCTGTCTATCATTCAATCTGTCTTTCTTTCTATCTATGTATTTGTCTATTTATTTATCTGTAAATCTGATTATAAATCTTTCTATCTTTCACGCTATATGTCTATATGACTATCTATTTATCTTTCTGTCTATCTGACTATCTATCTATATGTCAATTTGTCTATAAATTTATGCCTATCTGTTTATCTATTTATTTGACTATTTGTATATTTATCTTTCTTTCTTTTTTTTCTTTTTATCTATCTATCAATCCATCTATCAATCAGTCTATATGTTTATTTTTCTATCTATCTATCTATCTATCTATCTACCTACCTACCTATCTGTCGGTCTATATGTCTATCAATCTATCTATATATCTATTTATCTATCTATCAGTATATTAATATCTTTGTCTATATGTTTATCTATTTATCTATCTATTTGCTTATCTCTTTATCTATTTATCTATCTATTTGTTTATCTATTGATCTCTCTATCTGTCTATTTATGTAAAATATTATCTATCGTTATATCTATCTGTCTATCAATCAATTTGTCTATTTATCTTTTTTCTATCTATCTATTTGTCTATCTATATATCTATCTATCCGCATATATGTTTATTTATCTATTTATCTATTTATTTATCAATTTGTCGATATATCTATCTGTCTATTTCTATATCTCTTTATCTTATTATCTTCATATCTCGCTATCTCTTTATTTGTCATTCTATCTATATATTTATCTATCTAGTTGTTTATCTGTCTACATGTCTATTTATCTTCTATCTACATGTGTATCTATTTATCTCTCTATCAGTCTATCTATCCATTTGTCTATTAATCAATTTGTCTATCTCTTTATCTCTATATCTGTATATCTGTCTATATGTCTATTTATCTATTTATGTATCCATCTATCAATTTATAAATATGTTCATCTAACTATCTCTATTTCTTTCTATCTTAGTATCTTCCTATCTTTCTATCTCTCTATTTGTCTTTTTATATATTTATTTATCTATCTAACTTTCTATCTATCTACATGTCTATTTATCTACATATCTTCTATCTACTTGTGTATCTTCCTATCTGTCTATCAGTGTATGTTCCTATCTGTCTATTTACATATCTATCTCCTATCTATCTCTCTTTGTCTATATGTCTAGATATATATCTGTCTATCTGTCTATCTATTTGTCTATGTATCTATTAGTCTATTTATCTATCTAGCTATCTTTCTATCTATTTATTTGTCTATCTATCTATATGTCTATTTGTCTATATATCTAACTATCTACCTATATATCTTTAAATTTGTCTATCTGCTTATCTTTCTATTGATCTATATGTCTATTTATTTTTTTTGTCTATCAGTCTATTTGTCTAAATATATATCTGTATTTCTCTCTATATGTATATCTATTTATCTATATAAATATCTATCTATCTATCTAAATATCTATCTATCTATCTAAATATCTATCTATCTATTTGAATATCTATGTATCTATTTATATATTAATTTAGATGACTATCTATTTATATATTTATCTGTTTATTTGTATATCTATTTATCTATCTATCTGTCTATTTGTCTATCTATCTATCTAACTATCTATCTGCCAATATGTTTGTCTTTCCATCTATCTATCTATCTCTCTATTTTCTATCTCAAAATCTATATATCTATCTGTCTATATATATATATATTTTTTGATCTATATATCTATGTAAACGTATATCTATCTATGTGCATATTTGTCCATCAGTATGTCTATATATTCATCTATTTGATTATATATTTATCTATCTATTTTCTTATCTATATATTTATCAAGCTGTCAATCTATTTATCTATCTATTTATTATTTATCTATCTGTCTGTTTGTCTATCCGTAGATTTATCTATCTCAATATCTATCTGTCAATCTTTTTATATATCTATCTGTCTATCTGTTTATCTATCTATCTGAGTATCTATGTATCTGTGTATTTGTGTATCTATCTATTTATTTATCTGTCTATTTGACTATATATCAATCTAGCTATCTGTATATTTTTCTATATGTATATCTCTCTTTTTGTATAATAGGATATCTATTTATCTATCTATTTGTCTATCTTTATATTTTTTCGTCTATCTATTTATCAATATGTCTATATGTATATATGCCTATTTGTATATCAATCTAACTTTAAAATTATCTATCTATCTATTTATCCGATTATCTGACTATCTATCTATTTATCAATCAATCAATCAATTTGTGTTTCTTTATATCTGTCTATATGTATATCTATCTATCTGTCTATTTATTTATCAATATATCTATCTATTTGTATATAAGTCTATCTTGTTATTTGTCTAAATATTTGTATATAAGTCTATTTATTTATCTTTCAGTCTATTTGTCTAAATATTTGTATGTATGTCTGTCTATTCATTTATCTATCTATTTATCTATTTGTCTATCTGTCTATTTATCTATCTATTTGTCAGCATGTCTATCAGTCTATCTTTCTATATGTTAATATGTATATCTATATATTTGTATATTTGTCTATCTATGAATCCATCTATTTGTCTGTGTATCTCTCTATTAGTTTATATGTCTATCTATCTATCTAACTATTTGTGTATCTATCTTTCTCTTTATATGTCTATCTATATATTAGTCTATTAGTCTATCTGTCTATATATATATGTGTGTGTGTGTGTATGTGTGTGTGTGTGTGTGTAGAATATATATATATATATAAAACGAAGAAAAGCGCTACAGGGATTAAAAGAAGTAGCAACGGAAAAAAATGCAAGGTTTCTATCTATCTATCTATCTATCTATCTCTCTCTCTCTCTCTCTCTCTCTCTCTCCTTCTTCGTCTATATGGTATCAGAGAGATTCGGATTCTGTTCGGCCGATTTCCACAACTGAGAGAGCTCTTTATTCCCAAGCCTCCAACGCGGCCTACATTTTTTTTACTTCCGATGGGAACCATCTTCCTCTCCGCTGGATGCTTCTCAAATGACAGACAGCCGTCTCGTTTCCACCATACCCAATTGTTCTTGGATTGTCGCTTGGTTTTCTTCGTATTGAGGAACGTATTGTTGGGTTCCCGCAGGCCCAGCTGTCTGCAGCTTCCTCTTCCTCGCCATTCAGAAATCTAGGGTTTCAGGAACCCTGTTCGTGAAACCCTGTTCAGAAACCCTGTTCCTTGCCTCTTCAACCTTTCGGGTGCTGCCACGCCACAATCTGGAGCTGTACTAGGGCTCTTTTCAATCTTAAGTAGATATGGCTGCTAAAACTTCCATTTTTTCCTCTATTATATATGGATCTCCTATGATTACTTCGGAGAAATTGGTTGGCAGTGACAATTATCTTTCTGGGTCAGCTTCTATTGAACTATGGTTTATGGGTCAAGGATATGAGGAACACCTGGTTACACAGAAGATAGATATCCCTGAGGTTGACCGCATACAGTGGAGGAAGATAGATGCCTAGTTATGTAGTATATTATGGCAATCAGTTGATCCTAAGATTCTTCTTCATCTTCGGGCCTACAAAACTTGTTTTAAATTTTGGACTCAAGCTAAAGGATTATACACGAATGATATCCAGCGTCTTTATAAGGTGGATTTTGCTATTGTCCATCTCAGCCAACAGGACTTGGATCTATCTACTTATATTGGCCAGATTGCTTCGCTTAAGGAAGAGTTCTTGACTGTGATGCCTCTTACTTCTAATGTTGGGGCTCAACAAACACAACTTGATAAGTTCTTCATGGTCCTTACTCTTATTGGCCTCCATCCGGATCTTGAGCCTATCCGCGATCAGATTCTTGGCAGTTCATCAGTTCCGTCCATGGATGATGTGTTTGCTTGCCTCCTTCGTATCTCGTCCACTCAGACTTTGCCATTTGATAGCACTTCAGATTCTTCTGTGTTAGTTTCTCACACAACCACTCAAGGAGGCCACAGAGGTAACCGAGGTAGGGGCCAACGTCCTCATTGCACCTATTGCAATAAA
Organism: Sapria himalayana; assembly: GCA_029783825.1. Lineage (NCBI taxonomy): Eukaryota > Viridiplantae > Streptophyta > Magnoliopsida > Malpighiales > Rafflesiaceae > Sapria > Sapria himalayana. The sequence goes on along the minus strand of JAREIK010002602.1, from coordinate 3,624,889 downwards.
CTTGGCCACACTCGTGATCGTTGCTATCAGTTACATGGACGGCCTCCTCGCACTGCCCATATGGTCCAGTCATCTGATTCTCAGCTGCCTCAGCCTCCGAGCTCCTCCAAATCTTAGGCATATCATGCTTCTGTTGCCTCTGTTGCCCAGCCTGGTAATACCTCTGCCTGCCTTACCCACACATCCTCTCTTAGACCCTGGATTCTAGATTCTAGAGCTTCTGATCACATATCTGGTAATAATGATCTTTTCTCCTCTATTTTTACTACATCTTCTTTACCTACTGTTACCTTAGCTAATGTTTCTCAAACTATGGCTAAAGGTATTGGTTTGGCCCTTCCTCTACCTTCTCTACCTCTCACTTCTGTCCTTTATACTCTTAAATGTCCTTTTAATCTTATTTCCATCAGCAAAATCACTCGTACTCTTAATTATTCTATTACCTTTTCTGATAAATTTGTGACCTTGTAGGACCGGAGTACGGGGAAGACGATTGGCATAGGACGTGAGTCTCAAGGTCTCTATCACCTCACCTTGGATTCATCTCCTACAGTTTGCATTTCCACTGATGCTCCTCTCCTCATTCACAGTCGTTTGGGCCACCCTAGACTTTCCAAGTTCCAGAAGATGGTCCCTCATTTTTCCACTTTGTCATCACTTTCGTGTGAGTCATGTCAGCTTGGGAAACATACTCGTGTCTCATTTCCAAAGCGTTTGGATAATCGGGCAAAGTCTCCTTTTGAGCTTGTCCACACTGATGTTTGAGGTCCTTGTCGGACTGCGTCTACTTTAGGATTTCAGTATTTTGTCACTTTTATTGATGACTATTCTCGATGTACTTGGTTATTTTTAATGAAAAATCGAGCTGAGTTATTTTCTATTTTTTAGAAATTTTATGCTGAAATCCAGACCCAATTCAATATTTCCATTCGTGTGTTACGCAGTGACAATGCTAGGGAATATTTTTCATTCCCCTTTACTTCATTTATGTCTCATCAAGGGATTCTTCATCAGTCTTCTTGTGCTCATACTCCTCAACAAAATGGGGTAGCTGAGCGCAAGAATCGACATCTTGTCGAGACAGCTCGTACTATGCTCCTCCATAGTAATGTTCCTCTTCGTTTTTGGGGGAACGCTGTTCTTACCGCTTGTTATTTGATTAATCATATGCCCTCCTCTGTTTTACATGATCAGATTCCTCATTCCATTCTCTTCCCTGACCAACCATTTTATTTCCTTCCTCCTCGTGTCTTTGGTTGTACTTGCTTTGTTCATATTCTCACTTCTGGACAGGACAAGCTTTCAGCCAAAGCCATGAGGTGTCTCTTCTTGGGATATTCCAGACTTCAGAAGGGTTATCGTTGTTATTCTCTTGAGACTCATCGCTAATTTATCTCCGATGATGTTACTTTCTTTGAGGACTCACCATTCTTTTCAACCACTTCTGAGACTCTTCATGTTTCTGTAGTCTTGCACATTCCCATTGTCTCTTCACCTGATGTTGTGCCTCCTCGACCACTTCAGGTTTGTCATCGTCGCCCTAGTGTCGATGCTCCTCTGTCATTTGCTGAGGCACCTGCTGACTCACTTCCTATCCCTTCGGCTTCTCCTGCCCCGGCTCCACCCTCTTCTGATGACTTAACCATTGCTATTCGGAAAGGTAATCACTCTACTAGTAATCCTCATCCTATTTACAATTTTTTGAGTTATCATCGATTATCTTCACCCTATTCTGCTTTTGTCTCTGTTATATACTTTGTTTCTCTTCCAAAGAGTACCCATGAAGCTCTTTTCCATCCAGGCTGGCGATAGGCAATGGTGGATGAAATGGTTGCTCTACACTCTAATGGCACTTGGGATCTTGTTGTTTTACCCTCTGGTAAATCTACAGTTGGTTGTCGTTGGATCTATGCAATTAAGGTTGGTCTTGATGGTCAGGTTGATCGCCTTAAGGCCCGCTTAGTTGCTAAAGGCTATACTCAAATTTATGGTTCTGATTATGCTGACACATTCTCCCCTGTTGCCAAGATTGCTTCTGTTCGCCTGCTTCTCTCCATGGCTGCTATGTGTTCTTCGCCTCTTTATCAGTTGAATATTAAAAATGCCTTCCTTCATGATGATCTTGTCGAGGAAGTTTATATGGAGCAACCTCCTGGTTTTGTTGCTCAGGGGGAGTCTGGTTTAGTGTGCAAGTTACGACATTCTCTATATGGCTTGAAACAATCTCCTCGAGCATGGTTTGGTCATTTTAGTTCTGTTGTTCAAGAGTTTGGCATGCTTCGTAGTACAGCATACCATTCAGTTTTCTATCATCATAACTCATTGGGGGTAGTGTATTTATCTAGTTGTTTATGTGGATGACATTGTCATTACAGGCAGTGATCAGGATGGTATTCAGAAACTAAAACAACATCTTTTTACCCACTTTTAGACCAAAGATTTGGGAAAAATCAAGTATTTCTTGGGAATTGAGATAGCTCAATCCAGTTCTGGTGTGGTCATTTCCCAAAGGAAGTATGCTTTAGACATCCTGGAAGACACCGGTATGTTAGATTGTAAACCGGTAGACACACCTATGGATCCAAATGTCAAACTTGTACCAGGACAGGGGGAGCCTTTAGGAGACCCAGGGAGATATCGACGACTCGTAGGTAAATTGAACTATCTCACCATTACTCGTCCAGACATTTCTTTTCCTGTGAGTGTTGTTAGTCAATTCCTACAGTCACCATGTGATAGCCATTGGGATGCCATAATTTGCATTCTTCGATATATCAAAAGTACACCAGGCCAAGGTGTGTTGTACGAGAATAGAGGTCATACTCAGGTTGTTGGTTACACAGATGCAGATTGGGCTGGCTCACCCACAGATAGACGTTCCACTTCAGGGTACTGTGTTTTTATTGGAGGTAATCTAATATCTTGGAAGAGTAAGAAACAAGATGTAGTAGCGAGATCTAGCGCTGAAGCCGAGTATTAAGCTATGACTTTGGCAACATGTGAACTCATATGGTTGAAACATCTTCTTCAAGAGTTGAGATTTGGAAAGGATGAAGAAATGAAACTTATGTGATAACCAGGCCGCATTACATATTGCATCCAATCCAGTCTTTCATGAAAAGACCAAGCATATTGAAGTTGATTGTCACTTCATTAGAGAGAAGATCACATCAGGATGTGTTGCTACAAGTTTTGTTAATTCAGATGATAAACTATCAGATATCTTCACTAAATCTCTCAGTCGTCCTAGGATTAAATACATTTGTAACAAGCTTGGTGCATATGACGTATATGCTCCAGCTTGAGGGGGAGTGTGGAATATATATATATAAAGCGAAGAAAAGCGCTATAGAGATTAAAAGAAGTAGCAACGGAAAAAAACGCAAGGTTTCTCTCTCACTCTCTCTCTCTCTCCTTTTTCGTCTATAATATATATATATATATAAATATAAATATATATATCTATGTATCTATTTATTTGCATATCTATCTATCTATTTTTTTATCTATATGTCTATTTGCCTATATATCAATCTATCTCTCAATCTATCTACATATCTATATATATGTCAATATGTCTATATTTTTATTTAACTATCTCTCTATCTATCAATTTATTTGACTACATATGCAACTATGTTTCTATTTACTATGTATTTGTGTATCTTTGTATTTGTCTATATGTCTATATATCAAACTATGTTTCTATTTATCTTGTCTTTCTAACTATTTGCATATTTATCTATATAATTATCTTTCTATCTTTTTATCTGTCTATTTGTCTATTGATCAATTTGTCAATCTATCTATATATCTATCATCTATCTGACTATCAGTCTATATATCTATCTATCTATCTATCTATTTATCTTGTCTATCATTTTATCTGTCTATCTATCTATTTATTTATTTATTTGACTATATATGTAAATGTGTTTTTATGTATCTATGTATCTATGTATTTGTGTATCTTTGTATTTGTCTATATGTATATATATCAATCTATGTAACTATTTATCTCATTTTTCTAACAATCTGTCTATATATCTATATAACTATCTTTCTATCTGTCTATCTATCTATCTGTCAATCTATCTATTTGTCTATTTGTCAATCTGTCTATCTGACTATTTGTCTATTTGATTACCTGTCTATATATTAATCAATCTATCTATCTGACTATCAATATATATATATATATATATATTTATCTGTCTATCTTTCTATCTTTCTATATGTGTATCTATGTATTTGTCTTTACATATCTATTTATCTATCTATTTGTCTGTCTATCTATCTATCTATTTGTCTATCCATCTCTCTGTCTATCTATTTAACTATTTGTCTATTTTTATATCTATCTATCTATCTATCTATCTGTTCTATTATCTATCTATCTACATATATTTTTGCTTATTTAACTATTTGTTTATCTGTCTATATATATATATATATCTATCTACATGTCTATCTTTCTAACTAACTAACTATTTGTCTGTCTATCTATCTCTCAGACTATCTATCTATCTATTTGTTTATTTATCTATATATCTATTTGTCTAACTTTATAATTTTCTATTTATTTATTTGTCTAACTTTATAATTTTCTATCTATCTATTCGTCTAACTTTATAATTTTCTATCTATCTATTTGTCTAGCTATCTATGTGTCTATATGTGTATCTTTCTATCTGTCTGTATGTTTATATATATATATTTAGTTATTTGTATATAAGTTTATCTTGTTATCCATTTATCTATGTATCTATATTTCTGTTTATCTATCTATCTATTTGACTATTTATAAATCTATCTATCTATTTATCTATTTTTTTATCTGCATGTCTATTAGTCTATCTTTCTATATTTAATCAATATATATATATATATATATATATATATATATATTTGTCTATCTATCCATCTAAGTATCCATCTATTTGTCTATATGTGTATCTATCTATTTGTCTATATGTCTGTCTATCTATTTGACTATTTGTATATCTATCTATCTATCTATCTATTTGCCTATTTTATATCTGTCTATGTATCTATCTATCTATCAATATGTGTCTATATGTCTATATTATATGTATATTTTTATATTTGTATATAAGTCTATCTTGTTATTTGTTTATCTATGTATTTATATTTCTATCTATCTATTTATCTATCTGTCTATTTAATTATTTACATATCGATCTATCTATTTATCTATCTGTCTGTTTGTCTATTCATTTATCTATCTATCTGTTTATTTGTATATCTATCTATTTATCTATCTATTTGTCTACATGCCTATTAGTCAATCTTTCTATATGTCATTCTACCTATCTATATATTTATCTATCTATCTATTTTCTAAATATGTATATATCTATTAGTTTGCATGTTTATCAATCTTTCTATATGTCAATCTACTTATCTATAAATATGTCTCTCTATGAATTCATATATTTGTCTGTGTGTATCTCTCTATTAGTCCATATGTCTATCTATCTATTTTACTATTTGTGTATCTATCTATCTATCTATCTCTCTCGCTCTCTTTATGTCTATCTATCTATTAGTCTTTTAGTTTATCTGTGTATTTGTATATCTGTCTATTTGTTTCTCTGTCTCACTGTCTCTCTGTCTATTTGTCTATCTATCTATCTATCAATCTACATATCTATCTATTTGTCAATATGCGTATCTTTTTATCTGAATATATGTCTATGTATCTATCTATTTATTTGGCTATATATGTAACCGTGTTTCTATGAAATCTTTGTATTTATGTATCTTTGTTTTTGTCTATATGTCCTTATATCAATATGTGGATCTAATTATCTTGTCTTTCTAACTATGTCTTTCTATCTGTATATATATCTATTTGTCTATCTGTTAATTTGTCAATCTGTAAATTTGTCAATTTATCAATCTGTCTATCTGTCTATTTGTTTATATATTTAACTAACTACCAATCTATCTATCTATCTGTCTGTCTATTTTGTCTATCTTTTTATCTGACTATCTGTCAATCAATCAATCTATCTATCTATCTATGTAATTTGCTATATATGTAACTGTATTTCTATGTATCTATGTATTTTTGAATCTTTGTATTTGTCTATATGTCTATATATCAATCTGTGTATCTATTTTCTTGTCTTTCTATTAATTTGTCTATCTATTTATATGATTATATTTCTGTCTTTTTATCTGTCTATATGTCTTTATATTAATGTGTCTATCTGTCTATTTGTCAATCAGTGTATTTGTTTATTTGTCTATTTGTCTATCTGTCTACCTGTCTATATATTTATCTATCTATCTGAATATTAATCTATATATCTATCTATTTAACTATCTAACTATCTATCTTTCTATCATTCTATATGTGTATCTATGTATCTATCTATATCTCTATTTATTTAATTATCTATTTATCTATTTATCTATTTATTTATATGTCTATCCATCTATCAATATATCTATTTTTCAATCAATCTACATGTTTATCCGTCTATTTGTTTATCTATTTGTCTATATGTATATTTATCTATCTATTTATCTATCAATCTATATTTTTGCCTATCTATATATCTGTCCTTTTGTCTATCTATCTACATGGCTTTTTGTTTATCTATCTATTTGTCTATCTATATATCTATCTAAAAATCTATCTACTTGACTATCTTTCTAACTATCTATCTATTTATCTGTCTATCTATCTAACTGTATATCATGTTATCTATCTATATACTTATCTATCTATCTATGTATCTTTCTATTTGAATATTTGTCTATTAGTATATCTATTTATTTATATATCTGTCGATCTATCTGCCCATCTTATAACTATATATATGTATATCTCTCAATCTATTATTTACATATCTGTCAATCTAAATATCTATCTATTTATTTATCTATCTGTCAATTTATCTATCTTTCTATTTGTATATTTGTGTATCTATCAATCTGTCTATTAGTGTATATGTATCTGTCTATTTGTGTATCTATCTATCTATCTATCTGTATATAAAATCTATATTTTTATCTATTTATTTGTCAATCTATATATGTTTATCGCTCTATCTATTTATTTCCCTATACACCTATCTATATATTTATATGTCTATCTATTTTTCTACCTATCTGTCTATTTTTCTAGCAATCTATTTGTCTATCTATCTCCCTTTTTTTCAAGCAATCTATATGTCTATATATCAATTTGTGTATCTATTTATCTTGTCTTTCGAACTATGTGTCTATCTATCTGTATGAAAATCTTTCTATCTTTTTATCTGTATATTTGTCTCTCTGTCAATCTGTAAATCTATCAAACTGTAAATCTATCTATCTATCTATTTTTCTATATATATATGACTACCGATCTATCTATCTATCTAACTATTTATCTATCTTGTCTATCTTTTTATCTGACTATCTCTGTCTATATATCTATCTATTTATTTTGTTATATATGTAACTATGTATCTATGTATCTATGTATTTTTATATCTTTGTATTTGTCTATATCTCTATATATCAATCTGTGTATCTATTTATCTTGTCTTTCTAACAATCTATCTTTTCATGTATATGACTATCTGTCTATCTTTCTATCTGTCTATTTGTTAATTTGTAGAGGTGCCAAACGGGACGGGTTGGGCACGGCATGAGGCCCGGTTGGCCTTGGCACGGCATGGCACAAACACGGGCATGAAAAATTTCCATGCCGGGCTGGCCCAGGCACGGCCGAATCGTGCCTTGTCTCTTGCCGGGCCGGGCCGGCCCGGCCCGGTTGACACCTCTATCAATTTTTCAATCAATCTTTCTGTCTATTTTTCAATCTATCTATTTGTCTATATATCTATCTATCTATCTTACTATCAATCTATATATCTATTTGTTTAACTATCTATCTATCTTTATATCATTCTATATGTGTATCTATATATAATTGTATCTATGCATCTATGTATCGGTATATATCTCTATCGATTTATCTATTTATTTGTCTATTTATCTATCTATATATATATGTATATTTTTCTATCTATCTATCCGTCTTTTCATGTATCTATTTATCTATTTGTATATTTATCTATCTATCTATCTATTTATCTATATATATGTCCATTTGTCTATCTGTCTACATGTGTTTTTGTTTATCTGTCCATTTGTATATATGGTTATCTATCTAAATGTGTATCTACTCAACCATCTTTCTATCTATCTATATATATATATATTTATCTATCTATATCTGTTTATTTTTCTAACTGTCTATCATGCTATCGGTCTATATACTTATCTATATATTTGTTAATCTATCTATTTGAATATTTTTCTATCAGCATATATATTTATCTATATGTTAATCTATCTATTTGTCTATCTATCTAAATATGTATCTGTATATCTATTGATCTGTTATTTATATATAGGTTAATCTAAATATCTATCTATTTATCTGTCTATCTATATATTTGTCTTTCTTTATATATGTCTATTTGTGTATCTCTCAATCCATCTATCTGTCTATTTGTGTATCTATGTATCTTTCTATTTGTATATCTATCTATCAATCTATCTATTTGTATATCTATCTATCAATCTATCTATTTGTATATCTCTCTATCTGTATATAAGTCTATTTTTATTCATTTATTTTTCAATCTATATATTTGTTTATCTCTCTATCTATTTATTTATTTATATATATATATCTGTATATTTATATGTCTATCTATTTTTGTCTATCTATGTATTTTTCTAGCAATCTATTTGTCTATTTATCTATCTATCTATCTATCTATTTTTCTAATAATCTATATGTTTATATATCACAATCTGTGTATCTATTTATCTTGTCTTTCTAACTATTTGTCTATCTATCTGTATGACAATATTTCTATCTTTCTATCTATCTAATTGTCTATCTGTCAATTTGTGAATATGACAATTTGTTAATTTGTCAATCTGTTTATCCATCTATATATCTATATGTCTATCTGTCTATCTTCTATCTATCTATTTATTTAGCTATATATGTAACTATGTATCTATGTATATATGTATCTATGTATTTTTATATCTTTGTATTTGTCTACATGTCTATATATCAATGTGTATATATATTTATCTTGTCATCTAACAATCTTTCTATCTATTTATATGACTATCTTTCTATCTGTCTATATGTCTATCTTTCAATTTGTCAATCTATCTTTCTGTCAATTTGTCAATCTATCTATTTGTTTATCTGCCTACTTGTCTATATATCTATCTATCTATCGGACTATCAATCTAAATATCTATCTGTTCAATTATCTAACTATTTATCTTTCTATCTTTTATCTGTGTATCTGTCTATATGTGTATCTATGTATCTATGTATCTATGTATCTGTATATATCTCTATCTATTTATCTATCTATTTATCAATCGATTTATCTATTTATTTGTCTATCTATCTATCTATATATCTATTTTTCTATCTATCAATCTGTCTATCCGTCAATCTTTCTATTTATTTATCTATTTGTCTATTTGTGTATATATATGTATATATTAATCAATCAATCTGTCTGTCTATCTATATATATGTCCATTTGTCTATCTATCTACATATCTTTTTTAATCTTTCTATTTGTTTATCTATATATCTATCTACATATCTTTTTTAATCTTTCTATTTGTCTATCTGTATATCTATCTAAATATCTATCTACTTGTTCATCTTTCTAAATATCTATCTATCTATATGTCAATTTGTCTAACTATCTATCTTGCTATCTGTCTATATACTTATATATCTATTTGTTTATTTATCTATTTGAATATTTCTCTATCAATATATCTATTTATCTAATTAACTATCTGTATATTTGTCTATATGTTAATCTATCTATCTGTCTATCTATCTAACTATCTATCTTTATATCTATTAATATGTTATTTATATATCTGTCAATCTAAATATCTATCTATTTATTTGTCTATCTGTCTATCTGTCACTCTTTCTATATGTATATTTATGTATCTCTCAATCTGTCTATTTGTGTATCTATGTATTTGTCTATTTGTGTATTTGTCTATCTATCTATCTATATATCTTTCTATTTATATATAAGTCTATTTTTATCAAATTATTTTTTAATCTATATATTTATTTATCTATATATCAATCTATATATTTATATGTCTATCTATTTTCTATCTAGATGTCTATTTTCTAGCAATCTAGTTGTCTATCTATCTGTTTATTTTTTGAGCAATCTATATGTCTATATATCAATTTGTGTGTCTATTTATCTTGTCTTTCTAACTATCTGTCTATCTATCTGTATGACAATCCTTCTATCTTTCTATCTATCTATTTGTCTATCTATCAATTTGTCAATCTATAAATCTATCAATTTGTCAATCTATCTATATGTCTAACTATTTATATATCTATCTGACTACTAATTTATATATTTATTTATCTGTCTATCTATCTATTTATCTATCTTGTCTATCTTTTTATCTGACTATATGTCTATCTATCTATCTATCTATTTGGCAATATATGTAACTATGTATCTATGTATTGTTATATCTTTGTATTTGTTTATATGTCTATATATCAATCTTGTGTATCTATTTATCTTGGTTTTTTAACAATATGTCTATCTATTTATATGACTATCATTCTATCTTTCAATCTGTCTATATATCTATCTATCTATTTGTCTATTAGTCAATTTGTTAATCTATCTTTCTGTCTATTTGTCAATCTATCTATTTGTCTATATATCTATCTGTCTGTCTATCAATATATATATCTATCTGTTTAACAATCTAACTATCTATCTTTTTATCATTCTATAGGTGTATCTATTTATATGTGTATTCTATGTATCTATATATATCTTTTTCTATTTATTTATCTATTTATCTATCAATTTATTTATTTATTTGTCTGTCTATCTATCTATCTGTATGTCTATTTTTCTATTTATCTATCTGTCTATCTATTTATCTATTTGTATATTTATTTATCTGTCTGCTTGTCTATATATCTTTCCATTTGTCTATCTGTCTACATGTCTTTTTGTTTATTTGTCTTTTTGTCTATCTGTATGTCTATCTAAATATCTATCTACTTGTCCATCTTTCTAACTAACTAACTAACTATCTGTCTATCTATCTAAGAATCTATGCTTGTTATCTATCTATATATTTATCTATCTATTTGTTTATCTATCTATTTGAATATTTGTCTATTAGTATATCTATCTATCTATCTATTTTTATATTTGTCTATATGTTAATCTATCTATCTATCTATATGTCTATCTATCTAACAATCTATCTGTGTATTTTTCAATCTGTTATTTATATATTTATCAATCTAAATATCTATCTATCTATTTATCTGTCTTTCTATTCTTCTGTCCTTTTGTTTATTTTTCTATTTGTATATATTGTGTATCATTCATTCTGTCTATCTGTCTATTTGTGTATCTATGTATTGGTCTATTTGTATATCTATCTATCTATCTATCTATATATAAGTCTATTTGTGTATAAGTCTATTTTTATCCATTTATTTGTCAATCTATATATTTGCTTATTTATCTATATATTTATCTATATATTTGTTTATCTATCTATCTCTATCTATTTATTTATCTATGTATCTATCTATATATTTATATGTCTATCTATTTTTCTGTCTATTTTTCTAGCAATCTATTTGTCTATCTATCTATTTTTCTAGCAATCTATTTGTCTATCTATTTGCTTGTCTGTCTATCTGTCTATATATTTGCTTGTCTGTCTATCTGTCTATATATTTGCTTGTCTGTCTATCTGTAAATTTATCTATCTTTCTATCAACTCTCTATTTCTCTATCTATTTATCTGTCTACCTATCTAGCAATCTATCAAACTATCTATCTATCTGTCTTACTGTTATTTATCTATATGTCGATCTGCATATTTATCTATCAATCTAACTATCTATATATCTATATTTATATCTGTCTATTTATCTATCTTGCAATCTGTCTATCTGTGAATCTATCTAAATATATATCTATGTATTTATGTATTTGTTGATCTATATATCTTTTTATCTCTCTATTTGTCTACCTATCAATCTATCGATTTATCTATTAGTCAATCATTCTGGTTGTTAATTGATCTATTTGTCTTCTATCTATTTATCTTTTTATGTATTTAAGTATCTATATATTTGTCTATATGTGTGTCTATCTATCTATCTATCTGACTATCTTTCTATCTAAAAATCTATCTATCTATTTATCAGTTTATATGTTTATCTGTCTATTTTTCTATTTCTATATTTGTGTATCTCTCAATCAATCTATCTGCCTATTTGTATATCTATGTATTTGTCTATCTATCTATCTATCATTATATCTGTTTATCTATCTATCTCATAATTTGTCTATTAGTCTATCTCTCAATCAATCTATCTATCTATCTAAATATATATCTATGTATCTATGTATCTGTCGATCTGTATATCGTTCTATCTCTCTATTTGTTTATCTATCAATCTATTGATTTATCTATCAGTCAATCAATTTGTCTGTCTATCTATCTATTTGTCTTCTATTTATCTATCTATTTGTATATCTAAGTATCTATATATTTATCTATATGTTTTTCTATCTATCTATTTGACTATCTAAATATCTATTAATTTATTTTTCTATCTGTCTATCTTTCTATTTGTATATTTGTGTATCTCTCAATCTGTCTATCTGTCTATTTGTGTATCTATGTATCTATGTATCTATCTATTTGTCTGTATATCTCTCTATTTGTATAAGTATATTTTTTTTATCTGTTTATTTGTCAATCTATATATTTGTTTCTATCTAACTATTCATTTATCTATATATCTATCTATATTTTTATATGTCATTCTATTTTTCTATCTATTTGTCTATTTTTTAGCAATCTATTTGTCTATCTATTTGTTTGTTTTTCTAGCAATCTATCTAGCTATAAATTTATTTGTCTAACTACCTATCTCTCTATTTATCTATCATTTTACCTATCTATATGCATGTCTATCTTTTTATCTCTCTGTCTATCTGTTTACCTATCTAACTATCTATCTAACTATCTATCTAACTATCTATCTATCTATCTAACTATTATTTATCTATATGTCGATCTGTATATTTGTCTATCGATCAAACTATCTATTTATCTATCTTTATATCTATCTATCTATTTATCTCGAAATCTGTCTATCTATCTTTATGTTTATCTTTCAATCTGTCTATTTATCAATTTGTATATCTATGTATCTATGTATATGTCGATTTGTATATTTTTATTCTCTCTATTTGTAAATCAATCAATCTATAAATTTATATATCAGTCAATCATCCTATTTATAAATCTATCTATTTATCTTCTATCTATTTGCCTATTCGTGTATCTAAGTATCTATATAATTATCTATATATCTATTTATCTATCCATCTATCTGATTATCGGTCTATATATATATATATATGTGTGTGTGTGTGTGTGTGTGTGTTTATGTTTATCTATTTATTTAATTATCTATCTATATGTCTATCTAACTATTTGTGTATCAGTCTAAATGTTTATCTAACTAACTAACTAACTATCTATTTATCTTTCTATCCATGTATTAGTCTATTTATCTATTTATGCATTTGTGTATTTATCTATTAGTCTATTTATCTATTTATCTATCTATTTATCTGTTAGTCTATATATTTATATGTCTATCTATTTGTCTATCTCTCTAATATTTTATATTTCTATTTATCTATCACTATATTTATTTATCTGACTATTTGTCTATATATCTATCTGACTATCTGTCTTTTTGTCTATCTAACTATCTCTCTATCTATCTATTTGTATTTCTATCAATCTGTCTATCTGTGTTTCTGTCTATCTATCTGACTATCTGTCTATCATTCTAGCAGTCTATCTGACTATCTATCTATATATCTGTTTATCTATATATTTATTTATCTATCTAACTATCTATTTGTCTATATGTATATTTGTTTATTTGTCTATCTATCTATTTATCTATCTATTTGTCTGTCTATCTATCTATCTATTGATCTCTCTTTTTATCTATATACCTATCTATCTAACTATTATTCTATCTATCTATCTCTTTATTTTACTATCTTTCTATCTATTTATCAGTCTATAAGTTTATCTATCTATATATTTATCTTTTATCTATTTATCTTTCTGTTTGTCTCTCTCTATCTATGTATTGTCTATTTATGTATCTGCCTATCAATCTATATATTTATCTATCTATCTAATTATATGTCAATCTATTTATATGTCTATATATTTAGATGTCTATATGTCTATCTATATATTTATCTATCGATCTCTCTATCTATTTATATATCTACTTGTCTATCTATCTTCCGTCTATCTATCTTTATTTCTATTATTCTATATGTCTAATTATTTATCTAACTATTTTTCTATCTATCTATCTATCTATCTATCTATATATATGGCTCTCTTTATCTATCTATTTTTCTTTCTATCTATCAATCTATTTATCTATCTATGTATCTATATATCTGTCTATCTATTTATTTATCTATCTAACTATCTGTTGATCTATATATCTATCTATTTGTCTATATGTATATCAATCTATCTATTTTTCTATCTATCTGTCTATCTACTTTTATAAATTGTCTATTTATCTATCTATCTATCTATTTTTCTATCTTACTATATATTTGTCTATTTGTCTACCTATCTAATTATCTATAAATCTAACTATCTATTTCTTTATATAATTATCATTCTATCAGTCACTCTGTCTATCTCTCGATCTATCTATTATTAGTCTTTCTGTCAATCTATTTAACTATCTATCTATCTACCTATCTATCTATTTATCTATCAGTCTATCTATCTATTTGTCTATTTGTTTATTTGTCTATTTGTATATATGTCTATCTCGCTCTCTCGCTCTCTCGCTTTCTATCTATGTATCCATTTACCTGTCAATTTGACTAGAGGTGCCTGACCCAGCACGGCTCAGCCTGTGGCACGGCAAGCCGGCATGGGTTCTTCCCGTGCCGGTTTCATGCGGACACGCATGGGCATGACTCGGCCCCTTCCGAAAAAAAGATCGTGGGTCGGGTCAGATTGGACCCGACCCGCTGTCCAGACTCCCGACCCAATACCTATTCCCAACGGGAAAATAAAAAAATTTTCAAATATTATAAATCTGAGCCGTTGGATTCGCCTCCAACGGCTAGGGGGCAGAATCCAACGGTCCTCGTGATTCTGCCCCCTAAATAATTATTAAAAAATTTAAAAAAATAAAAAAATATATCTTTTTTTATAAAAAATAAATATTTTTAATCTATAAATTCTACCCCCCTCCCTATAATATTTATGTTTTTCAAAAACATATATCCTCTCAAAACTCTCTTTCTCTCACATAAACCGTGCATCTCTCTCTCGGGCCTCGGGATTTTGCTTTCGGCTTGGATTTTCGTGAAACTCGACTTTAGTTCTGAACATTAGAGCTTGCTGCTGTGCACCGTGCACGTGACCGACCTCACTGCTTTTACCGGGTAATTTATTTTACGCTTTTTATACTTTCTCTCTCTATAGTTTCTCTCTCTAGAAAAAAAATTAGGGAAAAATAAAAATCATAAAAAATGACAAATACCCCTGACACGTATTTAAATTTGGAAAATGAAAATATTACACAGAGGTCTGAGGCTGATGAAACTTTGGTTTCTCCAATCGTCTCAACCCAAAGTTCTAAAAAACAAAAAACTAGAAGGAATTTTGTAGTTTGGACTCATTCTAAAATCATAACACAAAAAAATGTTAGGGGTGAGTAACAAGAAATGGCACAGTGCAAATATTGTATGAGACTATTAACATGCAAGAGTTCATTTGAGACTGGGCACCTTAAGAGGCATGCCGAATTATGCACCAAAAAACATGGACCCTTAGATCCGAGGCAAACCCAACTTGGCACTACATTTTTTGAGACTGGATCGAGTTCAGTCTCAAAGTTTACTTCCTTCGTATACTCCAGCGAGTTGGGTAGGGATGACATGGCCAGGCTCATCACATTGATGGGTCTTCCGATCAGATTTTCGGAAGATCCAATGGTAGTGCACATCATGCAGACTTATTTTCAGCCTTCCTATTGTAGGATTCCTAGGTCCACATCTAGGAATGACATACTAAAGATATATAAGTTAGAAAAACAAAAAATAATTAGGAAATTTATGGCATATAGTGGAGTGGTGTCTGTAACGTTTGATATATGGACAAGTCACGATGATTCTTCTTATGCATGTATCACGAGTCACTATGTAGATTCTAACTGGACAATCAATAAAAAAATTTTAGGATTCACTGAGATTCTTCATCCTCATGATGGCCCGACCATTTTTGAGTGTATGATGAAAATCTTTAGGGAATATAAAATTCAAAATAAAATTTTTAGTGTCACATTCGATAACGAATCTAATAATGGAGTAGCGATCAATATGTTTGTTAGGAATATTAGAGACGCACCATTAGGAGAGATTTTTTATGTCAGATGCATGTATCACGTGATTAACCTGATTGTTCAAGCGGGTATGAAGGTGTGTTCCCCCACATTGGATAATATACTCAATGCACTAAAGTAAATTCGCACTCCTCGTAGACAACAAGAGTTTGGTAGTCTCTGTTTGTCTGCGAATCTTAAGAAGAAGAAATTCCAATCGGATGTGAGACATCGTTGGAATTACATGTACCTGATGTTGGAATCATGTGTTGGATACGAACACGTGATATCCGACTACGTCAATAGTAAGAGTGACGAACTTATTATTGATGACACTAACTGGGCTTCAAGAATTTCATTTATGAAATTCCTGAAGATTTTTTATGACACGACGAACATGTGTTCGTCGGTTTATATGCCCACCACTTGCATTGCACTCTGGTGCATATGCAATATTAGTAGCATGTTTAGGAAGTAACGAGCTGACCCGATGCTTAGCCATATGGTTGCAGAGATGGAGACTAAGTACTTGAAGTACTGGTCTACCGTTCCATCTCTTTATTGCCTCACTGCATGCATTGACCCTAGGGCTAAGGTGGAAGGGGTAGAAAACACCATGACTTTCATTTCCTCGTGCATGAACCTAGAAGAGCCACCTGAAGGGTTCATTCACGAGAAGTTGACTGACATATTCACATACTACGATACTAGGTATGGTGGTGGTGGTAGTGAGACTGTGATTACGGACATTGATACCTTGTTCGGAGATGAAGATTATTCCATTCAGCTAGCGAGGGGGAAACGTATGGGTGGACCATCACATAGGAGCGAGCTGTCTCTGTACTTAGATACCGATTACTGCTCAATCCTATCATATTCTAATACTAAGAATCTTGATTTATTACAGTGGTGAAAATCATATGAGTCCACCTTTCCCGTGCTATCTAGGATGGCACGGGATCTACTAACTCCTCCGGTGTCGAGCGTAGCATCGGAGTCTGCTTTTTCTGTTGTAGTGAATGTGATTTCGGATAAGAGATCGAGATTATGTCCAGATATGGTTGAGGCCTTGGCATGTTTGAAGGATTGGGAGGAATCGAAGTTTAACATCCATGATCGTGCTGGAGCTGGGACTAGGACAGGCACTGCAGTCGCATCCACATCTACTACGATGACGGAGAAGTTGATTGCCGATGATGATGATCCATAAGATACTGATCTTGATGTTGCGGCTGATGATTCTCAAGATATGCCAATTGATGATTGATGATGATCTGCTATTTTTTGTTTTCGATGTTTTTTTATTGATTGTATTTGTACGCTTTGTTTGTACGTTGTGTTGAAACTTATACTTGTTTTGTTCAGACCATCGGTTTCAAATGGATGATTGGTAATTTTTCATTTGTGTTGTTTAATTTTTTTTAATTTTTATTTTTACTAATATAATATATTGATTTATTTTTTTTACGATTTAAATTTTATTTTAAAAATTAATAACTTTAATATATAATTAATAAATATAATAAAAGTTAAACTAATTTGAATTTGATAAAAAAAAAAATTTCTAAACATTGTTTTTTTATTTAATTTTTATTCTTAACATTTTTAAAAAGATTTATATTTAATACTCTACACTTAAGCAATTCAATATATAAATTTTTTTTAAAAAAAAAAAATTTCTACCTGCCTCTCAGTCTCGGGCTCGGGTCTGCCTCTGCCCTAGCCTCTATGGCAAGGCCGGGCCCGGCTCTTTTTAAACCATGCCGGGTCAGGCACGGCATGGTACAGGAACCATGCCGTGCCCAGCCCGGCACGGTAGCACGATCGTGCCCTTATAAAACGGGCCGGGCCGGGCCGGCCCGTTTGACACCTCTAAATTTGACTATGTATCTTTCTCTCTATTTATCTATTTATTTGTCTATCTATCAATCTGTCTATCTATCTCTTTATCTATCTATCTATCTAACTATTTATATATTTATATATCTATTTATCTATATGTCTATCTAATACTGGTTTATTTGTCTTTCTGTATATTTGTCTATCTGTATATCTATGTATCTATATATTTGTCTATCTCTATATTTTTCTATCTATATATCTGTCTATCTATTTATCTGACTATTTTTATATCTATTTATCTATTTAACTGTCTAATTGACTACTTGTTTATCTGTCCATATGTCAATCTATTTATCCTATCTTTATATCTGTTAATCTGTCTAACTGTCTATTTGTATATGTGTTTATCCATCTATCAGACTACCTATTTATTTGTCTATTAATGTATCTGTCTAACTGTGTATCAATTTTTATGTCTATCTGACTATCTATCTATCTATTTATATATCTATCTATCTATGAATCTATTGTTTATCTATCTATATAACGGTCTATTTGTCTAACAATCAATCTATCTATCTATCTATTAGTCTATCTATTTATCTATCTATCTGTCTGTCAATCTATCTATCTACAATCTGTATATCTATTTATCTGACTATTTTTCTAATTGTCTATCTATCTATCATTATATCCTTCTATCTGTCTATCTATGTATCTGTCTATCTAATATCTCTGTAATACTATTTATTTGTGTATATATGTATATGTCTATCTGTATATCTAGCTATTTATCTATATTTCTATCTATCTATCTATCTATCTATCTATCAATTTATCTCTCTATCTGTCTATCCGTCTATCTATGTATCTATCTAAGTATCTATTTATCTATTTGTCTATCTATCTATCTAGTTATTTTTCTATCTGTCTAACTATTTGTCTATCTATCTATCTATTTATTTTTCTATCTGTCTAACTATTTGTCTTTCTAATTATCTATCTATATATCTTTTTATTTATCTATTTATTTATCTATCAATTTATATCTCTATGTATAAATCTATTAAACTGCCTATTTATCTATTTGTCAATATGTCTGTCTATCTATATGTTTGTTTATGTATCTGTTTAACTATCTATTTGTCTATCTATTTATCTATTTATTTGTCTATATGTCTATCTTTCTATTTGTCTACCTGTCTATCTATCTGTCTATTTGTCTATCTATCTATTTGTCAATCTATTTGTCTATCAGTTTATCTCACCATATGTCTATTTATCTTTTTATTTATCCATCTGTCTGTCTATTTGTCTATCTATTTATATTTCTATTATTATAACTGTCTAATTATTTATCTAACTATTTGTCTATATATCTATCTGTATATTTGTCTCTCTCAATCTATCTATTTTTCTTTCTTTCTATCAATCTATTTATCTACCTATGTATCTTTCTATCTGACTATCTGTTGATCTATATATCTATCTACCTATCTATTTATCTATATGTATATTTGTCTATTTTTGTTTGTCTATCTATTTGTCTATCCATCTATCTATTTTTCTATCTATCTATCTGCCTATTTATCTATCTATGTATTTATTTGTCTATATGTCTATCTATCTAATTATCTATCAATCTATCTATCTATTTGTCAATCTTTTTATCAGTCTATCATTCTATCAGTCTCTCTATCTATCTATATATCTGTCTATATGTCTATTTGTATGTCTATATATCTTTCTTTCTCTCTTATGCCTATCTATTTATCTGTCTATTTATCTATATGTGCATCTGTCTATCTATGTATCTTTCTATCTATCTATCTTTTTGGCTATCTATCAATCTATTTTTATGTATATCTATCTATCTAATTGTCTATCAATATATCATTCTATATATCTATATGTGTAAAAGTCTATATATCTATCTATTTATCTGCGTATTTATTTATATATCTATGTTTCTATCTCATTCTATCTATTTGTCTATATATATATATATATATATATATATATATCTATTTATATGTCTATATGTATATCTGTATACCTTTATATCTATCAATCTATATATCTATCGGTTTAATTGTCTATATATCTATTTATTTATCAGTTATTTATATATATGTCAATCTATCTATCTATTTATCTATCTGTCTATTTGTAAATCTATATATAAGTCTTTTTGTATATCTCTGTATATGTCTATTAATCTATTTGTCTATCTATCTATATGTCTATCTGTATATTTATCTATCTATCTATTTATCTATGTATTTATCTGTCTTTCTGTTTATCTGTGTATCTATCAATCTATCTACCTATCAATCTATTTATTTATCAGTCTATCTATCTATTTGTATATCAATTTAAATGTCTATATGTCTATCTATCTATTTCTTTATATGTCTATTTGTATATATGTCTATCTCACTCTCTTGCAATCTATCAATGTATCTGTCTACTTGTCAAATCTGAATATCTATCATTTTCTCTATCTATATATTTATTTGTCTATCTATATGTCTATCTATCTATTTGTCTGTCTATTTATCTAACTATTTATATATTTATCTATCTATTTATCTATATGTCTATCTGATATAGGTTTATTTGTTTTTCTGTCTATCTGTCTATTTTTATATCTGTGTATATATCTATTTGTCTATCTTGTGCATTTTCTATCTATTTATCCATCTATCTATTTATATGACTATCTATTTATCTGACTATCTATCTATTTGTCTATCTATTTATTTATCTATTTGTATATATGTCTATCTCACTATTTATCTACATGTCTATCTGTATATCTGTCTATCTATTTATCTATCCAACTATCTTTCTCACTATCTATTTATTTGTGTTTATGTGTATACATCTATCTATCTATTTGTCTATCTGTCTATCTGTCTATTTGATTATTTGTCAAACTAATTATATGTATATTTCTTTATCTATCTATTTGTCTATTTGTATATCTGTCTACAAAGGTGACAGCTGGGCCGGGTCGGCCTGATTTAGCACGAAGCACGACACAATTCGGGCATGCCTGGGTTGGACCGGCACGTTAATTTTTCGTGCCCGTGCCGTGCCTGTCCATGACACCAATCGTGTCGTGCCATGCCAACTGGGCCTCATGCTGTGCCTGACCCGCCATGGTTCAGTGGTTTGTTGGCATTGTAACTTCACACGACCTGAGACACCTACCCAAGGTCCCGCCCAGCACCAGTGGCACGACAGCCTGCCATCTGGAAACCACTCGGGGACGGGCCCAAATCCACTCCACCGCTCCCAACCCGACCTGCAGGCCAATCCGAATCCCCCCCCCATAAATTTTATGTTTTTCAAAAATATTTATTCTCTCTCTCAAATCTCTTCTTTCTTGGAATTTCATCATTTGGCTCGACTTTTCGAGACTAGCAACTCGGGCTCGACTTTGGAAGTTTGAATCTTAGTGTGGATTGTGGTGCACGTAATCTACTTCTCTACTTTACGAGTATTTTTAATTTTTGTTTATTATTTAATTAAAACTTTTAACTTAATAATTAATATTTAAATAATAATTAGTATTTTTGTTTACTCTCTCTCTCTCTTGTCTCTATGCTCTAGTCTATAATCTTTAATCTAATTCTATTTTCTAGGCTCTACCTCTTGTCTAATAAAAATCAAAAAAAAAACGAATACTAATAAAATATATTTAAATTTAGAAAATAAAAATTTTACACAAATGTATGTGACTGCTGAAACTTTGGTTTATCCAGCAGTCTCAACCCAAATATCTAAAAAGAAAAAGTTTGGAGGATTTTTGTAGTTTGACCTCATTTTAATATAATAAAACAAGAAAAAATATTATGGATAAGGAAGAAGAAATGATACAGTGTAAATATTGTATGAAAAATTTAACTTGTAAGAGATCGTTTGAGACCAGGCACCTTAAGAGGCATGCTAAAAATATGGTGTATTATATCCTAGGCAAACCCAACTTAATAGTATATTTTTTGAGCCTAGATTGAGTTCAGTCTCAAAGTTTACTCCCTTCATATACCACAACGAGTTGGATAGTGAATGCATGACCAAACTTATCACATTGATGGGTCTTCCGATCAGATTTTCGGAAGATCCAAGGGTAATTAGCATCATGCAGACATATTTTCAGCCTACTTATTGTAAGATTCCTAGATCTACATTTAGGAATGACATACTAAAATTTTATAAGTTAGAAAAACTAATAATAATTACTGAATTTATGGCATATAGTGGAGTAGTGTCTGTGACGTCCGATATCTGGCAAGTCACGATGATTTATCTTATGCATGTCTCACCGCCCACTGTGTAGATTCTAAATGGATAATGAATAAAAAAATGTTAGGATTCTCAGAGATTATCAATCCTCATGATGGCCGGCTATTTTTGAGTATATGATGAAAATCTTTAGAGAATATAAAAATCAAAATAAAATTTTTAATATCACATTCAATAACACATCTAAAAATGGAGTAGCTATTAACATGTTTGGTAGTAATATTAGAGACGCACTATTATGAGAGATTTTTCATGTCAGATGCATATGTCACGTGATTAACCTAGAGTACAAGCGGGTATAAAGGTTTGTTCCCCCGTGTTGAATAATATACTTAATGTACTAAAATACATTCGCACACCTCTTAGACAATGAGAGTTTGGTAGTCACTATTTTGTCTGCAAATCTTAAGAAGAAATTCCAATCAGATGTGAGACACCGTAGGAATTACACATACATGATATTGGTGTCATGTGTTAGATACGAACATGTGATATCCGACTATGTCAATAGCAGGAGTGATGAACTTATTATTGACGATATTGACTGGGCTATAGAAATTTTATTTATGAAATTACTGAAAGTTTTTTATCACACGACGAACATGTGTTCATCGGTTTATACTCCCACGACTTGCATTACACTCAGGTGCATATGCAACATTAGTAGTATTTTTATGAAGTATTAAGTTGACCCGACACTTAGCCATATGGTTGCAAAGATGGAAACCAATATTTAAAGTACTGGTCCACCATTCCATCTCTTTACTATCTTGCTGCATGTATGGACCCTAGGGTTAAGGTGAAATAGGTAGATAATGTTTTGACCTACATTTCCTCGTGCATGAACTTGAAAGCCCAAACTGAAGGGTTCATTCACGAGAAGTTGACTGATCTTTTCACATACTATGATACTAGGTATGATGGTAGTAGTAGTTAGACTCTGAGTACGGACATAGATATCATCTTCAGAGATGATGATTTTTCTATTCAATTAGCAAGGAAGAAACGACAGGGTGGATCGTCGCTTTAGAGCGAGCTTTCTAGGTATTTAGATATCAATTACTACTCAATCCTATCATATTCTGATACTCAGTAGTTTGATATATTATAGTGGTGGAAATCATATGAGTCCACCTTTCCCATGCTATTTAGGATGGCACGGGATCTACTGACTCCTTCGGTATTAAGCATAGTATTGGAGTCTACTATTTTTTAGCAGTGAATATGATTTAGGATAGGAGATCGAGATTACGTCCAAATATTGTTGAGGTCTTAGCATGCATGAAGGACTAAAAGGATTTGAGATTTAGCATCCAGGATAGTGCTAGGATAGGGACTACAACCGCATCGAAAGTAGATGAGTTGATTACTGAAGATGATGTTCCATACGATAGTGATTTTGATGTTGCAGTTGATGATAATCATGATATGCTAATTGATAATTGGTGTGGTTGCCCCTTGCCAGTTGTCACGTCACATGCCATTGCCACTTGATTTTGATGCCTCAAGGACACAGTTGATGATTTGTGTTATTCTTGATTCTAATTTTTGATTTTGATGTTTTGTTTTG
Source organism: Sapria himalayana (assembly GCA_029783825.1). Lineage (NCBI taxonomy): Eukaryota > Viridiplantae > Streptophyta > Magnoliopsida > Malpighiales > Rafflesiaceae > Sapria > Sapria himalayana. The sequence continues at coordinate 3,600,602 of JAREIK010002602.1, read as the reverse complement.
TATGTTTTTTTATTTACGTCAAGTTGTATTTGCTTTGGTTTAGGATTGATCGATTGGATGTTTGGTTTGCGTTTAGCTTTGTGACTTTGTAATTTTTGTTAAAAAAATTGTGTTTAATTTATTTTTCTATTTAAAAATTTCATTAAAAATTATATAATTTAATTCTAATAAATTATATTCTAAATTTATTAAAACATAATAAAAAAATTAAACTTTATAACTATTCAACACTTTTTAAGTTACAATTTTAAAATTTTTAAACATTATCTAATATAATATATATTTTATAAATACATAAATATTAAAAACAAAAAAAAATTAATTTTTTTAAATAGGCCCATACGAGCCTAATTTGGCTCGTTCCGGCCTGACTCAGCATGGTAAAATTACCAACCATGATGGGCCTAGCCTAAAGAAACCGTGATGGACCATGCATGACACGAAACAGTAACTATGTTAGGCTAGCCTGGAATGGAAGCATGATCGTGCTCATTAAAAATGAGCCGGGTCAGCCCAGCACGGCCCATTTGACACCTCTTTCTGTCTATCTGTCTATATGTATATCTATCTATCTATCAATATGTGTAAAATTTTATCAATTTATTTATCAATCAATTAATCTATCTGTCTATTTATCTATTTGTCTATATATATATATATATATATATATATATCTATATATCTATATATCTATTTAAATATTTTTCTATTTGCCTATATATCTATCTATCTATCTATAATTCTGTCTATCTATCTATTTGACTATCTATATATCTATCTATGTATATGTCTATCTCTCTATTTCTCTATTTCATCATCTCTATATCTGTCTATCTATCTATATGTCTATCTGTCTTTCTATCTTTTTTTCTATATGTCTACATATTGATCTATTTATCTATACATATATATAAATATGTCTATCTGTTATTTATAATCTATCAATTTGTATATGTCTATCAATCTATTTATTTATCTGTCTGTCTATATGTTTATCTGTAAATCTTTTATTTAGTCTATCTATCTATATTTTTATGTGTATTTGTCAATTTATTTATCGGTATATCTATCTATTAGTCTATCTATCTATCTATTTATCAATTTTTCTATATATATATATATATATATATATATATATATATATATCTATATATCTATTTAAATATTTCTCTATTTGCCTATATATCTATCTATCTATCTATAATTCTGTCTATCTATCTATAATTCTGTCTATCTGTCTATTTGTCTATCTATATATCTATCTATGTATATGTCTATCTCTCTATTTCTCTATTTCACCATCTCTATATCTGTATATCTATCTATATGTCTATCTGTCTTTCTATCTTTTTGTCTATCTGTCTACATATTGATCTATTTATCTAAATATTTATCTATATATATATATATATATATGTCTGTCTGTTATTTATAATCTATCAATTTGTATATGTCTATCAATCTATTTATTTATCTGTCTGTCTATATGTTTATCTGTAAATCTTTTATTTAGTCTATCTATCTATATTTTTATGTGTATTTGTCAATTTATTTATCGGTATATCTATCTATCTATCTGTTTATTTGTCTATTTGTCTATCTATCTATCTATTTGTTTATTTGTCTATTTGTCTATTTGTCTATCTATATATCTGTCTATCTATGTATCTTTGTATTTATCTATTTGTCTATCTATATGTTTGTTTATCTATCGATCTATCTATCTATCTGACTATTTGACTATCTATCTATTTATCTAACATCATCATATTTGTTATCTTTCTTGCCTATTTATGTGTTTGGTAGCTATAAGAACTATATGGTATTTCTTGCCTCGTGTAGAAAACTTGCAGCATCATGTTTGTTGGACTATTGACCCTATATATCATCACATTATTAAATACTTTTTGTTATAAAGTTATCTTTCAATGTTTGCATATACATGCTTATGGTTTTGTGTAAATTATCTACAAGTAGCATCAAACTTCCTTGAGAATTGTCAGCAACAATGGGCTTGACGAAGAGAAGCAATTTACTAACTTCAGGAATTTTAAAGCTGTTGGTAATAACTAGATCAAGTTATCTGCATCATCTTGCACAAATTCAGTGCTATGACTCACCTCCCACCCTATCTACCACTTGCAATTCCCAAACAATTATGTATTTCTCCTAGATTGTGATCTCTACATATTGCTTGTTTTCTGGTTTAACAGTTAATAAAGTTGCAAATCAGTACATTTGGTACTATTAGAAATACTTCTGTGTTGCCAATGATGACTGAGGATGTTTCATGGACCCCAAAATCATTCCACCAACGAAATGAGAAGACGAATATCCTCTACCAATATGTCTAGAAGAGTTTATTGAAGGTTTTAACTATTTGGGCATTTAATCCTCAGTATGAGGAGTGGCATGACAATCTGAGACGGTGATTTTCAAGAAATATTCTAAATCTTTTGTCACAATACTGAGACAAATCATATTCAAGAGAGAGAAATAATGGCAGTTTTATTTATTTCATTGACAATTAACCAAATGGGGGGTAAGGAACCGGCTGATAAATCTTTTGTAGATATTTCTTTTGTTGATAAGAAATAATAGTAATTTTATTTCAATTTTGGTTGAAATATACCAAGTCAATAGTTATGAAAGAAAAAAGAAAACCTTTTTGATATTATCCATCAAGTCTTTTTGTTTCCTGTACAAACGGTTAGTTTCAGACATTTACGCATGGAAGAGTTTTGTCAATCAATTTATTTGCAGATTTAATATCTCGATATCTATAAGTAGGATCAATGTGCTCGTGTATATACTCGAGACCCTTAGCTGATTCGATAGCAATTTGCACTCGAGTGGACCATGACAAAGGGTCCAGCACATAACAACTATACAACATTTAACTTTGCCCCTCAAACAAGAACATATATGTTATATATACCAAGCTTGTTACAAATATATTTAATTCTGACCTCTAATAGATTTATTAATATCTGCTAGTTGACCATTTGAATTGACAACACTAGTAACAACATATACTGATATACAGGTGTCAAACATGTGTCGGGCAGGCATGACCTTTTTTTTATGCTCATACGTGCTCGCTTGTCGTGCCAGGCACGGTACGCGACAGTAACCATGTTGTGCCTGGCATGACATGGTTCATTGGAAAGTAGGCCTAGCACGGTCGACGGCACAAAATCAACCTGGGTTTGGGTCGATTCGGGCATGTTCTAGGTTAAGATTATTTTTAACCTGGAACAAGGCACAGCCACGCTACTGTCGCCACATCACCCCCCATCATGCGTCACTGCATCACTCATAGAATCATCACCCGTGTCATGTTCATGTGCCAGGCACCCGGGTAGTGCCTGGCATGGCACATGGGCACACAGACCATCAGCATGGCACGACATGACATAAATTGTGCCAAGGATCTGCTCGGCACTGGTCAAAGCACGGTCCTAGACCATGCCATGTCAGGCCATGCACGCCTGAACCGGGTCGGCCCTAACCGCCAGGGCTTTTTAACACCTCTATCCTGATACGAACTTCTCTCTAATAAAATGACAATCAACTTTAATATGTTCGATCATTTCATGAAAAACTAGATTGGATGCAATATGTAAAGCAGCCTAATTATCACAAATGAGCTTCATTTGTTATCATTTCCAAATCTCAACTCTTTGAATGGTATCACAGCCTTATAAGTTCATATGTTATCAAAGTCATAGCTCAATACTCAGCTTCAGAGCTAGATATAGCCACTACATCTTGTTTCTTACTCTTCCAAGATACTAAGTTACCTACCACCAATGAAAACACAATATCCTGAAGTGGAACGTCTATTTGTGGGTGAATCAGCCCAATCTACATCTGTTTAACCAACAACCTAGTTATTATCTTTATTCTCGTACAATATACCTTGATCTGATGTAGTTTAGATATATTGAAAAATACGGATTATAACATCTCAATAACTATTACATAGTGACTATAAGAAATGACTAACAACAATCATAAAAAAAAATATCTTGCCAAATAATAGTGAGGTAGTATAGTTTACCAGTTTACAGTCTAACATACTAGTTTCTTCCTATATATCTAAAGTATACTTCCTTTGGGAAAGAATTACAACAGAACTGGATTAAGATATTTTAATCCATATACAGTATTTGAGCTTCCCCATATTTTTTGTCTAAAAGTGGGTGAAAAGGTGTTGGTTTCGTTTCTGAATATTATCCTGATCACCGTCTTTAATGACAAGATCGTCCACATGGGAAACCAGATAAATACACTACCCTGAAGAGTTATGATGATAAAATACTGAATAGTATGTTATACTTCAATGCATTCCAAATTTTTGAACAACAGAACTAAAATGATCAAATCATGTGCGAGAATATTGTTTTAAGCCGTATAGAGAACGGCGTAATCTGGACATTAGACCAAACTCCCTTAAGCAACAAAACCTAAAGGTTGCTCCATATAAACTTACTCAGCAAGATTACCATGAAGAAAAATATTTTTAATATCTAACTGATAAAGAGAACAAGAACACAGTACAGCCATGAAGAGAAGTAGATGGGCCGAAGCAATATTGGCCACATGGGAGAATGTATCACCATAATCAGAGTCATAAACTTGAGTATATCTTTTAACAACTGAGCGGGTCTTAAGGTGATCAACCTAACAATCAGATTCAACTTTAACTATGTAAACCCAACGACAACCAATTGGAGACTTACCAGAGAATAAAATAAAAAGATCCCAAATATTAGTGGAGTGCAGGGAAGTCATTTCACCTATCATTTTTTATCATCAACCCAGAGGAAAAGAGCCTCATCGGTATATGTGGAAAAAGGAACAGAAGATATATCAAACATAAATGTAGAATAGAATAAAGATAAATGATTGTAAATTAAAAAATTGAGAATATGATGATAATTACAAGTAGATCAATTACCTTTCTAAAGAATAATGGATAAGTTATTAGCAAGAGATAGATACGGTGTAGGAGAAGCAATGGGGATAAAAATTGAGTCATTATAAACCTCAACAGAAGAAATAGGAACAACAGCATAATGATGACAATGATAAACCTTAAGTGATCGACAAGGCATATGAAATATAGGCAGAGAGAGAATGGGAAGATGTAAGACACCAAAAATAAAAAGAGACTCTAATGAGGAGAAAAATAGTGAGTTCTAAAAGAATGTGACATCCTATTCACAATAGTGAGTTCTCAGATGAGGAGAAAAAGAGACTTAGAAAAGGTAAGACACCAGAAATATTGTCTTGTCCTGGAGTGAGAATATGAATAAATCAAGTACAATCAAAAACACGAAGAAAGAAAGAATAAAGTGATTGGTCAGGAAAAATAAATGAATGAGAAATTTGATCAAGTAACACAGAAGAGGACATGTGATTAATTAAATAACAAATGATAAAAATAGTGTCCCCTAAAAAAGAAAATAAACAGAACAATGAAAGAGGAGGGTATGAGTTTTCTCAACAAAATGGTATTTCTTACGTTCAAATACCCAATTTTGTTATAGAGTATGAGCACAAAAAGACTGATGAAGGAGTTCATGTTGAGACATAAAGTAAATAAAGCATACAAAAAAAAGATTCTCTGACATTATCACTACATAACACATGAATAAAAATATTGAACTGAGTCTAAATTTCAACATAAAAATTTTAGAATATATCATCTCAATTTTTCATTAAAAAAACCAAGTACATCAAGAAAAGTCATTAATAAAAGCGAGAAAATACTAAAATCCTAAAATAGAAGCAGTCCAAAAAGGGCCACAAATATCAGTGTGGACAAGTTCAAAAGAAGACTTTGTCTAATTATTCAAGTACTTTGAGAACGAGACATGAGAATATTTTCCAAGATGACGATATTCACACGCAAATGACAACAAAGTTGAAAAATGAGTGACCATCTTCTGGAACTTGGAAAGACTAGGGTGGCCGAGACAACTGTAGATGAGAAGAGGAGCACCAGTGGATATGCAAACTATAGAAGATAAATTCAAGGTGAGGTGATAGCTGCCTTGAGACTCACGTCCTAAGCTAATCATCTTCCCCTCATATGCCGATCCTACAAGGTTACAAATTATCAAAAAAATAATAGAACAATTAAGAATTACGAGTAATTTTGCTAATGGAAATAAGATTAAATAAACATTCATAAGTATAAAAAATAAATGTGATTAGTAGGGAGGGGAGAGGATGGGCCAAAATAATACGTTTAATCATAGTTTGAGAACCATTAGCCAAGGTAAGAGTGAATGAAGCAAAGATAATAGTAATAGAAGAGAAAAGATCTTTATTACCAGATATGTGATCAGAAACACCAGAATCTAGAATTCATAGTCTAAGAGGAGATGTATGAATAAGGCAACAGAGGTATTACCAATTTGGGCATAGATGTATTACCAATTTGGGCAACAAAGGTATTACCAATTTGGGCAACAGAAACAACAAAAGCAACTTGGCTACTTGATAGCAAAGATAGCATATTCATTGTCAAAGTAGGTATACCCTACGATGTGGAGGAGCACAAAGGCTAGAGTAGCTCAGGTATCAGATGACTGGGACATGTGGGCAGTGTGGGGAGGTCATCCATGTAACTGATAACAACAATCACGAGTGTGGTCAAGCTTATTACAATAGGTGCAGTGAGGACATTGTCCTCTACCTTAAATACCATTGCATTCTCCTTGAAAGGTAGTGTGATAAACTAACACAGAAGAATATGAAATGTTATCAGATGGCATAGTTAAAGTGGATGAGATATGAAGAAGGCAAGCAAACACATCATTCAAAAATAAAACTGATGAACTACAAAGAATCTAATCGCGGATGAACTCATGATTCGAACGGAAGCCACTAAGAGTAAGGACCATGAATAACCTGTCAAACTGTAATTGTTGAGCCCCAACATCAATAATACGAGGCATCACGGTCAAGAACTCTTCTTTAAAGAGAGATAATCTGGCCAATATTAATAGATAAATTCAAGTCCTATTGGCTGATATGGACAATAGCAGAAATCAACTTATAAAAATATTGGATATCATTCATAAATAATTCATTGGTCTGAGTCCAAATTTTGAAACAAGTTTTGCAGGCTCAGAGATAAAAAAAAGAATCTTGAGATCAACTGATTGTAATAATACTCTACATAACTGGGCATTGATCTTCCTCCACTGTACCCACACCCGATCAACCTTAGGGTATCTAACTCATGTGTAACTAGGTGATACTCATATCCTTATCCCATAAACCAAAGTTCAACATAGATTGACTAGAAAAGATAATTTTCACTGCCAACCAATTTCTACGAAATAATCATTAGAGATTCAAATATGACAGAAAAATAGAAATTTTAGTAGTCATATTAAATTATCTGGAGAATGAAGTATATTTGGATTGAAGAGAGCCGTAAGACAACTTCAGATTCAACTGAAGAAGAAAAAACTGAGTTGTTGTAGTGGCACCACCAAACAGGTAGAAGAACACTTTCCAAGACATGTGCAGGGATTGGGGTGAAAAGAAAAATAACAAGAAATAACCGAAAAAACTAGTTGGAGGGTCTGCGGAGGAAAAAAGAACCTAAAAGAGGTATGTGCATGGCTTAAATGTCATAGAAAGGTATAAAGGGTAGCTAGTCAACATCAAATGAGGCTGGAGCAAAAAGCTCATCGCATAAAAATTGTTGACGTTGAATATTTTCTAATGATAATTTGATAACCTAAAAGAATTAGATTTTTGAGCTCAAATACTAAGTTAAGAGAGAGAAAAGAAAATATATTTGATATCATCCACAAATATCTTTGTCTCCTGTACAGAAGGCTAGGTTCAGATAGCTATGCATGGAAGACTTTTATCAATCAATTTATTTGCAAATTTAATATGTCGATATCTATAAATAGGAATAGTTTGCTCGTGTATATACTCGAGACTCCTAGTTACTTCAATAGCAATTTGCACTTGAGTGAACCATGGAAAAAAGTCCAGAACATAACAGTTGTACAACATCTAACACCAATTATTAATTATTCCAACCATAAAATGTCATGGACGGCCTATACAAGAGAATTCAAGAATCCTACTACTGAACATCAAAAGCTTAATGCATTGCTAAATGATGACTCTGCCAATGGCTTGCTATCACATATTAGCATTCAAGAAGATCATTGCTACTTAATTTTTGGTAATATCACCAATCAAATGCTCAATATTTGTAAATGAAAATATGATGGTGTGGACCTATTCCCCGACCTTTGGCAATGATCTCAATGCACTTTCATGATCTCAAATATCTCATCTCTATAAGATGAAATTGCACATCCAACAATAGCTATGTCTGTGTTATTCTAGATATCAATATCAATAAAAATAGTTTTGTTTCTCATAGAAGTAATCTAATATCCATAATCCCACCAAGACATAACTTTGGCACAAGGAGGATTATTTTATTGAAGCCAAAAGAATGTCTCTTGATAATCATCAAATATGACATTATTCCCAGATGTTAAATATTCCTACCAAAGATAAAGAATGTAATAATAAAAAACTAAAAAATACAACAAGTACATATATGGAGATAATTAAATCAAATTTGTTTATTTAGATGACCAATACTAATTGATTATTGTGATCAATTTTTACCCTATGTTTTTATTAATGATGTTTTAGAATGATACTATTTAATTAAGGATAAATTTTATGTTTTAATTTGAATGTTATGAATTAAAATATGTAATAGCAATCATGATACTTTATTTTTATGCTTTAAGTTATTTGATTTTTTTATTAGATTTAAATTTATAAAATAATTGATGATTGATGCGTATAGTACAAATAAATAATTATTAAATTTGATTATATTATATTATTATCAACCATACTTTATTCCAATTACTTGAGGTCAACTAAGAAAATTTGTGATAAATTAATTAAGTCCGACTATTTACCTGATACCACCCTCCTCCTTTATCCAGGATTGGGATCAGTATTACATACATAGCTCACATAGATAAAAGATACACACACACACACACACACACATGGGCATACACAAAAGCACAAACATACATACACAAACTAACCCACCCACCCTCATCCACACATACACCCACACACACCCACCCATCCCCATATCCACACACACACACCCTCCCCTTCTATAAGACATAGAAGGATGATTGAAAACTTATTTATTTTATAGTCAATAGACCAAATATCATTCAAGTTGCCAATATAATTGATCAATTCTTAAGTTCTTTATACAAACACACTTAAATACTATTTTCACATACTTGGATATGCGAAAAAAATTTGGGACTCAAGATTTCTTACAAAGATTTGAAATACGTCCATTTGAATAGGTATTTAGTCTCCTGCTAGGATCTATCACAAGTTATTACACTTTTTAGGAGACAATCTTATCCCTTAAAAAAATAAGATTTATACAAATTATTATTAGATCAAGTATAATCAATATACAAGACTAAGGCTTTTGTATGTGTGAGCTCACTTAAATTAGACACATTTGTTGAGATAAGTTTTTTTTTTATTTTAAAACTAACTACTTTGTTTTGCAACAACGAGTCAGCTCATCATATTACTTTAAATCCAATCTTTCATGAACAAACCAAAAATATTAAAAAAAATATCATTTATCTAAAAGAATAAAAAGTTTATCATTATCTCGAACATACCTAGAAAATACTAGCCTGCTTTTATCTTCAAGAAAACTTTGAGAGAACCTTAAGTTATTCATTTTCAAATTAACTAAATTTAAAAGACAAACATGCAGTACCTTGAGAAAGTTTAATTTACCATGTTATTTACTTTCCGATTACGCAACTTTACAAGAAATTGTGGCACTGGAGGAAAAAGCATAACTTATATCAATACCATGATAATTATCATGAAAGACATATCTATTGACGCAGTGATAATCATGATGAAAGACATCTAATGACACCTTGATTTATATTAAAGTCATAGCCACGAGAGAAGAATATCTTGAAAGATAGATCATTCCAAACAGATTAATCTTTAAGGTGCTACATAATCACCTTTATTATGGTATCTTAGGGGAAGAAAAGACAATAATCAATAATCATTTCAATAATATTGATTGAAGAGATAGAAAATACCATGAAATAAATGATATGAAAAATACAGAGATTATAACCTTGTCACTTGAAGATATCAAATAAATCAATCCATCAATATGCATGCACATAATATTTAAGGAAGATAGCACAAGGTCAACAATTGAATACAAATAGAAACTAAATCCAATAATAAAAGAAATGGTAAAAAAAAGATTATATAATAGATCAATGTGGGAATCATATATGTCATATCATATAGTCCATGGATTATTCTGATCCAAGTAGTACTAAAAAAAAGATTTGATAAAAGTAAAAAGCTCGAATGATGATAAAATCTTAACACATTTAACAACCAGTTGGAGCATATGTGTTGATTACTGTAAATTGAACAAGAAAACTAAGAAGAATCACTATCAACTACCTCTCATTGACCAAATCCTCAACATAATCTTGGGACACTCTTATTACTTTTCAGATGAATATTTTGGAGCCAATTAAATTTTAATTGGCTCAATATATCAAGAAAATACTATTTTCTTATGTTCATATACAATATTTGTATTCTAGAGAATATCATTTTGCATTTATAATATTCCTATTATTTTTTAGAAATGCATGAACGTGATCTTTTCCGACCTCAATGAGAAAATAATAGAAATATTTATGGATTACTTTTTTATGTATTAAGATCCTTTTAAAGATTATTTTAAAAACTTGAAAGTGAGATTGAACCAATGTAAAGAAAGCAAAATTATTCTTAACTAATAAAAATATTATTTCATAGTAAAAAAAATGTTTGTATTTAACATTTAGTCTCTACTCGAGGTATCAAATAGCCTGTAACATGTTGGCACATCTCATTTTAAAGTCTCCCAACTGTGCCACTGTGCTTTGTCAAGCATAGCAAAAAATGGAGTACAAGTGGACGGTAGGCCCATTTGGTCTACAAATGCCACATCATGAGGGTCGTGTTGGGTCTTTCCGATTCATGGCAACATGAACCAGGTCATATTGTTTTGGACTTTTGGGCTAAAATTTTAAATTCAAATAAAATATAAAATTTTTAAAATTTTAATTTTTTTATTGAATTTTTTGTCAATATTATACTTAAAAAATTAAAAAATATATATATATAATAAAAAAAAAATTGGCATTCCACATTTGCCTCACAATTATATTCATCTCAAACAAGATAATAAAATTTTTTTTTATTTCATAAATAAAAGTAAAATATGATACATACATTGAATGATAAATATTTATAAAATACGACAAAGCAAGATATAACTTATAAGATAATACATATAATATAATAATAGTGCATAAATCATAATGAAATAAGCAAACGAAATAATTAAAAAATATGATATAATAATATCTTTACATCATAATCAGATAAAAAAATCAAAAATCACATGAATCATCAATTAATGTCTATGATATGATAGTACAGATATAGATGTAGAACATCATCATCATTTATACGACTAAAATATCACTAGTTGTGATCTCAATATCATCGATCTTCATGTCTCAAGAATTATCATTCTCCATCATCTCTTGTGTTTTATCTTGAATGTCTAATCTCAAATCTTTTCAATAGTTCATGCTTGTAAGTGTTTCTATGACATATGATCGCGGTCATGATCTCATATCTAAAATAATATTAACTATTATAAAAAAAATAATTTCTAATGATATGCTAGACACCAGATGAGTAGTAGATCACATGTCATCTTAGATAATATTGGATAAGTGAACACATTTAATTTCCACCAAAATAAAATATTTAAATTCTTATTATTATTATGTGATAGGATAAAATAGTAATCAATATCTAAGTACCAAAATGACTCACTCATATTTAACAAAACAACTCATCATTTGTCATTAGCTAATTGAATGAAGAAATCATAATTTCTAAATATGGTGTACATGTATATTCTCAAAGTTAGCTACAACTATCATACCTAGTATTATAATTATGTATATAAGTTAATTAATTTTCATGAATAAAATCTTTAGATTGATGTTCCTATTCATGCACATGGATAAGTATGTCAAAATATTTTCTACCCCTTCTACCTTAATCCTTGGATCCATACAAACAGTTAAGCAATACAAAATTAAAATAGAGAACCAATATTTAAAATATGCAATTTCCATCTCAATAGTCATGGTACTAAATAAAGAGTGACATCTATACTTGCTAAAAATGTTAATAATATTACATATACACCTAAGTGTAAAACAAGTAACGAGAATGTACATAGACAAATATATATTTATCATATCTTAAAATTTTTTTTAATTTTTCATATAAGAGATTCATATATCCCAGCTTGAATTGACAATAATAAATTTATCACTTAAAATATTAACGTAATATAATATCACGTGTTAGTAGCCAACACATAATTTCAACATAAAGTAAGTATAATTTCAACGATACTTGGTACCCATTTGAATTTTTTTCTATTGAAGTTCACAGACAAATAGAGACAACTAGACTATTTTTGTCTATTTAGGCATCTTATAATATTTTAGTAAATTTCTTATTTTTTTAATGTGTTCAAAATAACTTTCATTCCAACTTGCATTATCAGGTTAATTACATAACACATGCATCAAACATTAAAAATCTCAAGTAATGGTCGCCTCTAATAATTCTAACAACCATATTAATAACTACATCATTATTAAAAATATTATTTAAAAAATATTAAATATTTTATTCTATATATCAGTCTCTAAAAACCTATGTCATACACTCATATATGACTAAGTCATCATGAAGATAAAAAATCTTAGAAAATCCTAAAATTTTTTTATTAATTTTTTATTTTAAATCTACATAATGAGCGAAAAAAGATGCAAATAATGCATCATCATGACTAATCTATATATGGGATGTCACGAACACCAATCAACTACATTTCCTAAATTTATTAATTATCAATTATTTTCTAAAATATTTTTTTGATACATCATCATGACTTGTAATATTTTATTATGTCATTTCTATTGCAAACCTAAGAATCTTATGATAAGCAGACGAGAAATAATTCTGAATAATATTGACTACCTTATAATCTTCTAAAAATCTAATCAGAATACTTATAATGATAATTAGTTTGACTATATCTTCCTTCGCAAAATCATTACGAAATATAAAGTAAGTTAATGAAACTGAACATGAATTAGATTTGACTTTTTAGACTTAATCACTCAGTTAAATTTGCCTGAAATCAAATGTGGCATATTTTTTAAAACATTGATTGACATGCCTCTTATGGTGATTAGTATCATATGCACTCCTTAAGTATATAACTTTTGATAATATATATATTATTCTGATTCTTCTTTGATATCACTAGAATTTATATTTTTTATCATTTTAAAGAACATTCATTGTATTAAAGTTCTTCTAATTTTTTTTTGAGGGGCAAATAGATTTGGTTCAAGACTATTAGAGAAAATATAGTTTCAACCTCGTGTCTTTTAGTAGGATGCTTATTATTATCTACATCAATTTTAAAGTTAATATCATTATATTCATTATTTGCCATTTTAAAAAATATTTCTATATATTAAATAAAAAAATTAAACTAGTAAAAAATAAATACTCAAAAAAAAAATAAAAAAAAATGCACCATAACCACTTTGTTGTAAAGTATTATCCTTTACATTGCATTGCATCACTTCTAACCCCAAAGCACAACCTCAACTAAAATTTCTAGACTTTAATTGCAATAAAAATTGAACCAACCACGTATATCATAACCTATATGCATAATCATAAGTCATAAAGTAAATATTAAAATAATAAAAAAATTACAAAAAAAACACTAAATTAAAAATTCAAGTAGTGGAGGAGAGAGCAAAAAAATAGATAATTTCAGAATTGATGAAAAAAAAATAAAATAAAACTTATAAATTCTTAATCTATATTTACATAGATATGAAAATAATTAAAAAACACATTTTTTATTTTTTATTTTTATTTATTTATGCCAAATATCTGACATCCATCGAATTTCTGGCATGTAGCCTTAAATATTATCCGATGGCTACAAATTTTAAAAAAAATATATATTTTTTTTATTTTTTAAAATATAGTTACAACGATAGCTCATGCATTTCATTGTCGACATCTAGCCAAGCAAGGTCGGCTTTAGCCTAGCATGACATAAATTGAGCCTCAGGCTGGCATGGTCCAGGATCATGCATGGTGCTAGACCATGTTGTATTGGGCCTGGCACGGCCAAATGGGGGTCGTGCCTAGTTTCATTCTCAAGCCGCCTGAGTCGCCCAGCCCACTTGATACCTCTAGTCTCTGCTAGAGGTGGACAATGCAAAAATTGTAGTAATAAAAACTTTATCTCACTCTACAACTGTCAAGGAAATGTATAATTTTCTTGGACATATTGAGTTCTACTAAAGATTTATCAAAAAATTTTTAAAGATGATTGAATCATTGTGCAGACTATTAAAATAGGAAGTAGTTTTCAACATTTATAAAGAATATATTAGGGCTTTTATCAAATTAAAAAAATAATTGATAGAAGACCAAATTTTGACAATATCACATTGGGACAAACTATTTGTAATTATGTGTGATGCAAGTACATATGCAATTGAGGTTGTATAGAGGCAAAAAAGATAGTATTTAGGGTCGTTTCATATGTTAGACAAACATTGAATGAAGACTATGTAAATTATATAAATACTAAAAAAGATATGTTAGTCATAATGTTTTCTTGTGATAAACTCTGGCCAAATATCCTCAAGACAAAGATAATGATTTACACAAATCATGCAAAAGTGTGATAGTTAATAGCAAAAAAAAAAAATCAAAGTCAAGACTGATAAGATTAATTCTTTTGCTCCAAAAGTTTGATATATAAATAATTAATAAGAAGAGAAATAACAATGTAATAATCGACCATTTATCCTGCTTAGAATTCAATAGAATCATAAAAAAGGGAGTTAAAATTTATAAGAAACTTTTCAGACGAACAAATCTTGATGTTGAAAACTCATTTTCACTAGCATGTAAAATTTTTACATACTAGGGAATTTGTGATAAAATTATCTAGCATGTAAAGACCTTCCACCTTATCTCACATCACACTAAAAGATAAAATTTTTACATGACATAAGAAATTACATTTTTGATAATCAACTACTATTTAGAAGATGTATAAATTATCATAATAAAATGTATAGTAGAAGATGAATTTAGATAAATTATCCTCAAATATCATTTTTCACCTTATGGAAGATATTTAGAATGCAACAAAATTACCAAAAAATTATTATAATCCAATTTTTTTTGTCTATCATTTTTAGATATCAGAATATGGTACAACAATGTAATAAATTTCAAAAATTGAGTAACATATCTAAGCAGAATAAGATATTACTCAACAAAATCCTTTAAATAAAAATTTTTGATACGTGGAGAACAAATTTTTATGAGAACATTTCTATTTTCTTTTGGTAAAGAATACATATTATTAGCAATTGATTATATCTGAATATTTATAATAATAGTGACAAAAGAATGATACCAAGACAATTATAAACTTCTAACATAGTAAAATTTTGACATGATTCAGCATACCATGATATATCATAAGTGATAATAATAAATATTTTTGTAATAAATTACTTGGAACTTATTTGGCTAAGCATGGTATTAGGCATAAGATGAGACTTTAATAATATTCATAGACAAATGAACAAGAATAAATATAAATTCGAAATATCAAAAGTATATTGGAAAAGCAGTGAGTCTATCAAGAAAAAATTAGTCTCAAAAGTTGAAAAAATAATATAACTATTTAGAATGGCATTCAGGATACTCAAGTGAATGTCGCTCTATATACTTGATTTTGAAAAGGTTTGTTATTTATTAGTCAAAATCAAATATCAAGCATGGTGAGCTATAAAACAAATAAATTATAAAGTGGATAATATTAAATAAACAAGATTTATTCAAATAAGTGAACAAAAAAATTAAGGAATAAAGCCTATGACAATATTCAAATATACAAAAACAACAAAAAAATAACACGATAAAAATTTTATAAAGATAGTTGAAAATAAGAGAAAATATATTGATTTTCAACTTCTATCTCAAGTTGTTTGTATGAAATTTAAAATCACAATAGTATGAACAACTTGTAATTATCGTCATGACATTGTATGTGGCAGTTACAATAAAATTTGAAGATCAAATAGAATTTAAAACAAATAAGTAACAATTAAAATATTATAATGGACAAATTGAAGCTAGAATAATAAAAAATTAAAAAGTTATTACTTTTCTTGAAAAAAATGATAACAAAATTTGCAATGTATTCCAAAATTATGACAAACATGATTCAGAGAACAAATCAACAAGCCACGGCAATTGTGATCCAGAGAATAATTCCACAAATCATGACTTCACAATAAATTATGGTATTACCAAAGTCAATCATAGGCAATATTATCGTGATTTCTTCTTAAGTCAAGGCAGCCATGAAAGAATACCTCAAATGAGCTATTATGAAAGATAACTTGATATAAGAAGAGAAATCAAAAGGACAAATATAAAAAAAAGGTTATAATAAAAAATTTGCCTAGATCATTGAAATCACTGATCGAATTAGGCATCCATGAAAGTATCATTAAACATAATGATACTGCGAAGGCAACCCAAGACAATATTTTTTTTGAAAAATTTAATGAATAAACTCATTACACCCCTAATTCATGCATAAAATAACAAATTTTGGGATTTAAGATTCTAATTTTTAAAGAAAACTATCACCACGACACTCAGACTAGAACATCATAATTGCTTGGCGATGCTGTATTGTAATTCTTTTTGTTGTATTGCAATTCTTCTTGTTGTATTGATACTTGTAATATGTTTGAAAAATGAAAAAAGATTTATTGTTTTATGATGAGCAAAACTTTTATTATGAATATTTTTTTTTGAGTGTTCATTTAATAGATTTCACTAAAAGTTTATTTTGAGCAAATTTAATTGATACTAATAAAATCATAGGTACTTTGGATAAAATTGAGAAATATTAGAGAATAAAGGCTTGGAAAAAAGAGAACAAATTAAAGTCATGATATCTCTCATGTCATGACTTTAATACACCTTTCAAATCTTATTGAATTATTATAGTATACTTTCTTAATCATTATTCTATAAAATTAATTGTAATAATCTTTGTAAATTACAGCTCTGCCACCAAATTATCATAATATTTTCACTATGCAACACAATACAGTCTTCATTGCCACAATATTTTTTTATAGTCATTGTCACACTCGTTAAAACATATAACAATCATAATATTATTTTCACATCATGACAACCAAATAAACTACTATATAATTAGTTATGATAATTTCTAACACCATGAATTATTTAATACAGAGTCAAAATACTAGGTATTTTGAATTATAGTATTATTTTCCATAATGAAATTTTATTCTGGATAGCATATACTCTAGTCATTAATTTTTTAATATCATGATGTTGTACTCGAATGAGAAAACACGAAAGTTATAATTATTCCGAATATCATGACTTTGTATAACAAAAAGTATATGTATCAGTCGTAGTCATTTGCAAAACCATGATATTTTACTACATAAAGAAAATATCAATCATTGTCATTTCCAATGTCATGAGACTTTGTCCTAGAGAGAAAAGATTAAGTCGTGGCTATTCCGAGCACCATAACTTTGAGTTACACAGAGAATTTGTCTCAATTATGACATTCTCAATGCCTTGAAACCATACTCTTGAAAAAATTTACTTGAGTTGTGAAATTCATTACAACTATGATTTTGATACTCTAGAAAATATCCAAAGAGACCAAAAAGTTAAGATCTCAAGTTAGCACTAAGAATTCTAGCTTAAAATGTCATACAGATCCCTGAAGTATATAAGCAATACTTTAAAGATTTAGCAAAAAAAAACATTTGAATTTTGAACCAAGTGAAACAACAAACCTCATGCAACACAATTCTAATTCCCAATTAAAAACTAATCTATGATAAACACGAGTAATATTTAATTATGTTTAAGTTTTGAAATGTAAATTATCATTTGGGCTCTCATAAGAAACTCTCGATTTCACAAAATATCTATCAAAATATCTCACATGAAACTTTCATCAATATTAGGCTAATTTAAAATCTAGGATTGGTTTAACATAATTATTTTTGATGAATAATAGATTCATATGATTTATGCTTATGTTAATGTTATGATCTAAATATTGATGAATATAATATAAATTAAAACTTCAATTTAAGATTTTCTTTGTATCATAGATTATGTATATTGGTAGTGACAGATGATGATAGGTATGTCATGAAACACACTCATGTGATACGATATGAAGGAAGTGACAAATTTTATAATCT
Organism: Sapria himalayana; assembly: GCA_029783825.1. Lineage (NCBI taxonomy): Eukaryota > Viridiplantae > Streptophyta > Magnoliopsida > Malpighiales > Rafflesiaceae > Sapria > Sapria himalayana. The sequence goes on along the minus strand of JAREIK010002602.1, from coordinate 3,582,021 downwards.
TAATGCATGAGGTAAACCATGTATGGAAATACAAAACTAAGATAAGTTTAATCATTACAGATATGCTGCTTATAAAGTTAAAAGCACAAACATAATAAAATTCAATTCATTATCTAGAAGGACTAACCTTAAAGTAATATATGAATTAATTAAAATGTCTAACCTATGAGTTTTACTATGATGTGAAAGTCATGTGTTGGTCATGACAAAAAACACATGTAAGAGAAGGTTCTTCGTATGGTTGTGAAAGCCTTGTAAATCAATTCCTCTTGTATGATTTCAATATGTACAATTCATGAAAAAAGATATATTAATGATCATGAGTATAATGCTTGAAAAACTAAAAAAAAATGTATTTATTAACACATCATCTCGCATATTAAAAATATTATGGGTCAAAAAATATTTTTACATATTCGAACTAATCATCAAGGTAGTTGATATATTACATTGAAAGAGTATATATAAAAATAACTCATAAATAGAATAACATGTAATTTCAATAGTGAAATAATGATGAGATAACTATGATGAGATCATCATTAGTAGCGAATGTCCAAGGATGACCGCCACTTTATATACTAAAAGAATACCAAGACATGTTCACACTACTATGTCCCACAAAAAAACATAATATTAATCAAAAATTAAAGAAGTATCATCAAGTACAAGGATATGAGTTAACCCTAATGTCATATCCTTCTAAAAACTCAAATTTATCTTCTCAACTCGAGTAACTATTAGGTGACTGTTGGTTGATCAAATTGCCTACATAATCATTGTGAGATAAATATTTAGATTTGGATATATTTTATTGCTTGTATGACTAATATATTTATTACACTATATTGGATGGAAGATAATTATCTAACAAAATTTTGAGATCGTGTCAATAAAAATATATATTTTTAACACTCTCACAAAATAACAATATCAAGTGATATGTCTGAAGTTTGAGACTCATTAAGTACAGTCTCCAAATTTCAACAATTAGGCATTCGATATATATTAACCACTTCCAGATCTCACACAAAAGCATGAGTTTATACACTAGGTACGACTTTCATATGACCTCCAATGTAATATTTGATTATATATATATATATATATATATATATATATATATATATATATATATATATATATATATTCGATAAATGACTTAAATATGTTCATATGATATCAAACAACAAAATTTTAAAAAATAAATTTCTATTGAGAATAGAAGAACCTTCTAAACTATGGATTACTATAAATATAAAATAATAACTAATATTTTCATTTCATATGAGGTCTTACCTCAACCCAAACATCATAAAAATCACAAAATGATAGACCATAAAGCTTCGCACATCCTTCTATGGTGCAAATTGCAAGCAAACACCTATATTGAATTTCAAAAATGTTACAAAAAAAAAATAAACCTACAACATTATTGGTCATTCACTCTACTAAAAGTTAAAACAATTATCATAACAAAATGTTAGGATTGTTGAGATTTTACAATATTTGATAATAAAGTATAAAGTTTTTTCTTTTTATTTTATTATCTTTTTATATTTTTAATGGGAGCACACAATTTATGAGATGTCTCAATCTCTTTAGTCTTTATATAAGAGACTCTTGAGATAGCACATTTATATTTTCAGCATTTCAATGAACATCTTTTAGTTTTTTATGTATTTTATTCAATATGATATCAGGATAGAGTTTGAGTATAAACGATAAGAGCTACAAACCCTAGTGAGATAGCACATTTACATTTCACATGTGCCCTCTTTTATTGTCACACACCCACTATGCGTGACATAAATTAAAAAAAAAGAGTGGAGAATTATTTCGCAACTATGTTAACTATGTTCGTAACAGTGTAACTAGAGATGTCAATGAGTTGGATGGCATGTAAAAATCGGCCAGGGACATGGCCAACATGACCAGATTCATGCTTAGAATAGATACAAACCATCCCGTGGCATAGCGCATGCAAGGATTTCTAGCCTGCGTTCCACAAAAGATGTGGCAAGACCCATCTCGTAGACCTTATAACCCAGATTCAGCTCAACTAGCCATTTTAGGCTAGCCTATACCTAACACATGCTAGCCTCACATGAACCTAGTCTAATATAAAATATCCTAGGCTGGCCTAGGTTGAGTCATTCTTAGTGCACGGAAAGTTTGACATGGTCACGACCCCACTTGGCATGACCCAAGCAGCCGGCAGGCTAACAAGGAATGGTAGCTCAGCACGACCCATTTGACACTTATAAATGTAACATAAAAGAAATTGTTATTACCATCAAAATAGTGATAACATTTTGAGGTTGAAAATTTTCTCAATTCAAAAAATAAGTGCAATAGTTCTTGTGGGAACTGTAAGCCCATGTTTTCTAGAGATCTTGGAGTGGTGACAACATCACAGGCATTGTACAAGTTTAGTGTATCGGCATTTCATCTATCCTAGTGAATAATTGTTAAATCCCGAAAAAAAATGTATAAATAATGAACATAATTTGATTTCTGAAAAAAAAAATGATCAGAATAATAATTTTGCAATAATATAAAATAACCTGAAAATTTTAAAGCTCTAATAATAAAATAGATGTTGTTATTGAATTAGTCTTGAAAAATATAGCTACAGTGTCAAATTTCATTAAATTCTAAGAAAATCAGAATTTAGTTATATTTTTATTTAATTAAATAATTATTAGAATATTTAGAGAGAAAAAAATTACGCGTAACCAAAAGACCGCGACACGACGTCCACACATGGTTGTGCATGCATGGATGTGGTCCGTCAACTGCCCAGGCATCAACCTAAAGGAAAATAAATTAAAATTATTAATTAATAATAATTATTATAGAAAAAAAAACTAGAAAACATTAGAAATCCGAAAAATGAAAAAAGGCTGAAAAAAAAATTTCGGCGATTGGGAGAAAGATACAATACGGAGAAAAAATATCCATGGATTTTCTTTGAATCATAACGGATTATTCTGGAATTGAAATGAAATAGTCAAAGAACTAAAGTTACTATACACGACGAGATCGCCACATTGATATCAAATTTATAAAATTTTTGTGAAATTTTGCGAAAGGTAATGGTTTTCTCTTATTAAAATTTTTTTCTATTTGATGGCCATAAATGATCATATTTTATATTTCAATTCGAATTGTTAAAAATTTTATTGGAAATGAATAATTGGTGAAAAATTTTGGTCTTTCATTAATTGGTGAAAAGTTTTGTTAGAAATTTAGTAAAAGTTAGTACATGATGAATTAGATTTAGATTGTTATAATTGTGTCTGAAATATGATTTAATCGGAAATGACATAATTGCATTTCATCTGTACGGGAACATTTCATATACATAGGTGGGTGCATGATATTTTATATATATATATATATATATATATATATATATATATATGGTATTTAGCGAACTAGAATTGAGACGTCTAAACTGATCTGCGCGGGATTTTATTTAGTAAATGATTATTATAAATTTGTGAACTTGAATTCGGACAATGTCCGGGCTGAGTTACGGTAGTGCATATTTCTCGAAGTAAATCCAAGAAAATCATATTTTATTCGTATAATGTCCAATAATTTTTTCAAAGGAGGTCCATATTTATATATATATTATGTCACACTTGACTTGACATGTGTGAGAGAGTCGATGGGACTTAGGAATATGGGCATATAAATATTTCATCCATAATTACAGTCATATAAACATTGTACTTGAATGAGTGTTGATATGTATTCATGATATTTTACGTGTACTTAGGTAGGGATTAACTCTGAAAAAGTTTACCTATACTGATCTTTGCTCCCTCCGTTTACGAGACCCTTTTTCAGGTACAGGTCCATGACATATGACAGATCCATATATGAGATCGCACATATGAAGGAAAATCAGTTGTGACTTAAATAATATGTTGTATTTTTTTTTATTGCGCAGAGAAAATAAAATGAAATATATATATATATACATACATACATATATATATATATAGTACATTTAAGAAAATTTTATTTTATTGCAGATTGTATTGTGTGATAGAATGAATGAGACCCCCTGAAGGATGGGGTGTCACAACAATAGCATATATATTCTAGTTTTTTCTGCATTTTATTTAATAAGAATAAACAATTACACAACCATATGACTAGAGAGATTGTGTTCTCACCCATAATTAGAAGCCATTCTGAGTTGAGAGCATGAAATTAACCGAACACATGGACGGTGATCACGAGATAAAGCAACGGAAAGCAATCTATCATTGAGTAAATCTGCAAGCATCCAATATACAATATAGAACAGTCATGTTGATTTAAACAAGACGTTTATAATTGTATCAACCTTTTTGATTTATTATGTTTGAATATCTAGATAACAGTATATTACAAACAACAAAATTATTATTTAAGGGAGGATGTTTCAAAACAAGTAAATCTAATACACTTGTACAAACATGTATAAATACAATTCAACATTTTCACCTCACATATGGATTTACACAAAGCTTGCCTACTAATGTAGTTATGATACCTAGAGAAGAGTATGATAGATCCTTCTTTAGATCAGCTAAGTAGTTATCCCAACCCTCAGGTATTAGAGGATTTTTTATTTCTTCTCTTATTTTTGATGCCTAACAAAGGTCATACTTTGGTGCGATCTAAAGTATCTTGGTTCAATGATAGTAGTCCTGGTATTTGAGACTCATCAAACATAATCTCTCTAATTTTTGGTGGTAAGCTTGTCAAAATATTAACATCTCCCAGATCTTTTGGTAAGTGAGAATCATATATGATTTTACTTTTGAAGTCTGCTAATTAATTTGAGCAAAAAAATATATCACAAATAAGTATTGATTGGCACACCAACATGTGAGCTGCCTCGATTCATTAGTCTACTATAAATGAAAAAAAAAACTTAAATGTTATTTATTATTGAGTTTCTATTTTCAGAATTTGATTATTTTATTTATGGCTCAAATTTCCTATATGGTATCAGAGCCAAAATACTAATATAGCACAATACACGTGTATGTGTGTATGGCCGTTACCGAATAAAAATATATATATATAATACCAAATTCAAAGTATTTTGTGGGCACATAATAGGTGCGCATGACAAAAAAACATAACATCCTTTCCTTTCTCCATTGCATACATTGTGCATGGGACAGACAGAGTTAGAGGTGCCCCAAACCCTAGGTGCACATACCCTTATTATGCATAAAAAACTTGTGCACTCTAGCACATATTGTGCATAGCTAATCCAATGCATTTAAACACAATGAGCACAAAACACATGCACAGCAGATGCAAGAAACAAGAAAAAATATATAAAAAATGGGAGCATTTTATTTTTTTTATTGTGAATGACATCGACTCATTGTTTGTGTCAGCTTTTGCGTCTGATACCAATCCACTATTAGAATCAATTGGAGGGAATTGTGATATGACATGATTAATGAGATTCTTCCAATGTAACACATAATAAAGGACAAAATGGTATCCTAAAAAATGAAGTTCACAATTATTTTCAGACAGAATATATAAGGTACGATAAAATATTAAGAAAGAATAATTAATTATTAAAATCATCGAAGTATTCTCATATATTTCATCCACTATGATACATATTAAAAAGAATTATACAAAACTCCTCTATAAGACACCAATAGATATGTCATGTTCTTCAAGTACTACTAATTTTGTTATGTATTCTTCCACTTCAAACTCTTGAATTATCGATACATAAACTAATACATTCATTATTAATAATTATTCTCTTTGCATTATATTATTTTATTATTCTTTGAACATTGTAATACTAATATTAAGCTCTTAAAATTTATTAGAATGACAATATTCATTTTGATTCTTTGTATTTTCTCATATTCTGTTTATTTGCCACTATCTTATTTATTAATTAATTGTATATTATATTTTTGAGAAATTCAAATCTAAAAATTTTTTTTTTATCAATATTTATTTATACGAACATAAGACTTTGAGAAAGACTTTCTCTAGATTTAAGCATACTTTTTTATATATTTTCTCTTTTATGTTAAGATCTCCTACTAAGTATTAGAGTATGTTAGAACCTTTGTTTGAGCATTTTCAACATGATCACCAATTAATAGACAAGTTAAAATTATATTACCTTACTCTTGAAGATATTTCTATTATAAAATATGAGGCATAGCAGATAAAAAAGTATACAAGATTTTCTTATCCTGAACGTTAGATTTTTATAAGGACTCATATAATCTAATACACTCATATATATTTAAAACTAGTTGAGATTAAACACAATAAAAATTTAAGAATTTTGGTATGTCATTGATTTTTTTTCTTTCTTTTAATTATTCAATAAAATGATAAAAATCAAATTAATAAAAATATTAAAAAATAACTGATGATACTTTAGAATATAGGTTTAACAATTTCAATACTTTTTGTATGAATTACATAATCATAAACTAGATGTTTTATGATGGCATGCTCCATAAAATATAGTTACAAAAATTAAAAATAAATATCTAATCAAGAAAGCTCAAATACTCGTATTTATTTTGAAAATTTTATGTAGATAAGGTGTCAACTGCGGGACCCAAATGTTTTCTTATATTCTCTCATTGTGTGTCCTTTTACTTATTACATAATGAAGAAAACTTTTTTAGCATGCCACCAAAATCTGAGGATACTTATTTTCTTCACGATCCCTCCCCAAGATAAAATAAAACATGTTCCCTTTTACTTATTACATAATAAAGAATAATTATTTAGCATGCTACCGAAATATTTGGAAAGACTTATTTTCTTTACGATCTCTCCCTAGGATAAGATGAGGTAACTCCTAAAGCCTTGAGATATATTATTCTTGGTTACTTTAATATTTAAAAATTAATACCAATATTTTTTACTAAAATCTAGTAAAATTATAATGAGTATTAATAATATTATTTTTGAGCAATAATTATTTTTTATTAAATCTGAAAAAAAAAAGTTCAAGAGATACTAATGTGATCGTTACTTTTTTTATTCAATTGTAGTCCTACTTGGACCTCCATCCAGGAGAGTAAGATCCCCATCAACTTCCTATATGTTTTCTATTCTATCCTAAGATTTCCTACTGAATGTTTGAGTGTGTAAGAATATTTTTTTTGAGTATTCTATACTCTTAAAAGTATTTATATCACACAATGTGAGATACATCAGTTTGAAAAACATACAAGAACTTATCCTGAATACGAAGTGAGTGTAAGCATGGATTCATATGATCTGACATACTCATGTATATAAAAATTTAGTAGATATTAAATACGATAAAGATTTAGATATTTTTTTTTATTTTTATTAATAACTAATTATGATTTATATGGTTGATTTCTTTTAATCTATATTATTAATTTTTTATATTTTTTAGTTATTTAATAAAATTATAAAATATTAATTTTAATTAAAACATAAAAAATGAGAAGTAATAATGCAATAGGATATATATCAAATAGTTTCAATAGTTATGTATAGATACATAATCATAAACAAGACTTGATGTGCTAACACACTTCATAGAATTAAGTTATAAAAAGATAAATATTTATTTGAGACAACTCGGACACTCATATTTGATATGAGTTTTACAAAGAATTTTTTGAAAGATACGATATCTACTACATCACCAAAATATTATATTATGTTATTTCTCGCCATGTGCCCTTTTATTTCTTACATCCTGAAAAGAAATTGTTTTTCATATTACCAAAGTCTTTAATAGTACTTATTTTATTCATTATTCCTCCTCGAGATAAGATATAATGACTCCAAAGGCTTGAGATGTGTCACTCTTGATTACTCCAAAATATGAAAATAATACAGATATTTTTTTAATAGAATCTAATATTATTTTAGTAAGTATTAATATTAGCATTTTTAAGTAATGCTTATTTTTTAGCATGTCCATGAAGAATAAACATTTAAAAGATAAATATTGACCCATTACATTTCTTTATTCATATATAATCTCACTTAGATCTCCATTCAAGAGAAAAAGTTACTCATCAAAGATTTTTCTTGATTCAAGGTGTATTATGATGCAAATCATGTTATTGAAAGTATATGTGAAATAGTGTAGTATTATATTCTCCATCATTATCTGATCGAATAATTAAAAGTTTAGCAAAAAAATTATGTTCGAATCATATTATTAAATGATCAAAATATTTCAAACACTTCATGTTTAATTTTCATCACATTAAGATAAGTCATTCGTGTACAATCATCTGCAAAGGTTGCAAACCAATGAACACCAAAAAAAATAGTTATAGGAGCAAGGCCCCAAACGTCAGAATGAACAATCAAAAAAAAGTATTATTTTTATTAAAAGTGATTGGATAAGGTATCCGATGACTCTTAGCCTGGATACAAGCTTCTCACTTAAAATCTAACTCATTAAACTTTATAAATAAATCTGGAAATAAACATCTAAAATACCGAAATATAGGGATGCCCAAACTGATTATTTCATAAACAAATCTGTCTTTCCTTAACTCTAGCTAAATCCATATTATTTGCCCAGCCATAACTAAAATCATCCATTAATACAACCATTCCCTTTTAGTACCAAGACCAATAAATTTCTTGGTAAGAATATCCTAAAACAAATAGAAGTTGGGGTACATTAGAGCACAATAATTCAATTCCTCAATCATTTGTTCAATAGATAATAATTTATTGAAAAGTGAAGGAACTAATAAGATATTTGGTAATAAAAAAAAAGGAGAAAGATCCACTATTCCAGCCCCCATTACTAAATATGTTACTCGATTAACATTGATAATGCATATTCATTTTGGTTGGGTGGCTTTAGAGAAGACATAAGAGTCAAAGGTCATGTGATTTGTTTCCCCAGAGCCAATGATATAGCCATCATAGCTTCTCGTTTTCGAGCAAGAAAAAAAATAACATTGGTTACCTAAGTCATTCTGAGCAATCTATTCTTTTGTGGAAATAAAAGATTTTTGTTGTGGTATGAGAAATTGTTGAGGCTCTACGCTCATAAGAGTTGCACGACCAAGATTGTCGCCTCCACTTGCTTCATGTCTTTTCTTTGCCTTGAGTTCATGCCACCAATCTAGATAAACATGTAGTTTGAAGCATGTTTATTTGGTGTGGTTTGTATTCCCACAATGTGTGCAGCCTCCTTTCTCAATTGGTTCTGTGGTTATGTAGGATTTTAATTTGATGGCGTTTGAAAAGATAATTGGCATTGAGGTTTATGTCCTCCTCTTGAAAGGATAGCACCATTAGATATGGTATTTTTATTCGTCATCACTACGAATTGCCTCAAATCCTCTCTTCAAAATTGTGCATAAGTTTTTTCCACTCTTGGGAATGGTTGTATCTACCGCACATCTTCTTGGATCTTGTCAAGCCGATCATCACGTTCATCTAAGTAAGTGTAAACACTATCCACCAGCAAAATAGAGTTATATTTGTGCATATCAATATCACATTCATAGGATTTGGTCGACAAAAGTCAATTTCTCTCCACAAGCCTTGCAGATTGTAGTTGTATATCTCGATAAATCCTCCTTATTTGAGTCTGATTACTCTTCTTTTGAAATCATATAATTATGATGTATCAGTGCCATCAAAGTACCTAATAGCAATAGTATCCCAAACAACCTTAGCAGTTGACATCTTGATAAAGTTACATACTAACTTTGGATCCATAGAAGTAATTAGCCATCCCTTCACCATTACATTTTAGTTCTCCATTTTCTGAATACAAGATCTATTTGTAGAGGCTGTGAAAAATCTCCATTTATGTATCCCAACTTGTCTTTACCTGAGATACACATCTCGACAATTTGAGACCATAGTGCATAATTAGTACCATCTAACTTGACTCCAATATGTGCAGCATGTTCATGACTTGTGATCTGGTTTTGAGTTTGGTTGTGGTTCAGTACTTGTGTCATTATTGTCGTAAGATCTGCAAGAATTAATCACACTAATTGAAAAAAACTAATCACACTAATTTAAGCTACAATCTTTGTTGATTTACAATCAAATAAAACTAACTAAAATATTCTAAACCTATAATTACTCCTTTAACAACTCACATCAATAATCAGTACATACTTTTTTGTTCTTTTGTATTTTGATGGGAGTACTTGCCCTTCCAACCTTTGAATTCTTTTTTGCTCATCTTCACTCTTTAGACTCATGAGTTATTGACTCATAGGATAACATGCACACTACATGTGATTGCTCATTGTTTACTATGTTATATCATTGTTTTTTTGAATATTAATATAATTAATAATAAATTTTTTAAAATCATTTAGTTATAAAAATTTTCGACTTGATATTTTACTTCTTTTATATGTCTTTCTTGTTCCCATATATCTTTGTAGTTTCTTTTTGTGAGGTATTTTGGTAAATAATTTAATTTTAACAATATTTTCTCTTTTATTAATATTCAATAAGATCTAAAGATTTTTAGGAAGACTAATCTTGAGATTTTGCAAGGTGAATCATATGTGCTTATTTCTTTGATTATATATTTTATTAGATACTTGAATATTATTAATTTATTACTTTCTCATTATATATTTTGTAGATTATCTCTAATAAAATTGAGAATTTTGGGTCATTATTTAGTTTTGGTAAATAATCTAATTTTAACATCATTTTCTCTTTTATTAATATTTAATGAGATCCAAAGACTTTTATGAAAACTAATCTCGAGATTGTGCAAGATGAATCATATGTGTTTATTTCTTTGATTAGATATTTTACCAGATACTTGAACATTATTAATTTATTATTTTCTTATTATATATTTTGTAGATCATCTCTAATAAAATTGAGAATTTTATTAGTTTGGAAAATACACAAGAATATTTTTCATGCTTGTTGGATTAGTGTGATTATGGACTCATTTGATTTGTTTCACTCTGATATTTGAGACTTAGTTGAGTAGAGGTATCAAATGGAGTTTGTCGTGTTGACATGACCCATTTTTGGGTGGAATAGTTAGGCCACCTTGCCGTGTCAGGCACGACTTAAAATGGGAGTCATGCCGTGCTCAACACAACATGATTACCAGTTTGCCTGGTTGGGCATGACATGATCAGAATGATTCCGGGCAAACTCGTGTCAACCGTGCCAGGTCATCTTGAGTCATGCTAGATTGGATTTAAATAAAACTTTTAAAACCTACCACATGGACGTGCTAGGTACACGACTTAAAGCATTCTTTTTTTTTAAATGGGTTCAAACGTGGTCTAGTGTCATGGTGACTATTGAATCTAGACTTGTTCTTGGCATGTTGTCCCGAGTCATTACCTCCGTGCCAATGGACCATGCTAATAGGCCAGGAATGTGGATCGTTCCTAGCCCGACACGAGGCACAATAACTTTTGGCTTGACATGGTATGAGTACGACAGCCTCCGGCCCAACACTACACAACATGAACTGTGTCTATGGCCAACATGACTCAGGTCTTGGCATGATACTGAATCATATCATGCTAGGCTAGGTATGACTTGAGTTCGAGCATGTTTGAACCATGTCATGCCTGGTCAGGCACGACTCAATCAAATCATGCCTCGTGTTATGCCCGGGCCACCTGGCCTACTTGACACATTTATAGTTGAATGAATAGTTGAGACAACTTAAATTATTGTCATATTTTATTGAAAATTATATGCGTTTAAGTTGAATATATCTTTTTCTTAATAGATCATACATATTTTTTGGGTGGCATAGTCAGGTCACCTTGCCGTGTCAGGCACAACCTAACATGGGAGTCATGCCATGCTCGACATGACATGATTGCCAGTTTGCCTGGTTGGGCACGACATGATCAGAATGATTCCAGGCAAACTCATGTCTACCGTGCCAGGTCATCTTGAGTCATGCCAGATTAGATTTAAATAAAACTTTTAAAACCTACCACATGGACGTGGCAGTTACACGAGTTAAAGCATTCTTTTTTTAATGGGTCTGAACGTGGTCTAGTGTCATGGTGACTGTTGGCTCTAGACTTGTTCCTGAAATGTAGTCCCGAGTCATTACCTCCGTGCCAGTGGACCATGCCAATAGGCCAGGAATGCGGGTCATTCCTAGCCCGACACTACACGACATGAACTGTGACTCTAGCCAACATGACTCAGGTCCAGGCATGATACTGAATCATATCATGCTAGGCTAGGTATGACTTGAGTTCAGGCATGTTTGGATCGTGTCATGCCAAGTCAGGCACGACTCAGTCATGTCATGCCTCGTGTTATGCCTGGGCCGCTTGGCCTACTTGACACATTTATAGTTGAGTGAATAGTTGAGACAACTTAAGTTATTTTGTCATATTTATTGAAAATTATATGCGTTTAAGTTTAATATTTCTTTTTCTTAATAGATCATACATATTTTTTGTTTTGTAGTTTTGTATAAAATGATAAGATTTATTTAATAAAAATATGAAAATTATCTTGAATCTCAATGTCTTATGATATTTGTTTGTTTGATAAACTTAACACCTATAAACTAAAATAATACAATATCACTCATATAAATTCGCATTAAATATCTTTATATAATGGAAAAATATGATTCGAGCAACCTATATGTCAGGTCTTCATATTAAAAATAATCAAAAATAATTAAATAAAATTAAAGATAATTAAAAATAATTAAAGATAATTAAAGATAATCAAAAATAATCAAAAATAATTAAAAAATAATTAAAAATAATTAAAAATAAACTACTCTTTATATGACAATCTTGCAGCAAAACATAGACTCATAATATTTCACAAGTAGACAAATAGTTACTTCATAAAGATGTTCACTAGCTACTTGGTTATATCATTGCATATTCTAGTAATGGTCTTATATTAAATCTTCTCCTTCAGGGAAAAGCAATCTAATTATGTATTTTGTTTACTCGTCAAAAATTATATTTGAGTCTACATGTCTTGATGCATGATTGTCATATAAAGAGTAGTGGGAGAAGAGAATGCATACTCAATCTATTTGACAATGTGCTCATTCAATGTATCTCACAAGTAATAGTCACCAACACTCTAAATTCTATTTATTTATTAGATCTCACAATAATTATTTGCCACTTATTTTTTTATGAGATAAAGTTGCCACTTATTTTGTCAATCTCTTTGATGCATGCTAATTCCCAAATGAAATTTGAGTACTTGGCTAATTGTAGTGTCCATGATCCATGAAAGATATCACAAGTCATGGATATTTCTTTATATATCTCAGTATGTGAAAAGTTACTTCAAAGAAAGAATGTCACGGATAATATATGAAATTATTAATTATATCGATTGCATATGCTATATTTGATTTAGTCATTGTCAATTAGTTATTTTTTTTTATAATTATTCTATAAATAATAGAGCCAACTAGAGATATCACTTAAAAAAAGTCAGTACTTTGATTAATAAGAGTATTTGTTAGAGCACAATCCAAAAGGCTAACTTATATATTGTATCAAATGCATATATCTTCTGTAAAAAGATGATATCTCTCGTAGAAAAATCTCTACTATGCTAAAAAAATATTTGAGTCTTTTAAGGTTCTTCGTCTAAAATTATGGCTGGTACTTTTTGAGTTATGCGGTCTTCAACTCGTTATCTCTCATAATCAGAATGTCATATACATAAATAATTAGGAAAATTATGTTGTCATCATGACTCCTCTAAAAGAATAAAAAATAATAATAATACATATGTGTAACTCAAACAAAGTGATTGCATGTATAACTTCCCAAACTAAATGCTCGGTGATTGTTTCAGGTCATATATTATCTTTTATAATTTTTAAACTACATCTGACTGTATTGCTAGAAACTTAAGTGGCTGCTCATATACCTATTCTTCCTATGGTCGCCGTAAAAAATATATTTTTTTATGTCTAGCTAGTATATCTACCAACTATGAGATATTGGAGAGATAAGAATTTGCATTAAAATAATCTTGGTCAGTAAAGAGTAAGAATCATAATAATTTATATCAAATATCTGAGTGAGTTTTCTTGCTATAAATCTCAGCTTAAGATAATCAACATTTCTATTTGAACTTGTCTTTATAGTGATTACCCACCTACAATCAAGAATAAATTTTTCTAAAGGTCAATGTACTAGTTCTCATGTCTTATTAGAGTGAAAAAATACATCTCATCTATTATGACCTGACTTCATTTTAGAAGAAATAATATTTTAGAAAAAAATTTAAGTATCTTAGTACCATAAAATAAAGTATAAAAGTATAAAAATATGAAAATATGACAACCTATGAAATGGGGTTTTGAAAATAACTCCATTTTCTATTCCAAGAATGACTTTCTCAAGTATTATTAGAGTAAAAAACATGTATTTCTTCTATTATGAGTTGACTTTATTTTGAAAGAGATAATATTTTAAAGAAGATTTGAGTATCCTAGTATCATAAAGAAAAGTAATAAACAAATGAAAAAAATGAATATATAATAAAACCTTCGGATTCTGGATACAACTCAATTTTACAAAAAATAATTGGAAGACAAGAAATAATTATGTACGGCACCAAACCAATATGTGGACTGCATCAAACCATGAATGTATGTAATTATCTTGTATTCAAAATTTTTCTTTACATTTCTTAATAAAAACTTCTAGTTTTGAATTTAGCTATATCCATCCCCCTTTCTCTCTTTCCTATTGTTAAAATCATAATTATCATTTAGAAGTTTCAACATGGTTTCGAAGGACACTTTTCTAGTGAAGAGGCACCATTGATGAGGTGAGTGAGTGACTAACACTCAATATTTTATTTATATTGAGTGGAAGACAAGAAGCATCTATTGATGTTATTAAGTATAAATTTATTTTTTAATATTTTATTTATAGTTTTAATATTTGGGAGCACTCAATATGTGGACTGCACTAAACCATAAATGTATGTAATTATCTTGTATTCAAAATTTTTCTTTACATTTCTTAATAAAAACTTCTAGTTTTGAATTTAGCTATATTCATCACCCTTCCTCTCTTTCCCATTGTTAAAATCATAATTATCATTTGGAAGTTTCAACATGGTTTCGAAGGACACTTTTCTAGGGAAGAGGCGCCATTGATGAGGTGAGTGAGTGACTAACACTCAATATTTTATTTATATTGAGTGGAAGACAAGAAGCATCTATTGATGTTATTAAGTATAAATTTATTTTTTAATATTTTATTTATACTTTTAATATTTGGGAGCACTCAATATGTGGACTGCACTAAACCATAAATGTATGTAATTATCTTGTATTCAAAATTTTTCTTTACATTTCTTAATAAAAACTTCTAGTTTTGAATTTAGCTATATTCATCCCCCTTCCTCTCTTTCCCATTGTAAAAATCATAATTATCATTTGGAAGTTTCAACATGGTTTCAAAGGACACTTTTCTAGTGAAGAGGCACCATTGGTGAGGTGAGTGAGTGACTAACACTCAATATTTTATTTATATTGAGTGGGAGACAAGAAGCATCTATTGATGTTATTAAGTATAAATTTATTTTTTAATATTTTATTTATACTTTTAATATTTGGGAGAACTCAATATGTGGACTGCACTAAACCATAAATGTATGTAATTATCTTGTATTCAAAATTTTTCTTTACATTTCTTAATAAAAACTTCTAGTTTTGAATTTAGCTATATTCATCCCCCTTCCTCTCTTTCCCATTGTTAAAATCATAATTATCATTTGGAAGTTTCAACATGGTTTCGAATGATACTTTTCTAGTGAAGAGGCACCATTGATGAGGTGAGTGAGTGACTAACACTCTTTGGAATGTCAGCAACAACCAATGTCAATGGCCAATTGATGTCACGGTAGTGCAGCCACACTATAACAGTAAAAAACCCAAGTATAGTAGATTCTTTCATTTTTCTTGTATTTTGAAGGCCATCGGATGTTCAACAGTGTGTTTTTAAAATGGCAATGACCTTGACCCTAGATGGCCGACATGGTGGGGCCAATACAAAATCTTCATTGAGCCCATCATTGGCCATATGACAATGTGGGTGATAAAATAGTTAAACTTTTTTTTATTTATGAAGTTTCATAAAATTCATGGTATCTTATTCAATCAAGTTTTTTTGTGTAAAAGTTCATTATTGTGAGATAAAATAATGATTAGAATCAATGCAGGACCAATTAAGGATAACTAATAAAAATCAATGGTAGACATATTTTCTTTGAGCTATAACTGTGAAGATATGGCTTGTGATCCAAGAATATGTGAGTCACTTATTAAAAAATTCATCACAACTAAAAATGGTAAGTGATTAATGATTAACATATAGTTACAGATGCACCATAACAAATAATTGATTTAAATGTATATAATATGTTTGGCTCTATGATATTTGCAAAAGGATTTAGGACATGGTTATTTCAAAATATTTTTCAAAGATATTTCATTGATATAATATCTATTGCAAATATATTATTATTAATTTATTTTTGTATTTTTCATTAGAGCACCTGGCATATAAGTTGCTCCAATTATCTTTGCTCATTATATAATGATATATGATATATAAATTTTCACATGAGTATTATAGTATTATTTTATCTTATTTGTGAATTTACCATGATGATCACATTAGAACAAAGTTGTGTATATGGACAAATTCTATAATAATATATGCCTATTTTGAAATAGTAGCCATGTACACAAGCACTAAATAAATCAACATGATTTATTTAGTTAAATGAAAAACCAAAACTAAATAAATCAACATGATTATATATATATATTATATATATATAATATGAAAAATTAAAGATGAGATTAGATATCTAAGAAGACATCAAATAATTTATAAAAAAAAACATGATTTATTAGATGATTCAATTGAGGTAGCTAACAAGCAAGACAAAAACTAATTCTTTAGCTTATGATGGACCAATGACAAGATGAAAAACCAAGAAATTCAATCAAGTATTAAATTCATTTATAGGTCATATTGTGAGCAAGATGTATTTTATTACATGGAAGTTCACCTTAAGTTAAATGAAGATTCAAGAATAATTTTATGTATTTCTTATAAAGAGAATACTAGTCAAAATAAATCAACATCCAAGCTAAAATAATTTGACAAGTGACATGTATCTATTGGAGAGCATGAGAAAGAATCAAAGCTAAACTAATTTAAAAAGTGGCATGCTCTTATTGGTGGGAATGACAATACAATTTCTTCCTTCTTTTATGCTTTTTATATAAGAAATTTCCTTTATTAAATTGTTGATTTTTTATTTTCTTTCAAGCCAATAAATAGAGCACCTTTGTGTAAAATGAAATCAGACTTTGAAATACAAATTTCCTCCTTTTAAAATGTTCTTTCACTTTATTTTTGAAATTTAACTAGTTTAGTGAATTTAATTTTATTAACATGTTTGATTAAACTTAAAGAATTATAGAAAAATTTAACATTAATTAAACTCATACCTTTTTATATCCAAGTATTTGTTTTGTTAAGCAAGGAGGTTGAAACAGCAAAGCACTTGATCAAACTACAAGTCGAGCCTTGTGCAATAGTTTCAATTATATTTGTGAGAATGTAGAGGTGTCAAGTGAGCCGGGCTGGGATGGGTTGGCCCTTTTTTTTTGGGCACGAGCGTGCCTTCGTGACGGGCCAGGCACGTCACGATAATGTAGTCCGTGACGGGCTGGGCCCGCTCTGGCCTGGCCGTGCGGGCCAAAGCAGGCAGAACGGGCCAGTAAAATTTTTTTTTTTAATTTTTTTTATTTATATTAATTATTAAATTATATATAAAATTTTAGATAATGTATAATATTATATATTTATAATATGAAAATTGTTAAAATTTATTCAAATAATAAAGTTTAAAATTTTTTTTATAATGTAATATAAAATTAGTTTAAAATTTATTAGATTTATATAATATAATTATAAATTTTTAAATGGAAAAGTAAAACAAAAAAATAAATCAATCAATACATTTATTAAAAAAAATAAAAATAAAAACATAAGCAACTCAAATGAAAAATGACCAATCAGCCATTTGATACCGAAGGTCCAAACCAAACAAATTATAGTTTCAACATAACGTGTAAATAAAACATACAATCAATAAAAAATAAAACATCGAAATCAAAAAATAGTAGATTATCATAAATCATCAATTGGCATATCATGAGCATCATCAGCCGCAACATCAAGATAAATATCATATGAATCATCATCATCATCAATCAACTCCTCCGCTATCATAGTGAATGTGGCTGCAATCTCTGTCCTAGTCCCAGCTCCAGCATGATCATGGATGCTAAACCTCGAATCCTCTCAATCCTTCAAACAAGCCAAGGCCTCAACAATATCTAGACGTAATCTCGATCTCCTATCCGAAATCACGTTCACTGCAAAAAAAAAACAGACTCCGAAGTTATGCTTGACACCGAAGGAGTCTATAGATCCCGTACCATCCTCGATAGCACGGGAAATGTGGACTCATATGATTTCAACCACTGTAATATATCAAGATTCTTAATATCAAAATGTGATATGATTGAGCAGTAATTGGTATTTAAGTACCGAGAAAGCTAGCTCCTATGTGATGGTCCACCCCTACATTTCCCCCTCGCTAGCTGAATAGAAAAATCATCATCTCCGAACAATGTATCAATATCCGTAATCACAGTCTCACCACCACTACCACCATACCTAGTATCGTAGTATATGAACAGGTCAGTCATCTTCTCGTGAATGAACCCTTCAGGTGGCTCTTCCATGTTCATGCACAAGGAAATGTAGGTTAGGGTGTTTTCTACCCCTTCCACCTTAACCCTAGGGTCCATGCATGGAGCGAGGCAATAAAGAGGTGGAACGGTGGACCAGTACTTCAAGTACTTGGTTTTCATCTCTGCAACCATATGGCTAAGTATCGGGTCAACTCGACAATTCCTAAATATGCTACTAATATTGCATATGCACCAGAGTGCAATGCAAGTCGTGGGCATATAAACCAACGAACACATATTTTTCATGTCATAAAAAATCTTCAGGAATTTCATTTATGAAATTCCTGAAGCCCAGTCAGTGTCGTCAATAATAAGTTCGTCACTCTTACTATTGATGTAGTCGGATATCACGTGTTCGTATCCAACACATGATTCTAACATCAGGTACGTGTAATTCCAACGATGTCTCACATCCGATTGAACTTTCTTCTTCTTAAGATTCACAAACAAACAGAGACTACCAAACTCTTGTTGTCTGCGAGGAATGCGAATATATTTTAGTGCATTCGTATATTATCGAACGCGGAGGAACACACCTTCATACCCGCTTGAACAATCAGGTTAATCACGTGACACATGCATCTGACATGAAATATCTCTCCTAAAGGTGCATCTCTAATATTTCTAACAAACATGTTGATCACTACTCCATTATTATATGTGTTATCTAATGTGACACTAAAAATTTTATATTGAATTTTATATTCCCTAAAGATTTTTATCATATACTCAAAAATGGTCGGGCCATCATGAGGATGAAGAATCTTAGAGAATCCTAAAATTTTTTTTATTCATAGTCCAGTTAGAATCTACATAGTGGCTAGTAAGACATGCATAAGATGATTCATCGTGACTTGTCCAGATATCAAACGTCACATACACCACTCCACTATATGCCATAAATTTATTAATTATTTTTTATTTTTTTAACTTATATATCTTTAGTATGTCATTCCTAGATGTGGACCTAGGAACCCTATGATAAGCATGCTGAAAATATGTCTGCATGATTCGCACTACCCTTGGATCTTCTGAAAATCTGATCGGAAGACCCATCAATGTGATAAGTCTGGTCATGCCGTCTCTATCCAACTTGCTGGAATATATGAATGGAGTAAACTTTGAGACTGAACTCGATCCGGTCTCAAAAAATGCAGTGCCAAGTTGGGTTTGTCTATGATCTAATGGACCATATTTTTGGTGCATAATTCGGCATGCCTCTTAAGGTGCTCAGTCCCAAACGAACTCTTACATATTAAAAGTCTCATACAATATTTGCACTGTGTTATTTCTTGTTCCTCACCCCTAATATTTTTTTGTTTTATTATATTAAAATAAGTCCAAATGACAGAAATCCTCCAAGTTTTTTGTTTTTTAGAAGTTTGGGTTGAGACAACTAGAGAAACCAAAGTTTCAGCAGCCTCGGACCTCTGTGTAATATTTTCATTTTCATAATTTAAATATGTTTCAATTATATTTGTCTTTTTAGGATTTTTGTTATTCAAAATAGTTTTTTAGAGACTAGAAGACTGATTTTAATTTTTTCTATTTTTGGTCTAGAGAGAGAAACTAGAGAGAGAAAGTTAAAAAAAATAAAATAAATTACCCGGTAAAAGCAGTGAGGTCGGTCACATGCCCGGTGCACCACAGTCAAGCTCTAAGTTCAAAATTAAAGTTAAAATTCCCGAAAATCCAAGCTGAATGCCAAAATCCCGAGTCCCGAGAGAGACAAGCAAGATTTTTGAGAAAGAAATTGAATGATTTGAGAGAATTTATGTTTATGAAAAACATAAATGTTAAAAAGATGCGATGAAATTTATAGATTAAAAAGAATTTTTTTTTAAAAAAGTAATTTTTTTTTAATTTTTTAGGGGGCAGAATCATGAGGGCCGTTGGATTCTGCCCCCGAGCCGTTGGAGGCTAGATCCAACGGCTGAAAATTAAATTTTTTATTAATTGTTTTTCCCGTTGGGGGGAGGGGGGGAGGAATTGGGTTAGTTCGGGCCTCGTGGGACCGCGGGTCGGGTCCACACAGACCCGACCCTCGGTCTTTTTTGCGGGAGGGGCGTGGGGCTCTCCTAGGGTCAGGCTCGGGGGACACCCAACACGAGACGAACCCGTGTCGGTGTGCCATGCCACGGGCCGAACCATGCCAAGTCAAGCACGGAACGGCACGACTCCTACCTTACCCGAGCACAGCACGACACACCTCTATGAGAATGCATCATTGTTAGATTGAAAGTGTATCAATTTAGTATTAAAGCAAAACTTGGGATTTGGTTCTCCTATTTCAATTCCTTCTTATCTCATCTATTTTTCATCTATATAAAAAAAAGTATTCAAAAAAAAAGGAAATACTAATATATATGTATAATTGATCTTGTTCGTTAGGAATTACTTGAATCTAAAATTGCCATAAATTGGGATTTGGGCCGATTCTTGCTATATATATATATCATCATTCTTGCTTGGGAAACATTTTGATTTGTTCTCTAGCTTCAATTTCCAATTTCTTAATCTTTATGAGTTTGTATATTTTAGAGTTAATACATATTTTAATTGATTGATTTAATTTGTGGTAATTGAAACTTACTACTTTGTTTAACTTTAAAAAATATTATGTTCAATCCTTTAACTTTTTTGAGAATAAATATGTGAGGAAGAGAACCATTTCTTTATTTTAACCATGCCTCAAAAATAATATGCTAAACATGTAATGTCTGACCTAAATTTATACATTCAAACTATTAGGACAGAATTTGAGATGATCACTAAAAAGATTAAAAAAGAATTGATTGTAGTGAATGATGAATTGCATTCTCAACAACAAGGGAAGGAGTCACGCAACTATAAGAGGGATAGAGAGCATGATGGAGAGTCTAATCATACTCAATACATGGGAAAAAGGAAAATAAGATTAATACTAATTTAAAGTTATATCAAACTATAAGAGGGTATGAATGACCCTAAAACTTATGATGAGTGGGAAAGAAAAGTTGATAGGGTGTTTGAATGTCATAACTATAGTGAAGAAAAGAAGGTTTAACATATTATTGAATTCACAGAGTATGCTGCTATTTAGTGGGATAGATGGGTGAGAGGTAGGTGACAAAATGGTGAGGATGATATTAAAACATGAGGTGAGGTTAAAAGAAGTATGAGGAAGCAATTTATTCATTCTCATTACTATCATGAATTGTATAATAAGCTAAAAAGCTTAATGAAAGGCTCTAGAAGCGTAGTGTAGTATTATCAAAAGATAGAGATAATCATGATTAAGGCTAATGTGGAGGATAGAAGGGCTAATATGATACATTTCTTGCATGATTTAAAAAAAGACATTGCTAATATTATTTATTTGCATTATTATGTAGATATAGAGGATATGCTACATATGACAATTAAGATTAAGAATCAATTGAAGTAAAAGAGCAAGAACCCTATTCCTACATCAGATTGGAGGTCCAAGTGAAAGAGGGAAAATCAATCTCATTAGAAGGGCAAAAAAGTTTCTAAGAAAACTAAGGCTGATTCTAACTACAATAAAAATGCACAAGGTGAATCCAAACAAAAGATGATTCAATGTTTCAATTGTTTAGGATATGAATAAATCTCTTCTAAATTTTCAAATAAGTGCACCATGACAATAAAAGGCGGTAAGATTGTTTATGCTAGTAGAGATGAAGAGGATGAATGAGATAGTGATTGTGATGAAATGCCTGAACATGAGAATTGTTTGTCACAAGAAATCATACAAGAATAACCACAAGGTGATATCTTTATTACCATTCAAGCTCTTAATATTCAGCATGAGGATGATGAGATTCAAAAAGAAAATATTTTTCATACTAGATGTTTAGTACATTACAAAATTTGTTGTATGTTAGATGGGAAAAGTTGCAATAATATAGTTAGTACATACTAGTAGAAAGAATAATGCTACTACTATTGAGTAAGACCTTATAATTTGCAATGGCTTAATGAGTATGATGAGTTAAAGGCAACAAAACAAGCTAGGATTGAATTTAATATTAAAAAATATGAAAATGAAAGTCTATGTGATGTGTCAATGCAAGCTAGTTATATTTTGTTGGGAATACCATGGCAATATGATAGACAAACTATTAATAATCGATTTTCTAACTCATCTTCATTCTCCAAGCAAGGAAAACTCATTATTCTTGCACTGTTGAGTCCAAGAGAAGTCCATCAAAATCAAAAGGCTCTCAAACAAGCAATGGAGGCCTTTGAAAAAAAAATAGTGAGAGAATACATATAAAAAAAATAAAAATACACGAGCAAAAGGAAAACTATGTGAAAAAAAAATGAGAGGTGTGAGTCAATAGTGAAAAAAATGAGAGAATATAGAGAGTGTGCGCCAAGAGAATAAAAAAAAATAGTATATCATCCACGAGAAAAATGAGACCTGGGTGTACAAGAGAGAAAAGTAAGTTTCATAGCTAAAGGGAGGAATGTGCGAAAGACTTTATTGAGTGATAAGCAAGTTATTGTATGATTGTCATGCAATTAATAAGATAATCATAAAATATCATCATTTTATTCCTATAATAGATGATATACTTGAAGAATTGTATGGGCCAGTCATATTCACTAAGATAGAGTTTAAGAGATATCATTAAAAAAGCATGAAAATAGGTAATAATGAAAAATTGCATTTAAAACAAAATTTGACTTATATGAATAATTAATCATGCCTTTTTGTTTAATAAATACACATTGCACATTTATGAGACTTATGAACCATATTTTATGTGTTTTCATTAGAAAATTTATTGTAGTATACTTTGATAATATCTTCATATATAGTTGTTCCTATGAGGAATATCCTGAGCATATTTGTTTGGTTTTAATTACTTTGAGAAATGAATCTTTATATGTTAACCTTAAGAAATGCAATTTTTACATAGATGGACTTGTATTTTTGGTTTTGTTGTTTGTGCAAAAAAGATCCAAGTTGATGAAGAAAAAGTGAAAGCAGTCAAAGAATGGCTTAAACCAAAAATGTGAGTTATGTGCATAGTTTTCATGGTCTTGCAAACTTCTACCAATGATTTATCAAGCACTTTAGCACCATTGTTGCACCATTAAATGAGTTAGTTAAGAAGAATATAAAGTTTGAATGGGTAAAATCTCAAGAATAACATTCAATATGCTCAAGGACAAACTAACTTTTTTTCCAATTCTCTCTTTTCGATTCTTCAAAAATACTTTGAAATTGATTGTGATACTTCTGGTATAAGTATTGGAGCTGTTCTAATGCAAGATGAGAAGGCAATAGACTACTTTAGTGAGAAGCTTAATAGAGCAAGTTTGAAGTATCCAACTTATGATAAAAAACTCAATGCAATTGTTAGAGCAATATATGTTTGGCAATATTACTTATTGCCTAAAGAGTTTGTGATTCATATTGATCATGAATCTTTGAAGCATTTAATGGAACAAAACATACTAAAAAAACTCCATGCAAAATGGAGCAAATTTATTTAAGAATTTTATTATGTCATAAAGTACAAGCAATGAAAAGATAATATGGTGGTTGATGCACTCTCAAGAAGGTACAGTTTGTTTGCTTTCTTAGAAGCAAAATTGCTAGGTTTTATTCATATTATGGAATAGTATGGAAATGATAGTGCTTTTGAAATTGTTTATAATGCATGTGAAAAAGGTTCCTTGGATAAATATTATAGATATAATGATTTTCTTTTAGGGAAAAACAATTATATATTTCTACTTGTTCTCTACATGAGCTACTTGAGTGAGAGGCACATGAAGATTAATTAATTAGAGGTGTCAAACAAGTCATATCATGTCAATATGGCCTATTTTTTCAAGGCACAACATTGCAACCATATCATGCCAAACATGGCATGTGTGATTCCCTTGTCATGCCTGACACGGCATGGTAAGATTCCCTCTTCATGCTAGACAAGGCAGAGTATGGTTTAAGTGTTACTTTCAGTATTTTTGATTTTTCTCCTTTTAATTTTGATGAAGATCTTGATTCGAGGATAAATCTATTTAAGGAACAAGGAAATGATGCAATTAAGGCACCAAGCAAGACAATGACTGATCCTTTAGCTTATGATGAATCAATAACAATATCAAAGACCAAAAAATTTAATCAAGCAATAAATTTATTTATGGGTCATGTTGTGAAGATTACCTTAGCAATAAGGAAGGAGTTGATCATGAGTTTGAAGATTCAAGAATGGTTTTATGTATATCATATAAATAAAATCTTGATCACAAAAATGTCAAAATCCAAACTAAAATAATTTTACAAGTGGCATGGAAATATTGAAGAGCATAACAAAGCATCCAAACATAACTAATTTGATAAGTGGCATGGGAAGTGACAATGCATTTTCTTTCTTTTTTTTATGCTCTTTCAATAAAGAATTTTCTTTATAAAATTATTAATTTTTTGTAATATTGCAAGACTATAAATATGGCTCCTTTGTGTAAAATAAAATCAGACTTTGGAATGCAAATTGATCCCTTTAGAAAGGTTCTTTCACTTTGTTCTTGAAGTTAAACTAGTTTGGTACGTTTAGTTTCACTAGCATGTTTGATTAATCTTTAAGACTTATTTTAAAATTAGTTAAAATCATATATTTGTTTATATCTAAGTACTTGTTTTGTTAAGCAAGGTATTGGATCTGCAAAATATTTGATCAGAATGCAAGTTAATCCTTGGGCAATAATTTCATGCATATTATTCGAGTACATCCTTGTTAGGTTGGGATCAAATTATTAAATCATAGACAAATCCAACTTAATCATAATACCATTGAATTTAAATCTTTTTCTAATTAGTGATCTCTTTCATATTTAACTATGAATTTGCAAGATAATAAATAGATATAATAATTATTAGTATGAGTCTTCACTTAGAATTATAAAAGATTCTAGACCAGTACATTATATGAAAAATATATTCAACAAACCGCATACAACCCTTAGGTCAACGTGTATCATTGATAAAATAAAAATATTTTAAATTTGATAAACACTTGATAATTCAGGATGATAGAAAACATAGTTCAATAGTTTCAGTGACGTCCAATATATAAGCTACTATATTAATTTTAACTAGAAACTAAATAAGAAAATATTAAAATTTTATGAGATATTACATTATTATATTAACATCATCATATATGATTGTATAATGAGCATCTTTAAAAAGTATAAAATATAAAATAAAATATATAATATCACATTTAATAATATTATAAATAATAATATCATAATACATCATTCATAAAAAATCATCAAAGATAATCTCTTAGTTTAGATATTTCATATAAAATTTGTATCATATCATAAATTTAATAGTACAAACAAACTTAAAATTAATTTCTAACTCATTAAAATTTATTAGCAATTTAATAAAATTTATTAAAATATCTAACAAACTGTAAAAATTTTATAATTTATATAAGTTAATAGGCCTCAAAAAAATTTTAATTTGATGTTAAATAATATTGGGTTTCAACATACTTAACATTGAATTCATATATATTACTTACCAACATATTATATCCGATTTTATTAATAATAAAATTAATAAAGTCATCAAAAATGAATTTGATTGTGATCTATGATTTTTATTTTAATAATTTTTAATAATTTTTTATGATACAAAAAACATGTTCATTTGTATATATTCTTATTTCTTATATTACACCTAAGTACATATATAATATGAATAGTATGTTTAAAAAAATATATAGAATATTCATATTTTAGTGATAGTTAATGAAATAAAATAAATTATTAAAATATTAATCGATCATTTTGAAATTTTATTATTTAGTTGTTTATATAAATTTTATAGTTAAGATTGAATATGTTGAATATATTATAAAATTTATATGTACTGGTATAAATCAATCATTAAAACCAAAAAGTTAAATTTATGAACAATTACAAAACTTATATAAATATTACGAAAAAAAAAAGTTGAGATAATAAACTTTATTGATGATGATGATATAAATATTACTAACAAAATTATGATTGTGATAGCATGCCTGTGAGTACATAGGCTAAAATCATATTCAGAAATGATGCATTTTTTATCTAAGAATTAATGATGAGGTGAATTATCCGATAAGTATGAACTATCAAAATATTTAAATATTATTTATTATTTATTTTGATACATTAAAACTATCACTAATATACTAAATCTCATAAAAATTTTAAAAGTAAATGTGCTTAATCATGATTACTACTAAGACGATTGACCAGTATAAAAGTTTATTTTAAATAACTATCCTAGAGTTGAAAAGAGAGGATTGGAGAGAGGGTAAAAAAAATTTTAAAATTACTATTCATTCTTGTTCTTGACTATTGTAAAAACTTTTGATATACTGATTTGTAAAAATATTATGAATCCACATTTTCGGTGCTAACTAAAATGATATGTAATTTATTGAACCTTTTGAAATCTATTATACTGTTAAGTCTGATGTTCTATTAATGTGGATATAATTATAGACAAGATGACAAATTAGAAGCTAATTTTTAAAATTTTGGCATACTTAAAGAATTGAAAAACACAAAGATAACTTTTTGAGTCTTAATAAATAAATTTAATGAAAAAACTTAAAGTTAAACTATCAAGATCATAACCAAACTGATAGTCATTGTGATCAAAGAGCTGAAACAACTAGCACTAGAAGTGTCATGTGAGTTGTACAGGCCTAGCATGCCCCACTTGACACCTCTAGCTGGCACTAGTATCAATTTAAACAGTTAAAATTAAATTTTCTAGTTTTTTATTATATATCCATTAATCATTATAAATACAATTTTAATCATTATTTTTTTATTATTATTTTTATATTGCAAAGTTTAAAATTTTAAAAAAAACTACTTTAATTATTATTTAAACTAATTTTTTTATTTTTTATTTTTTTTAATGAACAAATACAACTAGTATAGTTATATTTTTTTAATATAAACTATATATGCATAGATAGATAGATATATATATATATACACACACACACACACACACTACATATATACAAAGATAAATTGCATATATGCAATACATATATATACATGTATTAACTATAAACCATATATATCAATTTGTGTATCCATAAATATATAAGTGTACACACATCCTACAAGTTGTGGGATGTTGTTGAAGCCTATGGGCTATGGTGATAAAATGATTGTGCAACACT
This sequence comes from Sapria himalayana, assembly GCA_029783825.1. Classification (NCBI taxonomy): domain Eukaryota; kingdom Viridiplantae; phylum Streptophyta; class Magnoliopsida; order Malpighiales; family Rafflesiaceae; genus Sapria; species Sapria himalayana. The sequence goes on along the minus strand of JAREIK010002602.1, from coordinate 3,553,953 downwards.
TTAAAAAGGCTCATGGCCTAATGGGCCAAGCACACTGGCCATAGTCATCATGGCCATGTGATTATGGTGTTGCCCATGATTGTGGACAGCCAATAGCTAGCCAAGGATATCCCCTATTGCGCCAAGCCGGTGTGCCTGTCGTGTCGGGCAAGGCATGACCCATGCCTTGAGGCAGAGGCATAATGATTTGGTCAGGCAACCAGCCTCTGCCTAGTTCCAATGCGTTGAGACATATTGGGCTTTGAATGTGATCGCAATAATCTAAAATATTTTTTATCTCCTATCTAAAAAAAAATTCTCACGGATATTATCACTCTACCTATGCTATATGCATTATATTAAGTATCTCTTATCTTTGTATATTATGACTAGTACTCTTCATACCTCCAAGATAAGTTTATTGTAAAGATAACACCTCCTCCTCATATACTATTGCATAATCACATCGCACATATAAAAGATGATGACCACTATTGACACCACTATTGCAAACACTATGCAACTATGAAATAGTTGCATAGTTACATTGCACACACTATTCCACAGTTACACCATTTTTGGATAGTTACACTATAATGTCTACAATGAACATTACACATTGACACCACTATTGAAGACACAGTCCACGTAAGTCACATGCAAGTTATATAATATATTATAACCAACATACAACATCTACACACTATGCATTGTTGCCTTAATTTGCTTCTTGTTGATGTCAACAATGGATTTGCATCACGCAATCTTCATCGACATAATTTCTATGTCGACTTGTATCAAAATATTATTTTTATTGTACTAGGATTTTGGACACTTGTCACTTGCTCTATTACTGTGATAAAGACTAAAACATAATCGAGTTTTGTATGAAAATAAAATATTTGAAAATAACAAATATAAAATCAGTTCACTAGAAAAAATATTGAACAAAATAGTGTATAATGCCGGTAACAAAAACGACGGCATTTAAATTTAATCAAATGTCATCATTCACGATAGTGCCATTTTAACTAATTCAAATGCCATTATTTACAACGGCAGAATTTGGCTAAATTAAATTCATGTGCTATGACTTTTCTTTTCCCATTTTTCTCTTATCATTGTCCTAAAAACAACAAAAGGAATATTAAATGTTAGAAATCTTTTTTTTAATCTATTAATGATTACTCAAAATGCCAATATGTTAGATAGGCATGTGAAGAGATTCTTGAAAAAATGTGTTAACTTTACTAATAATTTTTCACTTAATTCATTATGCACTTAATTACAATAAATTGGGCTTCTAAATCTTTTTGTAGATGAAACCCTTATAATGATTTAGTATTTAGCTTCCATTCTTTTATTTCAATTGGACAACTTAGTTAAAAACATATCCTTTGAGCTCTTTGTAAATAAATACATAAAAATAGCTAGATATTTAAATTAATTAAAATGTCATTGTTGTGGATGACAACAATTGAATTAATTAAAATGTCACTATAAATCTATGTGGAATGAATGAAACTTCCACTGCAAAAAATTAACCACCTTTATAACATCATTATCATAATATATCATAGATAAATCAAAAAATTATGAAGAGGGAGGTGGGCTCATATCTCATAAGGACAAAAAATATATATACATTTCCTTCATCTTTTAGCTTAATGCAAGTGTTGAATGCAGCAAGAAAGGCTAAATCATTGATAATGAAAACACCTATATTTATATATTAGTACATATTCATTTACTAAACTTGATTTTTATTCTTACAAGAATGACGATTATGACCCAGTTGTTTGCACAACTCACATGTGATCGAGGTTTTCCCCTACCCTAACATCCATCTTATTATGCAACCGGGTTGATCCAGGACATCCACCTCTCATGCTTAACATTGAATCAGGTGGTATAATCATCAGGCTATCATAAAGAAGCCACTTGCCCTTATTTAATATTGGATGAAAAAAACATGCCCATGTGTCAAAGTAAAACTAAGTGGTATAATAGTTTTCCACAGACAAACAAAAATTAATATGGCAATGCAGACATGCTACTATCATATGGCTACAATGGAACCCATATATCAGTGTCTTTCCACGTGTATTTTTTTTCCAATTAAGTTGAGCCAATAAGTTCAGCATCTCCTTGACTTGATATGAAATAAGTCCTGTACATAATTATAAAACACAATTTGCATGAAACTTGCCTTAACAATACAAGCTTGATTCTACACATCAACATACAGAGTGAACTGCTCAACAAATGGCAATCAATTAGTACCTAGTTCTCTTCTTGCAACAAAGTAACCATTAAGACGAAAGAATGTCAACTATACTAATGCAGTTAGTAGTAGGCTACAAGCTCCTTTTAGGAAACTATTAAATACCTCTAAAATATTGGTTGTCATTGACATAATTCTTCAACCTCCATCGTGTGAATGAGCCCATAACTGGATTAGGATAGCCTATAGCCATTGTAGTGCTTCAAAATTAATTCTCCTAATTGTATTAATAGACTTATTGAATTTGAGTTATATACTTGCTAAAGTTGCTCTACATACCAAATTAATCAAAATCGTGTCTTTTAACTGGGTCATAAAATTACTTGCAAAATGATGCATATAAATTTTGTGACAGCCAGATGATGCAGCCCAACCAAGATGAGGATTAGAGATTGTTACCATGATACCTGAATATCAGTTAGTTATAATGCAAATTCTTATCCATTGAGTCACTGTGTTTTTTATATATGCTAAAAATCATCCCATATTATCATTATTCTCACCTTTTGTAATTACAAATACCAATGAAAATAACTAATTATTTCCATCATCTCATAACAATTAATAACTTCCTTTTATACTACTCATATAAATGTATACCATTCGTACTCATTACGATATGACAATATTCGAACCTTTCAATAGATAGCTTGAATGATCAAAACACACGTTTGAATATTTCAATATTTGGCATATTAATTTCATGTGTTTTTCAAATAACCATACATCTAGGATTTACTTGTTTTTATAGCCAAGAATAAACATGACAACCATGTATATGACAGAAAGAAATCACTAAATAACTATCTAATTACTTATGTTTTCCATCCAACACATTTTTGTAAGATATTTTATATCTTCATTTCTCCATCACACTTGCTTGAATAGTAACCATAGACAATGTGAATTATGCCTTAATTAATACCTTTATATGACTAACAATAAATTTCAAGTCTAGTTGGTAATAGTCTCAATTCAAACAAGGATTGACGCAAGTATGCGGCCAAATATATTTTTGATAACAAATAACAAAATATCTTTCACAACCATTGCACAAAGCTTCCATAGACAAATATATTCTTTTGCCTTCTTACATCTTGAACCGAGTAATTTTTTTGAGGATGCAACGACATACTCTTGGTGTGTTATAAATGAGAACATCTTGTAACCTTTTGCAAATCAAATTTCAAATTAAAAACTTGACCATTAACAAAATATCGACTCGAATAACCGATAATATGTTGCACCCATGAAGTTCAACAACTTATAACAGCATTATCCAAGTTTTTAACATGTTAAAATTGAGATGATGATAAGTAAAAATTTAACAAGCAATGATTTATTTAATATCTCATCATCTAGGTGATTTGATACATCACAAGAGTGTGCTTGTGCTGAGATATATACCCCTTGTTTATTCTCTAAAACTTTATCCAGTAATCAGTATTGCACCGATATTAGGCTCACAATCATAGTCAAATTGTGCAACATTATAATTCTCACGAACAAATAAATCTACAAGTCTACCCATAGATTAGTTCATTTGTGGCTTTACTCGAACAAATTTAATAAACAGTTCAATTTCCTCAATGGTTGTTATGTTAACCAGATTCAATATTTGGTGCACACTATTATCATCCCAAATTAAAAAAGGTTACAACTTATTTCCACTTCAAAGTGAATACTTATAATTAAGTATTAATTTGAACCTTTGTTTTTCAATATTTTTCCTTGAGTATATCATATTAATCAAATCTTTAAACGTGAATTCAACTGATATATTCATAGGCACAATAACACTTTTCTCCTTTCATATACGACATCTGTTTTATTCCTCAAATTTTGTCAATTATAATAACATATCACAAAAATTATTATAACAAATATATTTGACCTATACAAATTGGTCTCAAATGAATTAAATAATATGAGAGATCAATAGCCTGATATCAAATAATATGAGAGGTCATTAGCCTTGAATTCGAGTCATTAATTTGTAAGTCATCTTAAGGGTGTAAACTTTATGACCCATGAAGCAAATATAATAACTATGAGAACCATGATATGCTATATCCATTACTTTATCACTCAAAAAAATTCAATTTATTAATCACTTATTATAGTTAAGCTTTTTTTCATGGCATGATAAGACATTAACAAACAAATTCAAAGTCAATCTCATAAGGAGTCTAAAAATATCTACATTCTAAAACCCATTAAGTATTTAAAAAAAAACCATAATAATAATAATATCACTATTGATTATTGAACGAATTGCTTCTTATCTTCTATGTTGATAACTTTTTAAATTTTGGTCCTCAAAGATGTACATATTATCAATAAGATTTAGTGTAATACTTCATAAAGACGATGACTTTAAAAATTTTATGACCATATCTCAACGAAGGTAGTGGTCGTTCTATTTATTTTTTTATTTCCATTTACTTGTATTTCAATCTATTGATTTGAGAATATTCATTATAAATAAGATAAAATACATGGATCTATATATTTTCATAAAAACTATTTGTCTAAGTAAGCTAACATTTATAATTTATTAAAATAGTATTTAATTATTATTATACCTTATACATAATTATTTATTTTTATAAATTTTTTTCAATTTCGTATTTTATATATTTTTTTTCATTTATTAAAAATCAATCACATTAGAAAACGTAAATATGAAATAAAAAAAATTACAAAATCAAACATCACAGACAACCAATCTTCATAAAAAATAAAAGTTCATAATACAAAAACCAAAATAGAAATAAAAAAAAATAAATCATCTTCTAACATCTTTAATTTCAACTACCATTGCAAACAAACACGTAAATATGTCATTGTTTGTTAATTCATTATTATTTACATATCTTTATTTACAAAGAGCTCAAAGAACATATTTTAACAAAGTTATTCTCTTGAAGTAAAAAAATAGAAGCTAAGTACTATATCATTGTAATTATTTCATCTTCAAAAAGACATAGCAGCTCAACTTACTGTAATGAATTGTATAATGAATTAAGTGGAAAACTACTTGAAAAAATAAATATATTTTTTCAAAAATCTTTTCACATGCCTAGCTAACAAGATGCCATTTTGGGTAATCGCTAATAGAATAAAAAAAAATAGGCCTTTAACTCTTAGTATCTCTTTTGTTGCCTTTAGGACCCTGCTAAGAGAAAAATGAAGAAAAAAAAGCCTTAGCATGCAAATTTAATTCAGGCGAATGTCACTATTGTGGATACCAGCATTTGGATTAATTAAAAAGTCACCATTGTGGATGATAGCATTTGATTTAATTCAGATGTCGTCATCCTTGTTGTCGGCATTGCGCAATACTTTGGTCAATACTTTTTCTAGCAAATTAATTTTATCTATCTTATTTTCAAACATTCTATATCCGTACGAAACTCAACATAATCAATACCACATCTCCAAAAAAATTAAAAAAAAAATATAATAACCTTTACAATAACATAAAATGAATGTCTAGAGAAACTAATCTATAAAATTAAATAGAGTGAGAAATCCACATGTTAGGTGCTTTGATACAAAGAGTAAACTAAACAAAAAGAATAAAACAAATAAAAAAAAATGATAAAACTAACATATGTAGAATCTGAACAAAAAAATTATCAAAAATAATTAAATTCTTTACATACCTCCAATATCTAGCAAAATAATAAATAATGAGACTTAGTGTTTATGAAATCAACATCAAAATTAATAGAAAAAATTATTGATAGACATGGGAGATTTATGAATTCTACTATGATGACTAAAGGCTTGAGAAAATATTCATTATGATAAAAAAAATCTATTTACAAGAATATATTATCTACACTTCAAAAAACAATAATTGATAACTTATTTGATTTTGAATTATTGAGAATTAGGCTTGGGTCGAACTCAACCCAATAAGCTAGCTCAAACAGTCAAGGAACCCAGGTCATATATAAATACAATAACTACTCATACTTTTTCTAATGTGTGACATTTTAACATAGCCCCTCATGCCCAAGGCTGAGCATATAAAGTATTAAAATTGCAAAACTCAATCTAATAATGGCTCATAAATACAACAATACCCTGTTAAATATGAATAGTTATGCACTCTTCAACTCAAAATAGCATCACTCTTTTATTATGCACACTTCAATTAAAAAGTTGCATGTAAATTATCTAAATTAATAATTAAGTTGAACCCCAGTATTAAGTTTTTAGAAAAATTAGTTATCAACATGAACAAATATTTTAGAAAATTTATTTGAACTAAATATCATCAACACATCAATACATATATGATTTTATTCAATTGACAACTAGAAAATAATTAAAAAATTCATAGACACAAACTCAACTATTCCACATGTTTTTTTTTCTCAAAGAGATTACAAATCACACATTACCATTGCATGAAATGGTAGCAACCAAACAAATATCATTTAGTCACTCAAAAGAATGTATGGCCAAAGTCTACACCACATAATTATGCATACTCTAACGAAAATCCTACCAAAAGCCACTTCATACCAAAGTATATATTTAACATAGACCCTCATGCCCAAGGCTGAGCATATAAAACATTAAATTTGAAAAACTCAATCTAATAATGACTCATAAAGACGACAATACCATGTTAAATATGAATAGTAATGCACTCTTCAACTCAAAAATCATCAATCATTTATTATGCACACTTCAACTAAAAAGTTGCATGTATATTACTTATATTAATAATTAAGTTGAACCTCACTATTCAATTTTTTGAAAAATTAGTTCTCAACATGAACAAATATATTAAAAAACTATTTGAACTAAAAATTATCAACACATCTATACCTAAAATAATGATATTATTTACCTAAATAATTAACAAAAAAACTTCTCTGCCAATACCTTAGAAACAAATAAAAATCAAGTATATGCACTTTCAAAAAATAAAAAAGATTTAATTAAAAAAATATATCAGTTATGCTCTTAGAAACTTTTTAGCCCATATAAGATTTTCTTCAATTGACAACTAGAAAAAAATTAAAAAAATCATAGACACAAACTCAACTATTCCACATATTTTTTTTTCTCAAAGGGATTACAAATCATACATGAACCATTGCATTGGAATGATAGCAACCAAAGAAATACCTTTTAATCACACAAAAGAATGTATGGCAAAAGTCTACACCATATAATTGTGCATACTCTAACGAGAACCCTCCCAAAAGCCACTTCAACCCAAAATATATTGTATATATCATGGATTGCTATCATGATGGTCATGTAAATGCTATATGTACACCAAAAACAAGAGAAAATGTAATATGAATGTTGATAAATGTACTTTGAAGACTTAGAAAAGGAGTAAAATACATCGACATCACCAATTTCCTATAACAATGTATATGTGTCTAAAAAATCATGTTGGGCTAGCATTGCACAAATTTTTGCAAGGTAATATTAGACATTTTTTGTTCGCACTAAAATAATCACAAATATAAGTAGAATAAGTAATAAAGTGAACACTTACAATCCAAATAGTAATCTCATATAAATTAATATCTCAAGTTTAAAATTGTGTCAAAATACTCTATTATTTTAGCTTATAATAGATAATTGATCCAAAGGATTATAAGATTAATTTATTTCATTATATGTGATCTGTGGAATATATAAGGGAAAGCACTACAAGCCAGAAATTAAGCGAAAAACACTCAAGTTTCTCTCTCTATCTCTCTCTCTCTCTCTCTTCGTCAATATGGTATCAGAGCAAAAATGATTGACAAATCCACTTCCGAGTGAGAATCGTGAAGGGAAGGAGTGGGGTACGCCAGAACTTCTGCCATTTCCGATCGTCGATTTCGAGAAGCTGCGCGAGAAAATCTGTCAGCTATTGTTTTTCGCTAAATCATCCTAATTTTGATTTCAATTTCAATTTGGATTTCGATTTCGATTTCAAGGAAAAACATCATCCTCGTTTTCATCGTCGGAATCGCTTAGCTACTGCTTTTCCTTCGGTGCAAAGAGAAAATCTGCCAAGTTGCTGAAAGTCTGAGAACTTCTCAATGCATATTGAGTTGCTTACCTGAATCCGGCAATCAACAACGGCACTATTTTTCACGAAGAGATTTTTTTTCTGATAGGAGGCTTCTTCTTTGGGTCAATCTCATGCTGTAACTCCACAATCTCGCACTCTTCAACAACCTTGTTCAGAAATCCTATTTCTTGCCTCTTTAACCTTTCGGGTGCTTCCACGCCACAATCTGGAGCTGTACTAGGGCTCTTTTCAATCTGAAGTAGATATGGCTGTTAAAACTTCTATTTTTTACTCTATTATATCTGGATCTCCTATGATTACTTCAGAGAAATTGGTTGGCAGTGACAATTTTCTTTCCTGGTCAGCTTCTGTTGAACTATGGTTTATGGGTCAATGATATGAGGATCACCTGGTTACACAAGAGACAGATATCCCTGAGGTTGATCGCGTACAGTGGAGGAAGATAGATGCCCAGTTATGTAGTATATTGTGGCAATCAGTTGATCCTAAGATTCTTCTTCATCTTCGGGCCTATAAAACTTGTTTTAAATTTTGGACTCGAGCTAAAGGATTATACAAGAATGATATCCAGCGCCTTTATAAGGTGGCTTCTGCTATTGTCCATCTCAGCCAACAGGACTTGGATCTATCTACTTATATTGGCCAGATTGATTCTCTTAAGGAAGAGTTCTTGACTGTGATGCCTCTTACTTCTGATGTTGGGGCTCAACAAACACAGTTTGATAAGTTCTTCATGGTCCTTACTCTTATTGGCCTCCGTCCGGATCTTGAGCCTGTCCGCGATCAGATTCTTGGTAGTTTATCAGTTCCATCCTTGGATGATGTGTTTGCTCGCCTCCTTCGTATCTCATCCACTCAGACTTTGCCATCTGATAGCACTTCAGATTCTTCTGTGTTAGTTTCTCACACTACCACTCAAGGAGGCCGCAGAGGTAACCGAGGTAGGGGCCAACGTCCTCATTGCACTTATTGCAATAAACTTGGCCACACTCGTGATCGTTGCTATCAGTTACATGGACGGCCTCCTCGCACTGCCCATATGGTCCAGTCCTCTGATTCTCAGCTACCTCAGCCTCTGAGATCCTCCACATCTCAGGCATATTAGGCTTCTGTTGCCTCTGTTGCCCAGCGTGGTAATACCTCTGCCTGCCTTACCCACACATCTTATCTTGGACCCTGGATTCTAGATTCTGTAGCTTCTGATCACATATCTGGTAATAAGGATCTTTTCTCCTCTATTTCTACTACCTCTACTTTACCTACTGTTACCTTAGCTAATGGTTCTCAAATTGTGGCTAAAGGTATTGGTTTGGTCCTTCCTCTACCTTCTCTACCTCTCACTTCTGTCCTTTATACTCCTAAATGTCCTTTTAATCTTATTTCCATCAGCAAAATCACTCGTACTGTTAATTGCTCTATTACCTTTTCTGATAAATTTGTGACCTTGCAGGACCGGAGTACGGGGAAGATGATTGGCATAGGACGTGAGTTTCAAGGCCTCTATCACCTCACCTCGGATTCATCTCCTACAGTTTGCATTTCTACTGATGTTCCTCTCCTCATTCACAGTCGTTTGGGCCACCCTAGTCTCTCTAAGTTCCAGAAGATGGTCCCTCATTTTTCCACTTTGTCGTCGCTTTCGTGTGAGTCATGTCAGCTTGGGAAACATACTCGTGTCTCGTTCCCAAAGCATTTGGATAATCAGGCAAAGTCTCCTATTGAGCTTGTCCACACTGATGTTTGGGGTCCTTGTCGGACTACGTCTACTTTAGGATTTCAGTATTTTGTCACTTTTATTGATGACTATTCTCGATGTACTTGGTTATTTTAAATGAAAAATTGAGCTGAGTTATTTTCTATTTTTCAGAAATTTTATGCTGAAATCCAGACCCAATTCAATATTTCTATTCGTGTATTACGTAGTGACAATGCCAAGAAATATTTTTCATCCCCCTTTACTTCATTTATGTCTCATCATGGGATTCTTCATCAGTCTTCTTGTGCTCATACTCCTCAACAAAATGGGGTAGCTGAGCGCAAGAATCGACATCTTGTTGAGATAGCTCGTACTATCCTCCTCCATAGTAATGTTCCTCTTCGTTTTTGGGAGGACGTTGTTCTTACCGCTTGTTATTTGATTAATCGTATGCCCTCCTCTGTTTTACTTGATCAGATTCCTCATTCCTTTCTCTTCCCTGACCAACATCTTTATTTCTTTCCTCCTCGTGTCTTTGGTTGTACTTGCTTTGTTCATATTCTCACTCCTGGACATGACAAGCTTTCAGCCAAAGCCATGAGGTGTCTCTTCTTGGGATATTCCAGACGTCAGAAGGGTTATCGTTGTTATTCTCTTGAGACTCATCGCTACTTTATCTCCGCTGATGTTACTTTCTTTGAGGACTCACCATTCTTTTCCACCATTTTTGAGACTCTTCTTGTTTCTGCAGTCTTGCCCATTCCCATTGTCTCTTCACCTGATGTTGTGCCTCCTCGACCACTTCAGGTTTATCATCGTCACCCTCGTGTCGATGCTCCTTTGTCATTTGCTGAGGCACCTGCTGACTCACTTCCTATCCCTTCAGCTTCTCCTGCCCCGGCTCCACCCTCTCCTGATGACTTACCCATTGCTACTCGAAAAGGTAATCGCTCTACTCGTAATCCTCATCCTATTTACAATTTTTTGAGTTATCATCGATTATCTTCACCCTATTCTGTTTTTGTCTCTGCTATATCCTCTGTTTCTCTTACAAAGAGCACACATGAAACTCTTTCCCATCCAGGCTGGCGACAGGCAATGGTGGATGAAATTGCTGCTCTACACTCTAATGGCACTTGGGATCTTGTTGTTTTACCCTCTGGTAAATCTATAGTTGGTTGTCGTTGGGTCTATGCAATTAAGGTTGGTCATGATGGTCAGGTTGATCGCCTTAAGGCTCGCTTAGTTGCTAAAGGCTATACTTAGATTTATGGTTCTGATTATGCTGACACATTCTCCCCTGTTGCCAAGATTGCTTCTGTTCGTCTGCTTCTCTCCATGGCTGCAATGTGTTCTTGGCCTCTTTATCAGTTGGATATTAAAAATGTCTTCCTTCATGGTGATCTTGCCGAGGAAGTTTATATGGAGCAACCTCCTGGTTTTGTTGCTCAGGGGGAGTCTAGTTTAGTGTGCAAGTTACGCTGTTCTCTATATGGCTTGAAACAATCTCCTCGAGCATGGTTTGGTCGTTTTAGTTCTGTTGTTCAAGAGTTTGGCATGCTTCGCAGTACAGCAGACCATTCAATTTTCTATCATCATAACTCCTTGGGGTAGTGTATTTATCTGGTTGTTTATGTGGATGACATTATCATTACAGGCAGTGATCAGGATGGTATTCAGAAACTAAAGCAACATCTTTTTATCCACTTTCAGACCAAAGATTTGGGAAAACTCAAGTATTTATTGGGAATTGAGATAGCTCAATCCATTTCTGATGTGGTCCTTTCCCAAAGGAAGTATGCTTTAGACATCCTGGAAGATACCGATATGTTAGATTGTAAACTGGTAGACACACCTATGGATCCGAATGTCAAACTTGTGCCAGGACAGGGGGAGCCTTTAGGAGACCCTAGGAGATATCGACGACTCGTAGGTAAATTGAACTATCTCACCATTACTCGTCCAGACATTTCTTTTCCTGTGAGTGTTGTTAGTCAATTCCTACAGTCACCATGTGATAGCCATTGGGATGCCGTAATCCACATTCTTCAATATATCAAAAGTACACCAGGCCAAGGTGTGTTGTACGAGAACAGAGGTCATACTCAGGTTGTTGGTTACCCAGATGCAGATTGGGCTGGCTCACCCACAGATAGACGTTCCACTTCAGGGTTCTGTGTTTTTATTGGAGGTAATCTAATATCTTGGAAGAGTAAGAAACAAGATGTAGTTGCGAGATCTAGCGCTGAAGCCGAGTATCGAGCTATGGCTTTGGCAACATGTGAACTCATATGGTTGAAATATCTTCTTCGAGAGTTGAGATTTGGAAAGGATGAAGAGATGAAACTCATCTGTGATAACCAGGCCACATTACATATTGCATCCAATCCAGTCTTTCATGAAAGGACCAAGCATATTGAAGTTGATTGTCACTTCATTAGAGAGAAGATCACATCAGAAAATGTTGCTACAAGTTTTGTTAATTCAGATGATCAACTAGCAGATATCTTCACTAAATCTCTCAGTCGTCCTAGGATTAAATACATTTGTAACAAGCTTGATGCATATGACGTATATGCTCCAGCTTGAGGGGGAGTGTGGAATATATAAGGGAAAGCGCTACAAGCCAGAAATTAAGCGAAAAACACTCAAGGTTCTCTCTCTCTCTCTCTCTTTCTCTCTCTCTCTTTCTTCGTCAATATGATCATTACTTTTATCCAACACTCATAAGCATGTAGTGTGCAAATTATTAATTCATGGATGAGAAAATATGTTAACTCTAATATTGTTGATCACATATCTCATACACATCACCTAGTCACAAAATATAGTTAAAATAAATAATGAGAATAAGAATACATTTAGTATTCATATTATAGGTACCTACAATCATCTATCATGGTTAATAATAACTCAAGTGTGTGTTCTTATAAATCTATCATAATCCTTCTAAGAATTACACAATATCTTGGATACCCAAAGTAATTAACTAATACTTTGATCTTTTATCGGTCACATGTTACAGTCTATACAACGAATGTTTCAAATGTATAAAATTATTCTCAAAAATCCATATACAAAGTTTCTCGCACATGTACCTTTAGAGCCTATCACACTTCTAAGAGTCATGCACATGTATTCTTATTACATATCATAGCCCTAAGAAATACACAAGTACGTTACAACTAAATGCATTAGCTGCTAGATGAATTATATTAATTAATCATAGCAAACTCCACACATTAAATTATATATGGGTAAGTTATGTACATCTCGATGAAAGTCAAGATATTAGAATAATTCCCAATAATATAAACAAATAAACATACTATATTTTCAAAAAAGTCAACATTCAACAAACATCATCCATAAGTTATAAATTAATTTTAAACAGAGAACAAGTCTAACCTAACATTAAGAAGAAATAAAAACAAAGTATTAGATACAACATTGATTCACAAACACATGTAAATGTATATAGAATTGTTGTTGAAATCCTTTACATCACAAGATATTCACACTAGTTGAATTTCCATTATTTTATGTTCTATGTGCTCACCTGAGTGATTCGATCTGCTAAATTACTTTGTCAAAGTATTATTGATAAAGTCACCTTGTATTTCCCTTCATAATATATTCTGGCATGTCGTTTCTTGTTGTTCTCTTTCAAAAATCTTTCATTTTTTCCTATGCTTTGGCCTTTTATATCCACCACTTTAAAATTGAAATCTGATAGGAATTTGTGATTCAGTTGGTTCTTTTTGCAACTTCACATATGTGGTCGCAACTATAAATTATGGCGACTGACAAAAATACATCACAACAAAGAAATAACAATGTGACTCATGATATCATTGGGACAGAGTAATTGAGTAGCAACGAGAGATATATCATTGCAACTAAAAGATGGGTGATAACGTATTGAAATAGTGTCGCTACTATCAACTAAAAGAGTGACTCACATATTGTGTCATGACAAAGAAATAATATCATGACCTAAAAATAAAGTTGTGACTGAGTGATTATGTTACAACTAAATTGTTGAGTCATGACAGAAAAATAATATCATGTTCATAAAAATAGGATCGTAACTAAAAAATAGAATTATAACCATGTGATATCATCACAACTTGTTCTACTAATATTCTATAAGCATGTTGTAGCCAAGAACTCAAAAAATAAGATCGCACCCATTTGATGTCGCAACTATAAATATTGTAACTCATAAATATAATATTTTGGCTTTGTGTTATTCCTTCGTAATTACATTCTTACCTTCTCAGCAAGTGATGATGTTGTGAATCCAACTAGGAATTTTGTGTCGCATCTCCATTTCTTGATTTTTTTTTTATTTTTCCTTGTTTACATCATTTTCATCAATTCATCCAACGACTCATATTTTAGGTAATAAACCCTTAATTAGCATATAAAAATATGATACAATATTATACATCACAATTAAATCAATAATGGACCTAAAAAATCATTATTGTGGACACTGATCAGACGAACAATTAGGTCATGCCAACCCACTAAAAAAATTATGTTTGATAATTCCAATCGATAAAAATTAATAGGAAACCCAACATGACAAAATTATTGGGTGTCATTCATGTTTAGAAACATAGACATGTCATGCTAGAAGGGCATGCCAAATGGATCATAGTGTCCGGGCCCATGAACTTGTGTTTGTTAAAATTTATATTTTATTTATTAAATAAAATATCATTTATTACTTTTAAACATTTCTAATAATTATATTTTTTATTTTTATATTTTATATTAATAAGCTTTGTTACTATAACAATAAATATAAAATATTAGATTGTAAGAAAATGAAATTCAAAAATATTTCTTTTATTCAATATCATTATAATTTGATTACATTCTAATAAGGATGGTACCCACTCAATTATCAATCATATGAATTACTCAAACTTTAAAAATAAATAAAACTTAACAGATTTTTTAAAAAAACATATACCATAATTTTTTATTGTTTATATTGAATTTTATTTTTGTATTTAAACATTTTCAGGTCAATGTCATTCGTCATCTTCAATAATCATCAATCCCTTCAACTTTTTTATATATATAAATTCAATTTCTCAAGAACTATTTTGCATTCATGTTTTAATTTTTGAATCGCAGATATCTTTCCAATCCTTAAAATATGAAATACTTTAAATATCTTATCTTTAAATTTTTAATATATTATCTCTAAATATATTTGCAACTATATAAAAAATAACTTTTGATGTTATGCTATACACCAATATGCCTAATAAATTATGTCATTTAAAAAAATATTAAAAAAATAAAATTATAAGATGTTTGTAATTCATAATTCTATATTTTTTTATTTCATTATAAGATAAATATAAATAATAATTTGTATCTAAATATTAAAAAAAAAATAAATCTTCCTAAATGATTAGATAGAAATTGAGCATATACTAATTGAAGTGGTATTATTTTATTTATTTTCATAAAAATTATTATTAGTAAATATCATATACATATTTGACATGAAAAAAGAGGGGTATTATAGACATTTCATATGCAAAGAACCATAACACATCTTTATAATTAATGGCTGGCAAGCATGGTTTGCAGCACAACAGAGGTATGCCGGTCAACTCCTTCGGCCGTCACACCTTTTTGGCATTGCAATCACACCCAACCCCCATTACCTTTTAGCATTGCAATCACGCCCTACCCCCATTACCTTTTGGCATTGCAATCACGCCCTACCCCCATTACCTTTTGGCATTGCAATCACGCCCTAGCCCCATTACCTTTTGGCATTGCAATCACGCCCTACCCCCATTACCTTTTGGCATTGCAATCACGCCCTACCCCCATTACCTTTTGGCATTGCAATCACGCCCTACCCCCATTACAGAATGGGACGTCATGGCCTGCCCCACCCTTTAGTCATGCTAGACCACAGCTGAAAACTCACCATCCAGCCCATTAGAGATCCCCTATCACCGTGATACATTGGATGAAAAAAAAATAACAAATGGAAAACAAAAAAGTACCAGAATTGTGACGATATGACCAGAGGCGATCGCAAGTAAGTTCTCGCAAGACCAAGCAACAGAATTTAGATGCGGCGATATAGCAACTAGCACGGCCGCTTGGAATCTGGAAGCAATTTTTTTATCTCTATCTCAAAAACGTGGAAAAGGAGAAGAATCAGGAAAACGCAGTGCCAGCAAACAACACAAAGTCAAAGGAATGAATGATCATTGAGAAACTACATACAGAATGGGCAATGGATATTTGAGCATGTAAATTATGAATTCGGCGCCTGCCAAACTCGGAGGTTGGTGGTCTCGTCAAATTGTGACTACGAAAGGATTCACTTGAC
This sequence comes from Sapria himalayana, assembly GCA_029783825.1. Classification (NCBI taxonomy): domain Eukaryota; kingdom Viridiplantae; phylum Streptophyta; class Magnoliopsida; order Malpighiales; family Rafflesiaceae; genus Sapria; species Sapria himalayana. Next base: position 3,537,557 of record JAREIK010002602.1, on the reverse strand, counting down.
AAGCAGCAATTTCATACAATCCAATTGTCTGTTGACGGGCTGTTCGATTGTGTTGAGATATGGAAGTAAAGTTACAAATTTGCCCTTAATGAGCAATTATCGTGCATTACTGTAAAGTTTTTTTTTAATAAATTTACACGTTTTAATTATCGGACTGATATAAAAGCCGATATTTTTTTTTGACCTAGCTGCTGGATCATTTATTGATTTGTTTTGAATTGCTCTGCTGCGCGATATATCTTCCTCTCTTCTTCTTCCCTCTTCATCTCTTCTTCTAGTTTATGCTTCTGTTCTTGAGAATTTCTTGTGTTAAACAAGAAATAGTTGTTTTAAAACAACATTGTGGTATCAGAGCATCGATACTTAACTGCGATTGAAATTATTTTTGAACAATATTCAAATCTAATTTCTCCAGTTAGGCGTTCTCTGAAAACCTAAATATATTTCACAAATTTCTTAAGATCGAGCATAGATCTAACCAGATCTAGTAAGATCTAAAGGTTTTGTGGTTTTTTAAAACCTATTTTTAACAAAACCCCAACTTTCTGTTCATATTTTTTCAAGCTGTTCTTAAGATATTATGTTTTCAAAAACTCAAAACACATCAAACTCGGGTTTAATTCCTATTCCCTTGTTTGATGGTGATAATTTTGACTATTGGCTTGTCAAAATACGAACATTATTTATCTCCCAAGACATATGGGAAATAGTGGTTTCTGGATTTGAAGAAGCTCCTAATTTCTCTATTCTGGAAGGTAAAGAACTGTTACAAGAGAAGGAATTGAGGAAATTAAATGCTAAGGCATTACTTTTCATTCAACCGGGTGTAAGTAATGCGATATTTCCTAGATTACTTGGCTGCACTCAAGCCAAGGAGGCATGGGACCTCCTAATCGAGGAATATCAAGGAGATAAGAAGGCTCGAGGAGCTCTTCTGCACTCCTTGAGAAAAGACTTCGAGAATCTGAGTATGAAAAACTCAGATTCTCTTACTGAGTTTTCAACTCAGTTCTTAGATATTGTTAATCAACTGAAGATTCATGGAGAAAATGTCTCTGAGACTCGATTGGTTGAAAAACTTTTAATCTGCATGCCTGATAAATTTGATGCCATTGTTGCAGTTATTGAGGAGACCAAAGATCTATCAAAACTCTCCATCCAGCAAGTTTTGAGCTCCCTGAAGTCTTATGAGGGTCGATTACTGAAGAGAGCAAAAAGTTCTGCAGAGACTGCAATGCAGTCAAGATGGGAAGATAACTCTATTAAGGCTGAAGAGCAATACAGAGATATGAGGAACAAGAAAAATGCACTAAGGTATGGATCTAAAAATAAAAATAAAAATAAAATTAAAACAGGCTCTTTCTCTACTCATTCTTCAGACTCATCTAAGGAACAAGTTTCTTCTTGCACTATTTGCAAGAGACTAAACCACACTGCGTCAGAGTGTTGGTTTAGAAAACAAAATCAGTGCCAAAACTATAAAATGTTTGGGCACAGTTCAAAGAACTATAAGAACATATCCAACCAGAGTGCTGGTTTTACAGAACGAGTAAGTTCTGTAGAACATCTGTTTTATGTAAATGAAACAGAAAATACACACTCAATAAACACTTGGTTTCTGGACAGTGGCTGCTCAAACCACATGTCTGGAAATGAAGAGATATTTGTGGATTTACTTCCAGTAGTAAATTCACAAGTCAAATTGGGGAATGGTGAACTAGTTCAGGCGCAAGCCAAGGGCAGAGTGGCAGTATCCACCTGCTCTGGAACAAAGTTCATAAAAGATGTACTTCTGGTTCCTGCCTTGGACCAGAATCTACTAAGTGTCGGCCAATTAATTGAAAAAGGCTATAAATTAATGTTTGAAAATAAAATATGTAAAATTTTTGACCAAAATTGCAATCAACCTTCCTGGATTGTAAAAATGTCGAGTGGAAGAAGTTTTCCACTAACATTTGCTGAGAAAACAGATAAGGCATTCTCAATGAATGTCCAATCTGTCACCTCTCTATGGCACAGAAGGTTTGGGCATTTGAATTACTCTGACCTAAAAAATATTTTTCAGAATAATTTGGTAACTGGTATGCCTTCTAACCTTACACCACCTAATTCTATCTGTGAAGTATGTTCACTGGGAAAACAATCCAGAAGAAGCTTTCCGAAGCACTCTGCCTGGAAAGCTTCTCAACCTCTGGAATTATTACATGCTGACATATGTGGTCCTATGTCAGTAAAGTCTTTAGGCAGTAGTAGTTATTTTTTGTTATTTATAGATGACTGCACAAGATATATATGGGTTTTTTTCTTGAAGCACAAGTCTGAAGCACTTGAATGCTTCAAGAAACTTTTACCCCTTGTTGAGAGACAATCTGGTCTAAGTGTCAAATCACTTAGAACAGACAGAGGAGGTGAGTTCCTCTCTCAAAAATTCACAGATTACTATGAAACTAAAGGAATAACTAGACAACTTACCACTGCCTACTCACCACAACAGAATGGAGTTGTGGAGAGGAAAAATAGAACAATAATGGAAATGGCCAGAACATTGTTAAATCAGAAAAACCTACCAAAGATTTTTTGGGCAGAGGCAGTGAACACTTCTGTGTACCTGCTCAATAGATGCCCAACCAAAGCACTGGAAAACATAACTCCATTGCAAGCCTGGACTGGTAGGAAGCCTAGTGTTAAACACCTAAAGGTATTCGGGAGTGTATGTTACTCCCATATACCAAGTGCACATAGAACCAAATTAGACTCCAAGAGTCTAAAATGTATTTTAGTAGGTTACAGTCTGCAATCCAAGGGTTAAAGACTGTACTCACCAGAAACAAAGACATTTCTGGTGAGTAGAGATATTCTGATTGATGAAAACAGCATGTGGGATGGAAATTTAAGTGAAGCAAATTCTGGAACCAAAAATGGTTGCACAGAAGCTGGTGCAACCTGCTATAAATTTAAAAATGCTCCAAGGTATGATTTCGGCTCACCCTCTACTTTTACTTCTGAGATTATTTCTGATTCTGATTCTTTTACTGAACATGATTCTCAATATAAGTTCAAATCTGTTTCTGAACATAGTGATTGTACATCATCTAATTCTGAATCGAGGACTGAACTTAGTAAAATAACCCCTGTAAAGTATAGAAACCTGTCAGACATTTATCAGAGATGTAACTACACCTCAGTTGAGACACTCAACTATGAAGAGGCTGTAAAATATTAATTCTGGTTCAAAGCGATGCAGACAGAAATGTCTGTTATCGAGAAAAATAACACTTGGACTTTAGTTGACTTACCTCAAAATAAACACAGTATAGGTGTTAAGTGGATTTATAGAATTAAATTTAAATCAAACTCAAATCAGCCTGCATACAAGGCTCGATTGGTAGCCAAAGGCTACTCACAAAAACCCGGATTAGATTACCATGAAACCTTTGCTCCAGTGGCAAGATTAGAAACCATAAGGCTTTTAATAGCCTTAGCCGGGCAGAAAGGTTGGAATTTATTCCAATTGGATATAAAATCTGCTTTTTTAAATGGAAAACTTAAGGAAGAGATATATGTAGAACAACCCCCTGGGTTTGTGAAAAAGGGGAGTGAACACTGTGTTTATAAATTAAATAAGGCCTTGTATGGGTTGAAACATGCTCCTCGTGCTTGGTATCAACAAATCAACTCTTATCTTCTGAATCAAGGATTCAGTAGAAGCAAGAGTGAGCCTACACTCTATATTAAAAGAGATAACAATTCTGGAATTTTGATTGTTTCCTTGTATGTTGATGATATTATATTTACAAGTAACAAAACAGAATTGATAAATAATTTTAGGAGAGAAATGGAATTTAGATATGAAATGTCTGATCTAGGAAGTTTAAAACAATTCCTAGGACTTGAAATAATTCAAGACACAAGTGGTGTGTCCGTTTCTCAAACCTCATACATTAAACAAGTATTGAAAAACTTTGGAATGAGTGACTGTAAACCAGTATCTACCCCTTTAGAAGTAAATCAGAAACTTCTTTCAGCTAAGGGTAAACCAGTAAATATGAAAAATTTCAGAAGTCTAATAGGCAGTCTGCTGTATGCATCAGCAACCAGACCTGACATAGTTTTCTCAGTTCATTTGTTATCACGTTTTATGCACTGTCCGAAACATATACACTTAAGTGCTGCTAAACGTATATTGAGATATCTCAAAGGTACACTTAATTTAGGTCTGAAATATCATAGAATTAACCATACAGAAATCATAGGTTACTGTGATAGTGATTGGGAAGGAAATCCAGAGGATTACAAAAGTACCTCTGGATATGTATTTAATCTTGGAACTGCTGCAGTTTGTTGGCAGTCCAAGAAATAATCAACTGTAGCTTTGTCCACTACTGAAGCTGAATATGTTTCAGCTTCAGTTGCAACCTCTCAAGCCTTATGGCTTAGAAAACTGTTGGATGACTTAAATAAAGTCCAAAAATATCCAACAAAAATTCTGTGTGATAATCAATCCACTATATCTATTGCGAATGATATGGTAATGCACAGCCGAACTAAACACATAGGTTTGAAATATCATTTCATTAAGGATACGATTGAATCTAATGAAGTTAAGTTGGTTTTTTGCAGGACTGAAGATCAAGTTGCTGATATATTCACAAAGTCTTTACCAAGAGAAAAGCTTATCTATTTGAGAGAAAAGCTTGGACTGACCTCAACTACATCGAATCGGGGGGATTGTTGACGGGCTGTTCGATTGTGTTGAGATATGGAAGTAAAGTTACAAATTTGCCCTTAATGAGCAATTATCGTGCATTACTGTAAAGTTTTTTTTTAATAAATTTACGCGTTTTAATTATCGGACTGATATAAAAGCCTATATTTTTTTTGACCTAGCTGCTGGACCATTTATTGATTTGTTTTGAATTGCTCTGCTGCGCGATATTTCTTCCTCTCTTCTTCTTCTATGTTCATCTCTTCTTCTTCTAGTTTATGCTTCTGTTCTTGAGAATTTCTTGTGTTAAACAAGAAATAGTTGTTTTAAAACAACATCGTCTTCGATTTTCTGGAGACGGTAGTTTACGACACACACAAAACAGGGCCACGAAAGAACGACTCGTTGCCACAGGAACAGGAACAACGGTGACTGCCGAGCTCATCAGCTAATAAGAAAAATACGGTTGTTGCACCAGCGCGTGTGAATTCCTCCAGAAAACACGCCCAGCGTGTACCAATTCGGGGAACGGCTAGTAAGAATAATATGATTCACGTGCCCAGCGCGTGTGAATTTCCTCCATAAAACATAACCAGAGTGGGCTTGATTGCCATTGTCAAGCCGACAAAGATAATTAATACAAGTGGGGTCATATATACAGAGTGGGTTTTGTGGGAGTCCAGCCCAGCACGGGCCCGCGGCACTATCCGCTGGGTTCGGCCCAATTGTGCCGAACCCTAAATTAAAAAAAAATTAAGGTTTTGGCGCGGCCGAAACCTTAATTTAAAAAAAAATAAGATTTGGGCACGCCTGAAATCCTAATTTCAAAAAAAATTAGGGATTCGGTGTCCCCATAACCCTAATTTAAAAAAAAATTGATTTTGGCATGATATCGTGCCGGGCCCGGCACGGCACGATCGTGCCGTGGTCGAGCACGACGCGAGCCTAGGCATGAGAAATTTTCATGCCAGGCTAGGCCGGCGTGGCCCAGTTGACACCTCTAGGTATACTATTAGGTTATTTGAGCCCATATTGCCTACATTACTAATATGCATTAATGCTGGGTAGAACTAGAAGACAAAGAGACTAATATAAAAAAATATGATATATTTATTTTTGTTCTTATAAACTTAATTAATTTGTAATGATACTAATTTAAATATTTTAAGTTTTATATTGAAAATTTTAATTAATCAATGCAAAATTAATTTTTCACGTAAATGCATGCATAAATACATATATATATATATATATATATATGTGTGTGTGTGTGTGTGTGTGTGTGTGTGTGTGTGTGTGTGATAAAATTGTGGAGTTAAGAAATCAAACAAAATAATGTAGTGATAATTTTACAATCATAGGTCAGGATGTACATCGTATAAAATAATTATGCCAAAAATATAAATTTCCTATTTTGTAAAAAATTAAATTTTTTGATCTATCAAAAATTTAATTTTTAAATCTACCACGGTTAAATTTTTTTTATTTATCTGAAAAAATTAAATTTTTTAAATCTGCTTGAATTTAAATTTTGATGTCATTCTGAAATTTTTATTTTTTTTCAATTATATTGAAATTTTATTTTTTATGTTATAATGAAAATTATAATTTTTCAATTATGCCTTATTCAATTTTTTTTAAATATATTTTTGAATCTACAAATATTTTATTTCATAAATTTTTCCAAAATTTTATTAAAATTTATTCTAGCCCAAAACTATATTGTGCCAACATACCAAAAATTATAAAACTAAAAGTCAATAACTTTTATTTGTCAAGTACACCTTTATTATTTAAATAATGATAGATAATCAAATATTACTAAGATACCTAGAAACCTCAAAATATGTTAGTAAACTTCATCTAAGATGTGGAAGAATCAATTTTAATACTCTTCAAAATATTCCTTTGAATTAAGTATGAGCGTCCATAAGTTTATTACATGGATAATGATCAAATCCCAAGCACACCATGTCACAAAACAATTAAATTATAGTTTAATGTTTTAATTACCAAATATATTTTTTTTGTTCATTGAGATAGATAAAAAATAAACTAAATTTTTATTGAAATGTTATCTTCTTTTTATTTTGTCACTCTTTTAGTTGTAGCACTTTAATTACTAAAATGTGGACAGACAAAATATAGTACTAAATTATACACAAAAAATGTATAACACTAAATTGAACACACACAAAAAATATGACAGTAACCATAAAAAAAATAAACTTATTTATTAAATCAACCCAACAAAACATAAACTAAATTTAATTTTAATTAAATAAGTTATCCAAACTAATTTCATATTTCCACCTGCTCATCTATAACAAGAAAACATATTTATAATGATATATTTAATAAATTTCACATTATTGTTTCTCAGATTTTTTCTGATACTTTGTATTTCTAACAATTCCAAAAAAAATATTTTATTGATTTATATTAAATGAAAAAAAAAGTACATGTTAAAATTGTGATAGTTTAACTCAAAAAATATTTTTAATTAAGTTTCAAAGAATATTATAATGAAATTATAATTTTTTTATTATTTTATGATAATCTAAAGGTCCTGGGTAAAATCACCAATGTCATCATTTTGAAAAAATAGATGGTTTAATGTCAATTTAATGATGAATAAATATTTATCATTTATGGTTGATGTGTATTTAATGACATGCATTTATGATCCTCACATATCTATTTCACATCAAATATTTACTTTTTCATGAAATGAAATGGTAATTTAATTTATTTAATTAATTCAATTACTTTTAGTATAATTTTAAAATTATCAACAAGTTAACTAGCAACAAAATAATTATTATATTTTGAATATGCGCTATATATTACTCACATGCAAAGTATAAATTTGCATACTTTTATATTAAAATAACTAATCTTTACTTGTATATCCCCTATAGATTGAACTCATGTCCCTAAGATTAGTTGGCTACCACTTTGCCAATGAAACAACCATATTGTTGATTCAAGGTTACATGTGATTTAGAATTGGTTGAACTCAAATGAGAAGATTATATATCACATAGAAAATAAAGATGAATGTGATGTCTCACGAAAGATAGAAGATTTTTAGACAGTACCTTTAGAGGATAATCTTGTGACAAGTCATTCAAAAAATATTGATACAGAAAAGAAAATAAAGGTATCATCATGATAAGAGAATTAATTTATGCAAGGTGTATGGGATGGATGTGAAGGATGTGCTCATAACCATCTATCTACAAAAGATGCATCAACATCTAAACATTGATCATCCTTAGTTAAATATTTAGTTATTCTTAAATGATATCACCAAACCCTAAAAATTTAATTTTAGCATCTTATAATATCAAAGCATCTCTTAAACATCTTGTTTCATATTATAATTATTAAGAATTCTGTTTTCAATGTTTGTAATTTTACAGATTAATAAGAAGGAAAAAATAGCAAACAATATATCCACAACCACAGTATATCAAACCATAATACAAGAACATGACAGAAAATCAAGCCACAGCAGAAACATAGAAAATAACATGGTTCACTAGTTGTTCAACATAACTAGCTACATCTACCAGAAAATGTTTATGCGTTTACAGATTGTAACAAAAATTAATATCTTACAGAGGTAGTAATCGGGAAGAAAATCACATTGAAGAGAGGAAGAAAGATGAGAGAACCGTTGAGTAGAATTATTGGCAACAACCAAAAAAATAAAAATAAATTATATATATATATTTTTAACAATTTTTTGATATTGTAAATTGGAGCGGCTTAGATCACTTAGATGCATCAGGTTGTGCTCCAAAATTTTCTTCGGCCCCCTGACCGGGCAGCTGGACACCCGTTATAGATAGTTATGAGCACTTATAAATTGATACTTATGAAGAGTTAGCAAATATAATCAAACAAAAATATTGCTCATGCTCCTCTTGTATTTTTGAATACACCAATATATTATCAATAAAGACTGATAAATATTTCAAGAAAATACTGAAAAACCTAGTTTATTAAGTCCATAAAAATAGTTGGTCCATTTTTCATGCCAAAAAGAAGTACTAAAAACTCATAGTGACCATATCGAGTCCGAAATGCTATCTTAGGCATGTCATCTTTTATTATCCTCAACTGATGATATATTGATCTCAAGTCTATTTTTGAGAAAGACTAGGCTCCTTCCAACTGGTCAAACATGTCATTTATATGAGAAAGTGAATACTTGTTTTTGATAATTACATGATTCAACTTTTTGTAGTCTATACATAACTATAGCGACCCGTCATATTTTTTTGCAAAGAGAATAGGTGCTCACCATGGTGACATACTACTATTAGACTAAATGAACCCCTTAGCAAGTAGTTCTTGAAGCTAACTTTGTAGCTCTTTTAAATCAACATGTGCCATTCGATAAGGTGGAATAGAAATAGGCTAATTACTAAGACCAAATCAATACAAAACTCTATCTTTCTTTAAGATGGAAAACCAAGAAGCTCTATGGGAAATAGATCATCAAATTCCATTACTATCAGCATCTATGACCAAAGAGTTATTTTTACCATATTCTTCCACTTTGTTCAAAAGAACTAAACATTAAGTTCTATTTACCTTTCTCATTATAAGTCCAACCACAAAGTTAAATTCAAGAAAATTGTCTCTACTTTTAAACACAACAAGAGTCTATCCAACTTGAAATATGACATGTCTCCTTGAAAAACTAGCATAACATGAAACATTGACAACCAATCCATTCAAGAGTAAATATAACTAAATTTTCCAAAGAAAAGAGTAAATAGGAGTATTTCATAATTTGAAAAATTCAAGAGTAAAAGCTCAACATAAATAGACAAGTCACCAAAGAAAAGCTTACGACTTTTATATATCATACTTACTGAAACTAAATTTTCCAATGGAGAAACCACACACAAACTAATATCTAGCTCCTCAAATTCTACATCAAAGTATTTACAAAGAAGTTGGAAATAAAAAAATGAGAAGCACTAGTATCAAACAAAAATATGTGTCTAAGTACTAGAAATAAGGAGCATACCTTCCATCATATTATCTATGACTAGCTCCTCCTCTAGAGTAGGTAAGATATTAAAAACTCATCAATGATCCATAGACATCTTCTCTTTATCATTCCCCAACTATGATGCATTGATGATAGAGGGACCCTATTAGATAGGGTGATTTGAACCATGAAGGCCTACAAATTAAGTTGAAGGAATGCCCCTCAATGCTGAAGTAGATTCTTGTGGTCTCACTTGGTGGAAAGATTGAGAGAAATTTTTTTCATGAGCCCTTCTTGGCCACATCCAAAACATTTGAATGATATTGAATGAAGATCACCCCAAAAATAGATATAACCATGTGATCCACTAACAGAAACTAATTTCAAAGTAGTCTAGGCAAGATGAAAAATTTTTGATCCCTTCTTCTACATGGAAGCTTCATTTAAACCACATTTATTGGTCATTATATTTTTCTTCTTATGATTTTCATGGATTCTCGTGACATCATCTCTCTCTTCCTCTACTAAGAGGGTATGTTTCACCAAATCATCATAATCATGAATGCACAAGGCCACCAACCTCATGCGGAGAGATAGCTTGAGTCTTTATTCAGAGCATTGGGCTCTTATGCCTTCTGTGGTAATTAAGTAAAGAGCAAATCATATTAACTTAGAAAACTTTGTTTCATATTCGACAACAGCCATATTGTTCTGCACTAGACTATTGAACTCATGGGCCTTTACTTTACTTATAACCTTACCAAAGTACTTTCCATTGAAGATATCTTTAAATTTTAGCCATTGTCAAATGGGCTATATCCTAAATTTTAGAGACACATTCTCACCAAAATTCTACTTCCCCAATAAACAAGGAAGTCATAATAGAAACTCTGAAGTCACTTGAAATTCACATGTTATCCATCTTTAAATCTTGGAAAGTAGCTTTTGAAACTATGTTAGGAGTCATATTCTTATATGCATCATTTCTTGCTCTTATGTAAGATGGGGAGCTGTTGGTGCACTAACTCCATGTGCACCAGTATTTTGTTATACTACTCGACCAATTATGTCAGCCACTCCATGAAAAGCCTCAGGCATGGGCTCTCATGGAGCTTTTCCAAGGTCGCCATATTGAAATTGAGGCTCTCAAGTAGCGCTTCTTGTCAAGGATAGACGTCCAATGCCATGACCTCTTCCTCTTTCAATTTTCATACTTTACTTCTATAAAAAAAATAAAGTACCTTGGTAACAACTTAAGAGGAGATCCAACTACATCAAAAACCATAATATATATAACAAAACTCAATATCTCACACTCCAAAGATTATGAAAAATATATTTACAAGTGCTTTGTACTTGAAGTACACAAATAAGCAAGTCAAAATGATTTATCACACTAACTTACTTAATAGTTATGCACACATAATACAACTCTAGAAACTTTATCTCTAATACTATAAAAGCTATCATGACCCTCAAACAGTTGCACTCAGGAATTACGAATTACTTGGTTTGAATAATTAAATTTAGTAGGATTTAAAATACTTTAAAATCCCATGTGAAGGATTTTGAGTATTTTATATAAACTCTTAAATTTAGTAAATTACTCACAAGGTATATGTGAAAATAAATGGAATGGTGTTTATTAAAATATATTTCCAAACTAAAAGAATTATCTTGAAAAAAATCAAGAAAAACACATTTTATAAATAATACTACTTGTGATCAAATACATATTTGTAGGAAACTACAGATAAGTCAAATATAAGTACAACTTATTTTCTTCTCTTTTTTCATGTTAGTTTTATTTTCTAAAATACTAACGACCTCAAAAAATCTCTAAAAGTAAGTAAAAAATATCATGAATAAGCATAAACCATCAAGTTAAATATTCACATACAAAATGAAAGTCATTTTACTAAATGGCTTCTATGGCCAAATATATAACAAGATTTCAAAAAACCTCATCTAAATGCTCCACCAAAACCCTCGCATAGATCTGCAAGCTTCAGAATTGGGTTTAGCCATCAACATTTCCTCCGCTTAGGGAAGATAAGAGTGAGCAACTAATGCCTAGTATGAGAATCTCAAAAAAAATATTGAAAATCCATGTTTTACCTCCATAGCCACATATGTTTTCCAATAAATAATTTATTAGTCTAAAAATAAGTTTTGTAATCTCCATATATGCATTTATACATATAAATAGCTATACACATTCATACAATCATAATGTGTATGTGTGTATGTTCTCAAATATTTATTTGTAATACTCATCTCATTTTCATAAACATACATAATTTATGCATATTAAGACTGACCAGGCCACGATGAGACATGTAGAGGGAAAAAAAACATGCTAGCTCTAGCCTAACTACTAGATCCACTAGAGAACACATACACCCACTCCAATGATCTGAAGACTTGAGAAAGATTTACCAGTTTCTAGTCCAACAACCACTACCTCCACATGGCAAAACTCTGCGACAAGTACATAAAAAATGTTTATGGTCATTCTCTTAATGGCATATCAAATCATGCCTCTATAGATATTCTTATAATTTTAGCCCTCTATTTCCTTGCTACGACTAATAGTTACCTCAAAACCCTATATTCAAAATGGTATTTTTTCAAAATTATTCAAATTTCATTCAAAATATCATATAGCCTATATATCATAAAATTATTTCTTGTAAAATTTTAGACTTACATATCAGCATAATCCTATTTCATAATTAGCCAAACAATCTATCAACCATGATTTTTGGTATGATTTACATAATACCAAATAATATTTTCTTATTTTTAGACAAATAACTTTCTCTAAATGAATACATAGATAAATGAGTTTCTAAATTTATCACACAAAAAAATATATTGGTGTCAGATTTATGAGTTTTCATCAATTAAACATATATCTTAATTTAAATAATTTAAATTTCATGAAAATAATTCAAAGAAACTAAAACATAAGGTTTATAATTGCATATATAAAAAGACACATCAAAAAGTATGTATATGCATCTAACAATGCAAAATATAAAATTTCACATGAGTTTCTAGAGATTTTTTATCTTAACCAAGATTTTCTAAGATTTAAACTCAAAATCTAGCTTCAATATTTGAATCCAAGATATATAATCACAATTCACACTAAAACAAAAATAAAAGAAAAATGTGGTTGAGAATTTATACAATCTCAAGCCTAATTTATAAATTTAAACAAGAAAAATAAAAATACATTAACTAACCTTACCCCTAACCTTCCTTTATAAAATTATAATTATTCCATTGGTGTTTTTGGTTGAAATGAAGGGTTTATTGAGCTTAATCACTTCATATAATGAATTTACATTAAAAATCATGAAATTTATATTTTCTTTTAATAATTTTGGTGAAAAAAATAAGAAATAATCGAATAAATCCAAGAAATAAAAAGAGAAACAAAAGATAAGTCATAAAATAGAGAGAAAAATAAAAAAATGAAAATGTCTCTTTCAAGTAATAGTAAAATGACTAAATTGCCTCTAGGGGTTCTAAATGATCTAATTTTCTCTCTAAAACTTCATATCTAAAAAAATTAGAATCATCATTCCCTATTTTCCATTCCTAAATCATTTTCAAACATAAATAAATTTCTATAACTTTATCTCTCTATTTAACAAACTTTACCAATTCTAAGCAATAATTGAAATTAAGAAAATTATTTTTTTTTCTTTTGGCCTCACATGAGGGAAGAATTTCTTCCCTCATTTTAAATTTTATTTTTTTCATTTTAATACTAAAGTTACCCTCTGTCAATGATGCCTTTTTATATATCAATTAAATATTTTGTTCCATTATATCATAACAAATGCAAAAAAAAAGATGTTTTTTGCTTTTTTAAATAAAAAATAACAACGGGACATGATGACAAATAAGAGAAAAAAGATCAAGTTTTAACTAATGGAATAAGTTACATAAAATGAAACATACATACATTGTACAAACATTCAACTATGCACTTATCAACATGTTCAAGAAAGAAATATGTCAAAAAATTATCATATATATATATAACTAATAAAAAGTGATGTCTTCTTATGTAATTATTTTAGAATTAATGATTAAAAATATGCTATATTTTAAATGGGAATTTCAAGAAATTCAAAAATTATATAGGTATAAAAAATTAAAATGGATATATTTGTTGTGTTTTCAAAATCCAATTCAATATTTGGCATGTAAGCAACAAATTGATGGGAGAAAAATATCAATATAGGACTAGTTCATCAAAAATATTTTGATGGCTATCTTGCATCTATCCCAAAGATAATTAATTATATAAAATTTACTACATAGTAGCTTTAAATTATGAGAATATAATTGATTATGTGATGAAAAATAATATACATGTGAGTACTTTTAGTTTATTAATTTATTGGGTAATAAATGATTTAGATTCATATTTATTTGCTTTTTTCTCTCTATTTTGGCATCATCTTTAGTAATTCAAATTGGTCCAAATTATAGTTTATTTGTAGGAACCAAGTTATGGTCTACAAAATGGTCCATTATGTTAAAAGTGTACATTATATAATGAATTAATCATAATTCATAACTTTAGTAATATTTAGAGTTCGAATCTAAAATATATTGTAAATGAATGAAGATTTGATGATATTCGTGTACATGCACAAATTCTATAAAATTTATATCATAATTTATAGATATTACTTTCAAGAATTTGTATAATTATGAAAACCTTCGTTGGTAGGATTCCTTACTTATGCCTACTATATAAAAATTTAAATATGCTAAGTTATACTAAGAATTTTCTTATAAACTTAAAGTGACAAACAAATACTCATGGATTTATATCACTATCAAATTTTATTGAATAACATGAAATAAATAAATCTATATAAATTTTGCAAATTAAAAAACAAATGAGTTTTTAATTCAAAGAAAATCCAACCATAAAATCCTATAAAAATCCTCTTTAACAATTAATGTCATAAATGAGTAGTAAAAAACAAAGAATTAAAATAAATAAACGGGATCTTACAAATTGATAGTTATTTGATTATTCAAAATGCCTTCTCCTATTCTTTCGAGGTATATTTCCTATTAGATCCTTAATAAAAAAGAAATATTACAATACTTTCCTCACCATATTTTAATGTGTATGTTTTGATCAATAACTTTCTCCTAGAAAGAAGAATATGAAAATTTATGTCATCAAGTATATCTTTTTTGTTTCTACCATTGTCTTTTTAAACAAAAATCCTTCTTCAAAGATTCATTGTTGAAGTTGATCCTATGGGGTCTAGTGAATTTTTTTAGAAGCCAACATTGTCTTAGTTAGGATATTTTTTTTATCTATTGTATTATATCTTCTTATAAGTAATGTTAAATTAATTATATGTGAAAAATATAATATTTCATACTGATCTAAAGGAAGAAATTTAATATGAACCATCAACTAGTTTTTTTCTTATTTTAGGGAGAAATAATTTTGTTTATAGATTAAATAAATCTTTACATGCAATACAAGAAAATCCTAGAGTTTGTTGGTACATAAGTTCTCCTCCATTACTATTATTTCTTTCATTAATACTCCTTACTAATAATTATTAATGTTTCACTTGCCCAGTTTTTAAATGAACAAAATCCTAGAGTCACTTCATTACTATTATCAATAAAGAACAAAATCCTAGAGTTTTTTCTTATTTTGTTATTGATGTTATGTTGTTTTCTTTACTAAGGTTTTATTTTCTAGTATCTAATATATACAAATTTTTGTTAAACCTACTTGACATTCATGCCTCCTGAATCATTGTTCTTTATTGATGTAGTATAAGTGCCTAACTATAATATATAAGAGTCACTTCCTATCATTTAATGTGTTCTACTAATATTTTAGGGAAAAAGATCACTTACAAGTGGTAATGAAGTATACAAATTATTGTTTAATAATATTTCAAATATAAACAAATACATAACAAATCATATTAACTAAGTCATATCCTATTAAGTGTTATTCAACTCTTTTTCAACATCCATAAAAATATATTAACTAATAGTTTCTTACTATTAATTTATGACTAGAACCTCTTCTAGTTATGTAACAAATTTCTATATATCCACATAAAGTTCAATTATACAATCATCAAATAAAAAATAATGTATGTTTATTGATCAAATGAAATTTATGTTAAGTTCAAAAAATCATAACTCCTTAGTTACAAAAAGTTTTGAGTAGACAATGTTTTACTAGAATCATTAGAAGTTAACTTTCCACTATTAAAATTTCATAATTTAATTATAAGTACAGAGAAAGTTACACTAATAACAATGTCAAGAGTTATTTTAATTTAATCATGGCTTGTGACCATCACAACTTCTTTATACTTGAACACTAAACATTTCAACCCATGAAAGAAGATCCAAAAGAAAGCCAACTTTTTTGCGACATTTGCTTCATATTCTAATTCCATCTAAATGTTGAGGTTAGATTTATTTAGTCAAGCTTTCACAATGAGGTTTAGAAGGGACTCTTTTTACTCAACCCATTGTTGTTGCTTAATTCTATGGTTTAGAATATCTAATTTTAATTTTATTCTTTCAATTAAAAATAAATAACATCTACAATATATATTTTCAAAATTATCAAGATTACATCATAAAGCCCATATATAGTGCACAAGGCCCATACTTAGCATAGGATCTGAGAGAGATTAATATCTCAGCATCTTTATCCTCAAAGATTAGAGATGTTGCATCTAATAAGTCTCAAATCCAAGAGCTACACCTTTGGGCTAAGGCACTTTTCATCATTCATGGGTATTCATGCTATAATTACTTGGGTAGATTTTACTTTTATTTTTTATACATATATATACTATGTTTTTTCTTTCAACTACTTAGGATGTTCACTCTCAGTCACTATCAATTATCTTCATTTTATTACTTAAATCTATAAAATAACGACCCAAACATTTGCATCAATTTTTCCACATTTCGTTCACTTAAGTAATTTACCTATATTTGTATTTAGATTTTCCTATGTGAATCACACACCCACATATAAATTTACATATATTTCATAATTTAGAATTACTGAATACATATATATCTATATATACATGCATTGATAGATATTGAATCACACATTCACATATATGCATTGAGAGGTACATGTATTATATTTTAGTTTTCATTTAGAGTTATTTGATGCGCACAAACACACACACACACACACACTATAATTATCAAAATATGCATAGATAAACACAATTGTATTAAAAATATCTATTCACTTATGCACATTTTCAATGCTCACCAAATAGATATACATATATTTTTATATACACTTCTTCAATTTGCTCACATATATTTGTATATATCCTATTGAATTTGGTTAAATATTCATGTACATGTCAACCATACATGTATATGCGCACATATAATTTTATACATATGCATATCCAAATTTCATACATACCCATGTCTTTGCATCATTGAATATATACATATTGATAATCTCTTCTACATATTTTTATTATTCAAATATAATTTTTTATATGTTTAATTAAATGTACATCTTTGAGCACATATGCAAAGTGGGATTCAATATAAATAAAATGCATATAATTTTATGTATGTCCAAGGGTACTTTTCCTCAACACTGATTGTCATCCCATGTAAAGTCTTCCTTTGCCATTCAAGGAAATGCCATTAACAAAGAATCATGTACAAAAAACCTCTAGGAAAAGCTAGTCTAAAACAAAGCATCCATAGGAATTATATATTCTTCTTTCCTTGGGAATATGAAAATAATAAATACAATACTTCTGTATAATTTAGATCATCACTAAAAAAACTCCAAAAAAGATAATATTTAACCAAAATTGTAGCAGTATTTGTCAGATATTAGTGACTTACTAATGATGTTAAAATAAGATGTGATATTTATCACTCTCTAGTGATAAAATACCCTAGAGGAAATAGCTAGTTACATAATTCTAGGTTAGTTGTTCCTTAGTTGAAATTATGACCTTTTAAACCAAGTAAATAATTTATCACTAAAAATTGGTCAACTAACATAGGTGGTATTAATTATTAAATACCAATGTTGCAAGAAAGTTATAGTACATGATGTGATTACCTAATTTTATACAAACTAATTAAATAGATTATTGGTCAGAATATTTTATTCCAATATTTAGTGATATATTTGTGTTTAAAAAAACATTTTGATTTTAACTATATCCCTATAAAAATAAATATTATTATTACTATCTTTGTCATTAAATAAGTTAATAATATTAGATGAACGAATAAAGAAACTCGACAATGTTAAGCTCCTATTTTGAAAATGAGATATTGAAAAAAGGCAAGATGAACAAACATTATAAGTGTAAGAACTAATTTGCCTCATCAAATACTTATAACATGAAACAAATAATTGGTCCCAAAATACGAGTCAGTGAAAGAATTCATAAGAGGTAATGAAGTTGAAAGTGGGAATCACTTCATTATGGCTCTACTAATGGCATGAAGTCTTATTCATAGTGAAGATAATGATTATCCCTTTGTAGATGATGAGCTTTCCACTAGTAGTTTGCATGCACCCAGGTAACATTGTCCCTCTTCCCAAACATGATCTCATGTAAGATATCAATATTAGTAAATGACATATCATTGTATGAGCAATCCTACTAACAATTCACATGACTATCTTAGTTGAATGAAAATATAAAATATCATAATTAATGAAACTTATTTGAGCATCAATACTTTTTTGTATCTTTGCTAGTGAAACATTGAAAAGGTAAATAGATCTAGTATAGAATGAAGCCCAAACACCATATCAATTACCTATCAAAGGCATAATGAATGCGTTAAATGACATCTTCTCATTCACACATAGGGTCCATTTGATCAAACTAAAAAAATTAAGTGCTAAAAAATAAGTACTGAAAAAATAAGGTTGAATTTTATAAGCATTGAATTTGTTTTGAAAAACTGGTTGATAAATTACTATTAATTGAATATTGAATATAAATATATTGTTTGATAACTATAAATGCTGAATGCTGAAAATGATATATTTTACATATTTATCCTTATTATCATTGTATTACATTTATCCAACATGAATAGAATTTTTAATGAAATATTTTTTTTCACTACACTTATTAATTATTAAAAAAAATAAAATCTCTAAAAATATATCCATAAATAAATCATAAATCCAAAAAAGAAATAAAAATATTTAAAAAATAACCAATAAAATCTAAACTCTTTAAAACTATCCAATTTTTTTATATAAATATATAAATTAATGAACAACTAGTTGATTTGCTATTTCCTCTCTCAAATTAATAATGAAAGAAGATTAGGGTTAGGATTTGTGGTGGCGGAAAAAAGAGGAGGAGAAGACAGATTCACAAACTAAACTATAGCATGAATGAGAAAACAAAAAAAGTGAAAAAAAATGACAAAATAGTAATTTTTTTAAAAAAAATTTGTTGAAAATTTTCAACCTTAAATATTAAGTAGGTCTCTACCTACTTAAAATTTTCATTAAATTTTTACTTACAATTTTAAAGTTTCAGCTCCCAATATTTTTACTTAAAATTTTCAATGGTTTGAAGATTTTAAGTGAGTTATCAAACGGCCCCTTGGGGCCCGTTTGATAAAACTAAAAAAATTAAGTGTGAAAAACTAAATATTAAAAAATCAAGGCTAAATTTTATAAGTGTTTAATTTGATTTGAAAAACTATTTGATAAATTACGGTTAATTGAATACTAAATATAAATATATTGTTTGATAACTATAAATGTTGAATGCTGAAAATAGTGTATTTTATATATTTATCCTTATTATTATTGTATTACATATTATCCAATATAAATAGAATTTTTAATAAATTTTTTTTCACTACAATGATTAATTTTTAAAAAAAATAAAATTACGAAAAACATATCCATAAATAAATTATAAATCGAAAAAAGAAATAAAAATATTAAAAAAATAACTAATAAAATCTTAACTCTTTAATACTATCCAAATTTTTAATATAAACACAAAAATTAATGAACAACTATTTGATTTGCTATTTTCTCTCTTAAATTAATCATGAAAGAGGGTTAGTGTTAGAGTTTGTGGAGACAAAAGAAGGAGGAGGAGACATTTACAAACTGAACTATAGTGTGAATGAAAAGTGAAAAAGAAATGAAAAAAAAAGATAAAATGGAAATTTTAAAAAAAAAAATTTGTTGAATATTTTCAGCCTTCAACAATAATTAGGTCTCTACCTACTTAGAATTTTCAATGAATTCTCACTTAAAATTTGAATTTTCAGCTTCCAACATTTTTTTATCAAACGCACTTAAAATTCAAACCATTGAAAATTTTAATTTTCAAAGGTATGAAGATTTTAAGTAAGTTATCAAACAGCCCATTAGTTAGCAAAATCTAATCTACAAAATATAAACTACATACTCAATTCTTCTGATATTCATTATGAATGATGGGATCAAAAATCTATATTCAATCAATAAAAAATTTTGAATGTAGTATATGATCTATTATTTTATAAAGTGTTCCCAACTAGCATGTGTGGACCTGCCTTAGGCCTTAACCTGATTTCATAAAAATCGATAAAAATCAATCAATTTCTATAATAATTTTTGAGACATTTTCATTGCTCAATATTTATGCTAAATATGATAGAAAACAAATGTTAGCCTGCTTCAAAAATATTAAAAACCAAGGAGAGTCGGTGCATAGTTTTATTAGAAGAATTCAGTATGTCATGAAGCAAATGAATTATGAAATATTGATGTAATACTAATTCCTTTGAATATCTATCATTAAAGTTACCAACTACCTTAGAAGAGCTATTCAAGTGGATAAAAAAATATTTAATCCTAGAAGAAAATGCATGAGCAATCATCTAGGATATGATGATAGCAAAACTCCTAGTTGAAAAAGCAAAAGTTATAATCATTAAAAACTTGAGGTATAATTATAAAAATGAACAATATGTATTGGCTACTCACCACTAATAACGTGAGATTATCATTAAGTCAACTCCCTTAATATCACTTATACATAGATTTTATTAATGTTCCAACACATTATCGAGTTTAGGTGGTTTGACCTTGCCAATTAAGATCCCTCAAAAAAAAGATAGATGATACTATTATTAGAATCAATCATGCTCTCAACATAGAAGAAGTTGTCTAACTAGGATATATGAAATGATATAATAGGTATTTCCATCGAGCAAAGGGTGAAAGCTAAAGAATGGATGCAAACCCCAAAGAGATCATGATTATTTCAATAGAATTCTACTTATTGATTAATTACTCATATGGTAGATTCACTGACTACTATTATAATGTTAAATGCAAAAAAAAAACTTTTGATGAGGCTAGCTATAGCAAAGACATGAACTAACATATTTCCAAAATGATGTGATATTGAATTATGTAATAATAATCGATAATTTCATTATCATTTTTACCATTAAAACCAACTTGAGTAGAAACATTACATCAAGATACTCTAGTAATCACTCTTTGTATTATTTGATTCAAAGTCACATGTATGCTAATAGATATTTGCATCATAGTAGATTTATTGAAATGTCATGATATTAAGAAATGTCATGGCTCCTTTGGTCCCCATGACCTCCTCATTATCAAATACATTGATTTTAGCCAATAAATATTTTGATATAGCACTTTCCTTAAGCATTCTTATGTTAGTATTTTCAAATATCATTCCGGATTGTCTTACATACTTTTCTTCCCCTTCATTTTCTCTTCTCATCACAATAAGTAATTCAGAAATTATATATTCAAATGATGAGCTAAAGGTTGGATAAGAACTAACAAATTAAATCTCTTCATGGATCTCATATCTTAGATCTCCATTGCATATAATATTCTGATAATTGAACTAACTCAGGTCACTATTAGATATGAAATAAAAATAACTAATTAGAAGAATAGTATAACCTCAGTTATACTATTGATATTACCACTCTTTTTTTTTCACTTTCTAGGTCTAGAGGTTCTAGCTCAGTCTTAGATTTTTTTCTCAATTTAATTTGTGGATACAAACTAAATAACAACTACACAATAAAAAGACACAAAAAAGAAATATAAGACAAGCTATGCAAATTAAAACACATAAAATAAGATATCATTATCCAAACTACTAATAATAGAATTATCTTTTTTCAATGATAATTATATTAACTAAAATTGACTAACCAAACTAAATAATTCATAGTAATGATACAAAAACATATTGGAATTTTATTATGATGTCTAAATTTTAGGATTAAGCAATATCTCAAAAACTTATTGCATGAGAGTCTCTCATCCAATATAGTTCAACAAGTATATAAGTTATACAAAAAGTAAAGTAGATTTTTGTCCAAATATCAATCTCACAAAGATTATATATGTAGTTCGATCAAAAAAAAGTAAGAAAATAGTTGCTTTAGTTGTAAGGATAAAATTGAGCATTTAATATGACTTTTAAATTTTAGGGTTAGTCTATTTCATTAGGCATTATGACATTTCTAGGTAGTTTGGTTGTTATTGTACCTAATTACAAAATGGATGCAAGATTATTACAAGAATACCCTAGTGCCCTATTGGCATACAAGGTGGTTATCACCTATTAGGCCCTGCTTAATGACGGCCCCCTTATAATTGTCTCATCGTTACTTTATCACTAAAATAACAAATTATGTTTGCTTGGGGGTCATTCACAAGTCCATACATTTTAGGTAACTCATTAATTTCTCTAAATAATTATTTTATATGCACATTCTTATTCTTCGACATCATATTTATAAGGACATGAACTAATGTGGCATTAAAAGTATTTATAAATCTTCATAAGTATCACATTTGTGACAATTAACATATGTCATCCCTCAAATCTCAATGGTATCATTCATACATAGAAAGTAGTTTGTAGGGATGCCACCATCATATGAGTCACCTTCACTCATGGGTGTCTCATTGCTTGCCTATCATTATTTACCATAATGATACATGACTCCCACTCTAAAGGTGAGAATGTTCTATAAAATCCACACATCAATTGAGGGTCAGTTAATCTAAGATATGTATAATTGATTGACTTATAAAAGTATTCATACTTTCAGCTTCGTATGCACACCTTACTCACAATGATTATACTTACCTTAATTTTAAGTTTTGATATCTTATGCTTCCATGATCAAAAGGGATATCACTTTCTTCCTACCATTATGCATAATTGTGCCTTATAGCTTTCCTATCACCATCAACCATGATATTATTCACAAACCTACCAATAATAAAATCATAATTTTAATTCTAAATAAATACTATATCTACTAATAACCAAATCACAATACAAAACAAACATAAAATTTATCCATTATATATACATTACGCATAATAAAATATATCAGCCCTAAGCCTCAATTTAGTCAGCCATTAGAGATGAATTCATATGACATGATTCAAAATAAATATCTGTAAATTTAGGATTACTGATGATAGCCCCCCTAATGAATCTAGGATTCAAAACCCACAATTCTTGTGTAGTATGCCTCAAATTTGCCATTAAGTGTGGGTTAGAATTTGCACCCCCCATTTAGGGTTTATGCTTGTGCTTTAAGTTCTTCCTTGCTCATGGATACTTTTGATATACTATATACTAAATAATACTAACTATCTTGATGATTATGTAAGATATGTATGCATAAAAAAAGACTATATAAAAGTATTTTACAAAATTATAGTTTTGAATAATTATTAAAATTAATAGTAAAATTAATTGGTTTTTGTGTTAAATATAAGAGTTAAGTTGAATTATTGAGTAGGAAGGGACCAAAAGATCATATAAAATCATAGTATTTCTCATGTTATGACATAAGTACACCTCTATTAGCTTATATGATAATTTTGACAACTATTCTTGGTAGAATCTCTATACAAATTATCACAACAATCTTCATATGTCATGACTTTACTATCTCATTGACAAAATCATTTAACTTTGCAAAACATTATTTTCAACTACAAAACTTTTTTGAATTCATAGTTTATGTCTAGTCACAGTAGCCAAGTACCCTATTGGTGCTAAAAGGCATAATATCTTCTAGTACAATGACTTTCTCATTACAAAACAACAAATACTAAGGCAAAAATAGTGATTTCTTTTCTATAACATTAAGAATTTTAGTTATTAAGAGTTTGAAAGAATATTTACTTAAACCATAGCCATTTGCAGAGCCATGACTTTTTGCTCTAGTGAAAAGAAAGCCAAAGTCATTCCTAGCACTCTGACTTTGGGTTATAAAAAAGAAAAGCATGATCAATGATCATTCTTAGTACAACAACTTCATGTTCAAGAGGATACATGTATAAATCATGACCATTCTCAGTGCCACAATTTCATTTTTAAGAGAAGAAATGCATGAGTCATGATTATATCTAGTGTCGTAACTTCATGTTATACAAAGAAAATGCATGAATCATTATCATTCCTAGCACCAAGACTTCATGCTATAGAGTGGAAATGCACAAGTCATGACTACTCATAGTGCCATGACAATCTAAAACAAGGAGACCAAAATCATGGTCATTCTCTAGTGTCATAACTTTGCGTTACATAAAGAAAAAGCTAAAGTCATGGACATTACCCAATGCCATAACTTCCCACTTAAAAATGAACCCAACCATCCAACACTCAAGTATAAAAGTAGAACTTGAAGAAAAAAGAGAGGAGAGATAGGTCATGAATGAAAAGGCAAAAATGGCTAGGGTTTTGGAGTAAATTTTTTCCAATCCTAGAGAAGATCCATGAGCAAATGTGAAATAAAAGGTAAAAGCATAAATCCTAAGGGAAAGTGTGAATTTTCACTTCCACCTATGGATAGATATGAGGTGTATGAATGAAAATTATAAGTATAGGGTTTTGATTCCTGAACACTCTTAAAGGATATCATTAGGAATCTAACATTCAATGAAATATAATTTTATTTATCTTGTGTAAAATTTTTCTCAATGTTAGGCTAAATTTAGGTTTATGATTAGTTTA
The DNA here is from genome assembly GCA_029783825.1 of Sapria himalayana. Classification (NCBI taxonomy): domain Eukaryota; kingdom Viridiplantae; phylum Streptophyta; class Magnoliopsida; order Malpighiales; family Rafflesiaceae; genus Sapria; species Sapria himalayana. Next base: position 3,512,734 of record JAREIK010002602.1, on the reverse strand, counting down.
TTTTATTTTATTTGATGGATATATAATTGATGGATTTTATGTTTAGTTTGTTTGATGGATATATAATTTTTCTTTTCAAGGATAATTACATCAACTAAAGTTAGAAAATCAAACTAAATAATTCCCAAAATAGTGCCAACAACATGGGATATATAATTGATAGATTTTATATTCAATAAAATATATGATGCCAAATTTTTAGGATTAGACAATATTTCAAAAGCTCATTGGGATAAGGTCACTTGTCTAACATAGTTCCTTATGTATATGAGTCATACAATTAGTAAAGTAAACTTTCATCTAGATATCGATCCCATATTAATTTTGTAGGTAGTTCGATAAACCAAATATGTCAATTATTACTCTAGTTAGAAGGATTAAATTATGTTTTTGATAAGGCTTTTAGATTCTATGGTTGGTTTATTTCATTATACATAATAGTCTGTCTAAATTACCTAGCTACTATTGTGCTTAGTTACAGAATGAATATTTGATTATAAAAATACATTAGTGCCCTACTAGCATAAAAGATGATTTTTCCCAATGATAGTCCCATCATAGCTATCTCATTAGTACTTTACCACCAAAGTGACAAATCTTTTTTACTTGAGGGTTATTTGTAAGTCCATGCTTTTAGATAACTCGTCAATAGCCCTTGATAGATACTTTGTATATTCATTCTTATTATCTGACCTCATATGTCATAAAGATATGAACTAGTATGATATTAAAAGTATTTGCACTTTTAGCTTTGTCATACTTATGACAATTAGCATATGCTTTTTCACAAATCCCACATGTAGGATTCATATGAAAGAAAGAAACTCGCATAACTATTACCACCTTGTGTGTTACCTCCACTTGCATATATCTCATTTCATATCTATTATCATCCACCATGATGACTTATGATGCCCACATGAAAGGTGATGATGATACCCTTCAAAAAATATTCTAAAAAATTTCACATTAATTGAAGATCAATTATGTGATACCTTTAAATCCAAGTGTCCATTAATCAACCATCAACCCCCAAAAAACTTGTAAATATCAGGTAAACTAATACCACTATATTGTGCTCTATTTATTAGAGCTCATAAATAAAATAAAGATTTGTAAAGATTTCTAGATCGATGTTGCTACTTGACATCGAGCCTTGGGGTATTTATAAACATATGCTCTGATGTCAAGATGTAATATCCCTTGTACAAAAACTATATTCAATGATCCAATCATTCCAAAAATACAATCACAATACTAAGTAAAATTGGCTCACCAGTTCATTCATCCATACTCAAAAAACATAATGAAATACCTAAATCCTCTATAGTTTAAAATTTTATCATAATGTTTTCCCACAATAACTTAAATAGAAAACAATAACATCAATCAACTATTTTATATAAAACTGATTAAGTTATAATCCATCTTTCCTCAAAATTATGATCTTGAATGGTTGAAATCCTCTGGTACTTTTTCTACACTTGAAATATTTTCCAATGATGAGTCATGCCAAGTAGAGAATATTCTTACTCAAGATACTCTCATCTTAAGTGTGCATGCAATAGTCACAACAAATACCTACTCCCCCAGTTCCAAAATGTAGATCTCAAACTAAATATTGTATGAATGTAATAAGATGAAACTCAAATGTATGTTATGTTCAAAGCCTAGTAAGGCTATAATCATTCCATGCACATGCTAATATATGGTAAAGATATCATCCACAAGCATATCCAATGATTCCTTTTTAAAATTAAAATTTGTTTTGTTTGTCACTAAAATATTTTATGGATGCCAACATTTCAAATCTTTTTTAAAATTAGATTTCGTGTATTTGTTAGATAGAGGATTTTTGGGATCTCATAGTGACCGTAGGAACTATGTATGCTTACTAATATTATTTCACCATTCATCAAAGAACATGTCAAACCAATCTAGCCATTTCATCACAAAACTCTACGTGTTTTTAAAAATTTTATGGCCTTTCACTAATGAAAATGTATAACTAGTTTGGGTCTTTCATCCAAGACAAAATATTGCCCTTCTTTCCAATACCCCCACACGTGTATCTATTTATGCTATGTAATACCATAAGACTCGTTTGGTCACCATCCAATGGTACCAAGCTCACTCATCATTACAAAGTGTGATGATTGACTATAATTATGTACTCACCCATTTTTATGTGATGTACATATGTACGTGCAATGTAATGCACCAATCCACATCCATGCAATGCCACATGTGATAAAATCCATAAAGCCTTTGCATCATGCATCGTATTGTGCAACCTGATAATCATGTCACAACATATGATTTCAAACTCATATTCAATATAAACACATATCACAAACTAATTCATATGACTACCATCATTTCATGCATATAAAGATGGTCATTTAGCATAATCATCACATTATAAGACTAGGCAAATACTTGTACATAATCAATTCGACGTGAGAAATTATGCAACCCCCAAGTCTCAGTTTAATTATAAAAATTATCTAGTAATTGACATATTTAGAAGATAGATCTTTCTATGAAATTATTACACCCTAAGTCTACTTTCATTAGATATTTTAAAAACCTTGTTTGAATCATTATAACTCAATTTATGATACAAACTACAAAAAATAGTTTTGTATTGAGGACAAAACTCTTCCCATGAATTGAACACAAAATTAAGGATCTTTCAATACAATACAGTTTCGGTGTCATCTGAACATTTTTATAGAATTCCATTATATTTCATCCTCAAGTGGAATCATTCAATTTGGAGATATTTAAGTAATGTTATGACCAAAACAAAATTTAGTCGTTAGGGAAATTTCTACCGAATTTCTCTAACAATAATCACACATCATTTTTACTCAATTATTTTCCTTAACATTTGAAATTTCTCAAAACATCCACAAATACAAGGAGAAAACCCAAATATGAATAGAAACAAATAGTTACTACCAATTAACACCCATAGTATATAGTTAAACTATGTAGGAAGAAACCCTACCTCAAAAGTCGAATGAGAATTCATAAACCCTCTATATTAACCATGAAACCTCTTTTTTTTCCCAAACATGCTCTTCCACACTTCAGTGGAATATTTCAATTTTGGTATCCCTATATAGATCTTGTCGAATCAATGAACGTTTATTCTTGAATCAACTAAATTCGATCAATGGATTCAAAGATGTAAGTAAGAAGTTATTGAAAAAACTCTCCTCCTTTCCTCCCCCTACATGAGAGTTACCTTTTGCTATTTGAAATTTGATTTTCATTGTTTCTTTTTTCCCCTTTTCTTTTATTGTCTAAGTATTTAAGATAACCCTAACTTACATGGGTTGAGTACCACGACTTTAAGGGGGTTGTGACATTAGGAAAACATAAAATCTAATGAAAAGTCATGACTTTAGAAAAGTAGCCAAAATTGTGAATTAAATCTATGATCATTGAAAAAGTCATGGTATCCAGGAGGAGAAAAATATGGAAGCCTTGAAAAGAAAAAGGGAAATTATATTTTGAGGTGCTTCCCCAAAAATTTTCAACAATTAGAAACTAAACTTTTGATATTTGTGAAAAAATCACAAAACTATAAAAAAATTAAAAATAAGGGCACTCGAATATGTAATTTCTAAAATACCCTAGCCCTCGTACTCGCCCTCATCCCTCGCCCCTGACCATGGCCCTTGCCCTCGCACGTCTGCCCTCACCACCCCCACACCTCTTCACGATGGAGCTCACTAGAGCTCGACCATGGAGCTCATAGGAGCTCAACGAGCTCTGACATGGAGCTCGTGGAGTTTTGTCGAGCTGCATGATGGAGCTCGAGGAGCTCTAGTGAGCTCCTTAATAAAGAGGTGCGGGGGTAGAGGTGTGGGGGGTGGTGAGGGCAGACGGGCGAGGGCTAGGGCTAGGGCGAGGGCCATGGCCAGGGGAGGGCCATGGCCAGGGCCAGAGCGAAGGCCAGGGCCAGCGGCAAGGGGTGAGGATGAGGACGAGGGCCAAGAGAGAGAGGATAGGGTATTTTAGGAATTACGTATTCAAGTGCCATTATTTTTAATTTTTTTATAGTTTTGTGATGTTTTTACAAATATCAAAAGTTTAGTTTCTAAATATTAAAAACTTTTGGGGAAGCACACCAAAACATAATTCTCCAAAAAAAAGCTATGAATTTGGAGAAAGTTGTGGCCTTGGAGAAAGTCACAATAATTTTAATAGGAAAGCTACAACTTTGAAAAAAATTTGTAATATTTGTACAAGTTGCAACTTGCAACAAATGTTATGATATTTTTGACATGTCTTAACCCAAATAAGTGATGTCACAACCTCAAGCATCATTGCACCATATATCAACCCTAAGTTTGAGCCACATGTAATAAGTGACTCTAATTATTCTATGTCTAGTTTACCCTTCAAAATATGAAAAAAATATTTTTGTTGAATTCAATTTTGTTTAGATTTTTATAAGTTTGTCTAAGATATAAATGATGGATTGACTTATAAAAAATTTTGTGCTTTCAGTTTCATAAATATCTTGCTCGCACAATTAAATTTATCTCAACATCATGTTTTGACGTATAGGATTGTTTTGAGCATCCTTATTGAAAGGGCCACCACTTCCTTACTATCATTATATATGATTGTGTTTTGTGACCTATATGTCTCCATCCGCTATGATAACACATACAAACCTAATAATAGTAAAATCCTAATTTTAGTTATAAATGAATACTGTTAGGGTTTTGGGCAGAATATCCAATCTAATTGGAACATAAATGCATTAGAATTTATAAATTTTATTTCTTAACACACCAAGGATCACTTGCATTTTAAAAAAATATGAAGGAATGGTAAATAAAACTTACCTCTTGTAGATAGATTCGTCAATACTTCAAAGTGTGTGTCTTGGTTTATTCAGATCTTCAAAGGTGCTGCCTTTCTGAAAAATGACCACCCTTTCTTGTAGATCAATTTGTCAAGCCTTCAAAGTGTGTGCGTCTTATTTTATTCGAATCTTTAAAGATGCCACCTTTTTGAAAAACAACCACCCTCGGCAAGTATCCACACACGAATGAATAATGAATTATCTTGTTGAATCTTAGTTCAGATTCGTCTTCTCAAAATGAAAGGGTTTCTCTCAATTTTATAAAAGACGATAACTTGCATCAAATATGCCTCACATATATGTATACAAGTCTGCTATGGTTTAAGTCATAAATGAATTTAATATTATTATATATTTATAATACTTTTAAATAATAACAATTTAAAATTCAAATCCTTAAAAACCCTTTTTAAATAAGGAAACGAATTTATATATTTAAAACTCTTAAGAAAATATAACAAATTAATTATTTATTTAAATCACTAATTTAAACTTTATCAAAATTAAATTCAAATTTAAATAATAATTAATTGTTATTTGTAATTTAAAATAGCAACATTTTAAATTACTACAGAGAGCGAAAAATTATAACTGTTATTATTCATTTTTAATGTGTGACCCTAAAGGTTTAATTAATATTGGCAGTAGGCCTAAATCATATTTTAATCTTACAAGTTATAAGTGGCCTCTAGCAAGACATTATGACTACCTATATTAAATGAAAAGCTCATGATCCAAGACAACCTTAATATAGTAATGACATAATCTTTTCGTCCCGTGATATCTTGATAGAATATAAGGCATAGACAAAGTCAACATTATATCATTCTATCTTTGATTTCTTGAAACCCTGGACTAAGTAAAAAAATGATAGTGAATACCATCAATTCATTTGAGCATTGCCATGCATTTTACCATCTCAATTATCGAGGGGACCTAAAGATATCTCTATTATAATAAGAGGGACAAATTCTATCTTAATCGATCATATCTCATTACATAATTCTTATAATGTTCAAGTATAACCTTTATAGTCATCTGATTAAAGATAATGTTTGATTATATCAAAATACAATATTCCTTATGTTGAGAACTTTAACGATCTCAAGTCAAATGATTTAATATCATAACTATTAGATATTAACTTATGACTTTGATCCAAGTATTAATCTCAAGACAGGTCTGTCCAATATTTATTCTTAACAAATAGATATAAATTTGATTTGTATCTCATACACATATTCATCCCATAAATATCAATCAAACTTTATACTAATTTTAATTCATTGTTATTCCCATTAAAATAACTAATTATAGATATTTAGAATAATTAATAATATTATTCAAGGATATTATATATAATAAATATGCAAATCATTATAATAATTAATTCTCACAAATAGTCAAAATATCATGTCCATACGATACGATAGGCTTAAAGCACTATTACTAACAAATACTACATCTATTAGTAACCAAACCACAACACAAATCAAATATAAAATCCATCTATTATATATCCATTATACAAAATAAAATGTATCAATTTTATAACTCAATTTAGCCTAACATTGTAGAGGAATTCACATAAGATAACTTGGATTACATCTTATTGATTTTATGTTCCCAATGACAACCCTTAAGAGTATGTAGGAATCAGAATCCTAAACCACAATTTTTGTTCATGCACATTAGAATTTTCTCTAGGTGAGAGTCAAAATTTTCACTCCCTTTTAGGGTTTATGCTTATGTCTTATTTCAGTTCTTTGCTCATGGATTTCTCCTAGGATTTGACAAATTTTTGCTCCAAAACTTTATCCTATTTTATCTCTTTCTTTCATGTCCTAGCTCTCCACAATATTTTTTTTCTAATTTCTACTTTTATACTTGATTAGTTGGGTGCATTTTTTAAGTGGGAAGTCATGATGTTGGGGAATAACCAATATTTTAGCTTTGCCTCTCTATAACACATAGTCATGGCACTAAGAATGATTGTGGTTTGGTCTATATCTTATATTAAATTATCATGGCATTGGTAATAGCTATAGCTTGTGCATTTCCTTTATGTAACATGAAGTTGTGGTACTAGGAATAGTCTAGCTTATTCATTTCTTCTCTATAATACAAAATCTTAGCACTAGGAACGGCCGCAACTCAAACATTTTCTCTCTATAACAAAAAGTAATACCTTTAGAAATGGTCATGACTCAAGTATCTATGGCTCAATAAATAGAAAATCATGGTTTTGGAGGATGTCATAGTTTTTAACATCAGTAAGGTGCTTTGCTATGATGATATAAAATTAATGGCCTAGTCATTAAGATATTATCAAGCTAATGTGACTATAACTTCAAGTAAGTTTTACAAGGAAAAAAAATATATTGCACATTGAAAAGATTATGTCAATAAGGTGGTAGAATCATGACCTATAAAGATTTTTATGACTATTTGTGTAAAGATTTAACCACAAATTTATGCCAAAACTATCATATAAGCTAATCAAGGTGTGAGTTGTGACAAAGTCATAGCATGATGAATGTTATGACTTTATATGATTCTTTGCTCCCCTCATACTCAAATATTTCACCAAGTATTATACTTCACACAAAAATTAATAAATTTTACTACTATTCACCATAATTTATCAAAACTATAATATTGTAAAATAGTTATATTTAAAGCTCTTTTTGATGCAAAAACATCATACATAATTACTAAAATAATAATAATTATTTGATATTGACATTTTGAGCACATTTTAGTTATTATAATTGCTTGCCCTTGGACAACCAACTAGTGAATATCTAGCTTAAAGCTTTATTCAAACTAGCTTTTCCCTATAAAATGTTTATATATTGTTTATTCATGAGGGGATTTCCTTCAATGAATCAGAGGATCATTTACATAAAAAAAAATGTTATTATTGAAGTTGGGATCCTTTGACAAGGCATAATTTATTAGATCTCCACGATAGAGGCTCACCTTTTGAATATCCTTTTCTTGAATACATGTCATAAATGATTACTCCAATACTACAAATGCCACTTTTTTGTGTCATTTAGCTTATCCCTAATATGCTTTTTATTATTTTAACATATTTTTGTGCTTCATGTGGTTCATATTATTTTGTAAAGTTAAAGATCATGATGAAAGTAAATTCAATTTATCGGAATCGCAAAACTTCATTCCCAACAAAAAAATATATATATATACATCATCTTCCAATAGTTGGAAAACATTAGATTAACATTCTAATGTTGATATAACAAAATACATATTGAATGTCCAAATAAAAGTAATGAGTATTATCAAATATATAATAAAAACTCATTTAATATAATCTAAAACTATCAAAACTCATTGAATATTATTGAAAATTCTTAACAATAATTAAGTTTGATACCATTATCGAACATCATTGAAATCAATGAATATTATCAAAATAACATCCTTTGATATCAAACAAATTTGTTGTTCATGTAGCTAAATGATAGGGAGTTTTATTAATTTAAAATCAGACTCATATCAAATATTGTTTTAGTGCATTGAAAAAACATTAATGATATTGGTATTTTAAAAAACATTTGATTGTCAATAAAAATTATTGGCAATCAAATAAGGAACATTAAGCACAAATCATCCTAACAATATAAAATATATTATTTAATGATCAGTAAAGAAATTATTAATAAGCATCATCAAAAATAAACATCCTATACATATAAAACATTATCAAAATCATTAAATATGTTCGAAAATAATTGAAAATGTATCAATAATATCAATGTCATGAAGATAGTAGGATCAGCAAGGGTTATTGAACTGAATTAAAATATCATTTAATGTTGCTGAATGAATTCTTTTCTAATTGAATAAATTACTAGAATCATTCCAATGTATCAAAAAAATATCAATAATATTTGATTTATTGAATATATTCAATTACGATCAAATTTCATAGAAAATTTCTCCTATCATAAAAGCTTTTGTCACTACTCAAGAAAAAAATAATAAGTCTATTGAATATGTCATTAGATGCATATCAAATATAAATAAAATGGAACTGATAGTCTGCTAGTTTGGTTGAGAAAGAGGATGGATGCTCTTACCTTGGATCATGAGTTCGATCTATAGGGATGTTGAATATGCTCTACATGCTATATGTTAGTTGGATCTATCAAGTTGTTGGAATATGAGTCTTACCTACTCTGATTCCAAGGCCCTAAGGCCCATATATTCGCCAATGGATAGTATGGGTTGGGTTAAGGGGAGGAGAGTGGATGAGACGAGTGATACAAAAATATAAATGAAATCGATCAAAGTATATTACTAATTCTAATAACATTGAACATATTCTAGTAGCAATAAACATATTTAGAAATCATCAAATTTTATTGATCAATTCTAAATCTCTTAGTAAAAATATCAATTATATCATTAAATTAATGTCATCAAACACATATAAAATAACAACAAAAAATATTAAATGTTATCGAATATCATCAAATATATAAATGATATTCAATTTATTAAACATATTTAATAATTAATGAATTATAACCACATAGCATAAACATCATTAGAACAAATCAAGAACAAATTGAATGCTATTGAAAATATTGATGTAAATAGCACCTAATATCTAACAAATGAAATAAAAAGTAAATGGCATCAAATATAATCTAATAACACCAAAAAATTAATATTCATTATCATAAAACACACATATTGAAATATCATTAAGATATTATATATATTAATAATGATCAAGTATATATAAGAAAATCAATAAAACATTGACTATAAAACATAAAAAAATATACCTCGTTAGTTAGTCCAATTAGTAGGATCATGTCCTGGTGTGGTAAATTTTTGAAAGTTGTGGATTTTGACTCTTATTTTTTTGAAAACATTATTTAGGCAAATTAACATAAAGGTGTAACAATTTGGAAATAATTGCATTGTTGATTTATTAGTCGAGATGTTGGCAAGTCAGTGTTATTAAAATAAAATATACAACAAAAAACTCGAAAATAAAATAAAATATAAGTTAAATACACTTGATATTGGGAATGATTATAAATGAGGAAAAATTCTCTTTGTATAAAAAAAAATTTGAAATCCCTTTTAGATTTTTGATGTGGGCAATGTGAAGTTCAACTACTCACTATTGACTTTACATTCTTCCACTTGTAGTTCACCTATCACATGCTACATCTATTTTTATTAGGCCAATAGAAAATTGACACAATATGAACATATCTCTCTTTAATGACTTTGTGAGTACATCATCTAGGTTATCCTCTATATAAATTTTTTTATGTATATATACTTCTTTCTTCTACATTTTATCATACAAAAGTTATATTATACTCTAATGTTTTATCTTCATGTGAAATACTTTATTTTTTGCTAAGTATAAAGTATTTTGGCTATCAAAAAATAAAGTAATTTTCTTTTGATTATGTATGAGTCATTCCACTAGCATTTACAAATAAGATCGCCTCTAGATATGTCAAATGGGTCATGTTTGGGCTAGCACGGCCTATTTTTTAGTCTTAGGAATGCCATTATACCATACCATATATGACATCATTTATAGCATGAGTTGTGCCATGATAGCACAGTTCCAAAAAAAAGTAGCTAAGTAGGGTCTATTGGTTGGTTGCTTGAGTCATACCAAATTGTGCTAGGTTGGCCTAGGTCATGCTAACCCCCAACATGGTCGAGCACTAGGCACAACTTGAACCTATGCTAACCTAGGTAATCTAGATTCATTCCAAATAGCCTAGATCATGTCCATGCTATCATATGGGTCAGGTTCAAGCTAGCATGAGTTGGCTAGTGATTAGTCAGGCTTAAACTAGCCAATAGAGGCGACATGCCATAGAGTGTAGTGCCACATTTTTGTACCATGTGGGCTAAAAATTCTAGCTCAACACTATTCTAGACATGGTTCTAGTCATGTCGGGAAGTGCCATACCATGTCACACAGTGCCATTTAGATGCATCTAATTGCTTATTTACTAATTACATAGCAATAATATATTCTATCTCTATCATAAAAGTAGAGATCATAAACTATAACTTTGAAACTTAACTAAAAGATCATTTAGCAAGAGTAAATACATAAATAAAATCGATTTGTTTTTGTTAATAACCTTTGTATAGTCTAAATCAACATAATATATAACAATAAGATCTGAACATCCATAACATATTATAGTATTTAAGATATTCTTGATATATCTTAAAATCCTTTTAAGAGAACATCAATGTTCTTTTTCAAATTTTATCATGTATTGACTAACAACTCACACTGCTTATGTAATATATGATCTTGTACAAAATATAGCAAATATTAAACTTCTAAAAGCTGGTGCATATGGTATTCGAGATATTTCTATCTTATTGTGTTTATTTCTAGGACTTGTGCATGTTGATAACTTGAAATTAATATAAAGATGAGTAGAGTCTAGCTTACAATCACATATTTTGAAGCATTAAAAGACATTCTTGATATAATTCTTTTGTGAAAGTCATATCTTCCTATTATTTCTATTTTTATAGATTTACATTCCAAATATATTATTTTGTCTACCTAATATCCTTCATATCAAATTCTCTTACCAAATATGCCTTCAATTATTAAATATGATCATTGTTGGGTCATCCTACCACAAGATCTAAATTAAGTCTTTTGTATTTATAATTTATGATGAAAGAATCAATCTTATTATACAAGTGTCTCATTCTCAATGCTTGTTTGAGGTCATATAAATATTTGTTCAATTTACTAAGTAATAATTATCTTCTATTTTTTTAAAACCTTATTGTTGTAGCATATATATTTATTTTTCAACTTCTCTATGAAAAAATATAGTTTTAACATTTAACTACTCTAATTCTAAATCATATATAGCATACATTATCTAGACTACTTGAATTGATGTAAGTCAAACAACATGAGATAATATTTTATTAAAGTTGAAGCCTTATTTTCGAGCATATTCTTTGACTATCAGGCATGCATGGTTGCTATACTTGATCATTATTATTATTCTTAATCTTGTACACCATTTTATTTTCAATGGCCTTTTTTCCTTGTGGTAGTAGTGTTAGGGTTTAAGGCAGAATATCTAATTAAATTAGAACATAAATGCAGTAGAATTTATAATTTTTTATTTCTTAACCTACCAAGGGTCACATGCATTTCATAAAAACATGAAAGAATGGTAAATAAAACTTACCTCTTGTAGTTCGATTCATCAAGCCTTCAAAGTATGCATCTTGGTTTATTCGAATCTTTAAATGTACTGCCTTTCTAAAAAAAGAAAAGCATCTACAAGCATCCACATGAACAAATAATGAATGTTCTTGTTGAATGCTTATTCTGATTCGTCTTCTCAAAATGAAAGGTTTTCTCTCTATTTTATAAAAGAGGAATGCTCACATCAAATATCACACACACACACACACATATACAAGTCTACTAGGCTTTTAGTCATAAATGAATTTAATATTATTATATATTTAAAACACTTTTAAATAATAATAACTTAAATTTAAATTCTTAAAACCCCATTTTAAATGAATTTATTTATTAAAACTATTAAGAAAATATAACGAGTTATTTATTTATTTAAATTACGAATTTAAACTTTCTCAAAATTAAATTCGAATAAAATAATAACTAGTTATTATTTATAATTTAAAATAATCTCAACAATTTAAACTACGATAGAGAATAAAAAACCACAACCTTTATTATTCATTCTTAATGTGCGACCCTATAGGTTCAATTAACATTGGTAGTAGGCCTAAATTATATTTCGATTCTACAAGTCATAGGTGGCCTCTAGCAGGATAATATAACTACCAAAGTTAAATAAAAAGCTCATGATCCGAGACAACCTTAATATAGATAATGACATAATCCTTTTGTCTCATGATATCTTGATAAAATATAAGGCAAAGACAAAATCAACCTTATATCATTCTATCTTTGATTACTCGAAACCTAATTAGACTGACTAAACAAATGATATTGATCTCCCTCAATTCATTTGAGCACGACCATGCATTTCTCAGTTTTAATTATCGAGGAGACCCAGAGATTTCTTTCTTATAATAAGAGGGACAAATTTCATCTTAATCATTCATATCTCACTACATAGTTCTTATTATGTTCAAGTATAACCTTTATAGTCATCTGATTAAAGACAACATTTGATTATATATCAAAACAAAATATTTCTTATGTTGAGAACTATTGTGAACTCAGGTCAAAGGATTTAATAACATAACTATTAGAGATTAACTAATGTCTTTGATCCAAGTATTAATCTCAAGATGGGTATGTCCAATATTTATTCTCAATAAATAGATATAAATTTGATTTGTATCTCATACACATATTTATCTCATGATTATCAATCAAACTTTATACTAATCTTAATTTATTATTATTCTCATAATAATAAATGATTAGGGACATTTAAAATAATTAATAATACTATTCAAAAATAATATATATAATAAACATGCAAATCATCATAATAATTAATTTTCACAAATAGTCAAAATACCATGTCTATACGATAGGCCTAGAGCACTATTACTAACAATCTCCCACTTGCATTAGATCTTTTCATCAATGTATCTAATACCTATGAACTTAGCATGATGATCATACTTTGTTTGTGATAGAGGCTTAGTCAATTGATCGACAACATTATCATCTATTATAACTCTGCATATCTTAATGTCACATATCTTAATGATTTCTCGAATGAGATGAGAATGCCTAAGAACATGTTTGGATTGCTGATGTGATCTAGGTTCCTATGCTTGTGCAATAGCACCATTATTGTCACAATTAACATCAACAAAATTTGTAATGCTAGGAATTCAAGGTCAATATTTAACTACTTAATTCAAACTCTTTCTTTTACTACATCAGATGTTACAATGTATTCAGCTTCATTTTTAGAATCAGCAATAGTGCTTTGCTTTAAACTTTTCCAGCTAATTACACCACCATTCAAACAAAATACATATCCCAACTATAATCAGAAATCATTTTTGTCAGATTGGAAGCTTGCATCTGTGTAATCATTTACAACCAGATCATCTTCCAATCAACAATACACTAAGAACATATCTTTAGACCTTCTCAGATACTTAAGAATATTTTTGACAATTGTATAGTGACTCTCACTGGGATAAGACTGGTATCTGCTTGTTATACTTAAAGCATAAAATACATCTGGTCTAGTGCACAACATGACATACATGATAGATTATATTGCTGAGGCATAAAGAATCTTACTCATCTGCTATCACTCTTCTTTAGTGTTAGGACACTAAGATTTGTTAAGAGGAATACCATGAGACATTGGCGAGTATCCTCTCTTGGAATCTTGCATACTGAACCGTTTCAGTACTTTGTCTATGTAAGTACTTTGACTTAGACCAATCAGCCTTTTAGATCTATCTTTATAGATCTTTATTCCTAGGTTATAGGTAGCTTCACCTAAGTCTTTCATTGAAAAACACTTTTCTAACCAAGACTTGACATTCTGCAAGATAGGAATATCATTCCCAATGAGTAAAATGTCATCAACATTAAAAGACCAAAAATATAATTGTACTCCCACTAATTTTCTTATAAACACAAGCTCATCTTTATTTTTGATAAATCCAAACCCTTTGACTAATTCATCAAAATGAAGATTTCAATTTCGAGAGACCTGCTCAAACCTTAAATATATCTTTGAAGCTTGCATACTTTACCAGAATTCTTATGTTGTATAAAACCCTCAAGTTCTATCATGTACACATCCTTAAGTAAGTTTCCATTAAGAAACATAGTTTTAACATTCAAATGTCAAATCTTATTATCATGATATGCAACAATGATAATAAGAATTCTAATAGATTTAAGCATAGCTACATGTGAAAAAATTTCATCATAATTTATATCATGAGTTTGTTTGAAACCTTTTACAACTAGCCTTGCTTTGTAAGTATGCACTCTGTCATTTATGTCAGTTTTCTTTTTAAAAACCAATTTGCACCCAATGTTCTTTGTACCTTCAGGTGGGTCAATCAAATTCCATACCTAATTATCATACATGAATTGAATTTCAGACTTCATGTCCTCTAACCATTTCTTAGATTTTGGATCCAACTTAGCCTTTTGATAGGAAGTGGCTTCATTTTGATCCACTAATAATGCATCATTATTATCAGTCATAAGAAATCCATATCTCTCGGGCTCATGACATATCCTATTAGATCTATATGAATTTTGTGCTATAGAAGCTGTGTCAGCAATAGTTTGTTGACTATGAGTATTCACAGGCAGTTCAATGTTATCTTGTGGTTCTCTAACTTCTTCAAGTTGTATCTTACTCCCACTGATTCTTTTAGAAATAAATTTTCTTTCTAGAAAGATACTATTCCAAATAACAAATACTTTATTCTCAATTAGATTGTAAAAGTAGTATCACTTAGTCATTTTAGGATACCCCACAAAAAGACATTTATTAGATATGGGCTCCAGCTTATTTGAAACTTGATGTTTTATAGAAGCCTCACAACCCTAAATCTTAAGAAAAGATAAACTAGGTCTTTTACCAGTCCACATCTCATATGGTGTCTTTTCAACTACTTTGGATGGAACTCGATTTAGTGTGAACACAATTGTTTCAAGTGCATAACCCCAAAAGGTAAATAGAAGATTGGTTGAACTCATCATAGATCGAACTATATCTAATAAAGTTTGATTCCTCCTCTCAAATACACCATTCCATTTTGGTGTTCTAGGGGGAGTGGGGAGTTAATTGTGAAATGATTCCATAAATTCTAAGATGGTCATCAAATTCTTGGCTCAAATATTCGACACCTTGATTAGATCAAAGTGCCTTGATTGTTTTGCCAATTTAGTTTTTTACTTCATTTTGAAAAGATTCGAACATTTCATATGATTTAGATTTTTGTCTCATCAAGTAGACATAGCCATATCTGCTAAAGTCATTAGTAAATGTAATAAAGTACTTGTAGCCTTTTTAGCATCGGAACTTAATGGTCCATATACATCTGTATGTATGAGATCTAATAATTTATTAGCCCTTTCACTATGTCTTGTAAAGGGATACTTTGTCATCTTACCTAATAGACAAGATCCACATCTATCATATGATTCAAAATCAAATGAATTCAAAAGTCCAACCCAATAGATGGAGTTTTGAGATACATTTATCATTTATATGACCAAGGAGACAATATCAAAGATAGGTTAAATTTAAATCATTTGATTTAAATTTCTTAGTAGTTATGTTATAGACATGATAATCATTAGATTTTTGAAGGGTCATAACATAAAGACCATCCTGAAAATAGGCATTTACATAGAATATGTCTTTATGAAAAATGGAACAATTATTATTCTTAATTATAAAAAAAACTCTCATTATCCAAGCAAGAAACTAAAATATTATTCCTACACAATATAGAAACATAATAATAATTATCCAAAACTAACAAAAACCCATTGGGCAAAGTAAGTTCATAACTTTTTTACAGCCAAAGCAGCAACTTTGCTCCATCGCCTACTCGCATATCAACTTTTCCCTTCTTCATTTGTCTACTCCTTTTGAGTCCCTACATATTTGTATAAATGTATGATCCATATCCAGTATATAATACTCAGGAACTAGAAAGAGAAAAATAAATCTGTATAACATAAATATGTGAAGAACTAGTCTCACTAGTCTTCTTCTTCTTCATATCCTCTAAATACAGCTTGCTGTTTCTCTTCCCAATGGCCAGATTCATTACAAATTAAACAAACAATCTCCTTTGAAGCTTTAGCCTTGGGTTCGGGGTTGAGTCTGGGTTGAGCATTGGACTTTCCTTTGCCTTTGCCCTTGCCCTTGCCCTTTTCCTTGATAGTGAAGTCCTTTCTATTTTGAACCATTAGAACATGGTCAGGTTTAGATTTAACATTCTGCTCAGTAATTTCAAGCATCGTATATAGCTCAGAGATAAAATTTTTCTATTTCATTCATGTTATAGTTCATGATAAATTGGCCATAACTATCATGAAGTGAATTCATTATCAAATTAGTTGCCAACTCTTGGCTCAATGGAAATCCAAGCCTATCAAGGTGCTCAATATAGCCTTTTATTTTTAGAACATGAGCACTAACTAAAGCATCCTCAACCATCTTGCAAAAATGCAGTACCTTGGTCGTCTCATACTAATATTGCCTTGTTTGTTGCCAGAATATTTCTTTAAGATTAAAGATCATATTATAAGCTTCCATATTTTCTAGATCATTATGATGTTTAGAACTCATGGTAGCTAGCATCAAGCATCAATAAAGTCATTATGATACTTTTCATAAGCATTCTTATTAGCTCTAAAAGCATTATCAGCTGGTTCTTCATTGAGAGGTTCATCTAAGATATAAAACATTTTTTCTTGTTTGAGAATAATTCTTAAATTTTGAAACCAGTCAAGAAAGTTATTCCTATTAAGTTTATCCTTCTCAATGACTGGTCGTAGTGACATAATAGAATTGTTGTTATTGTTGGTCATCTTAAATGAATGCAAAATTTGATGATTATTTTGATTATGAAAAATTCTCACTAAATTAATAATACTCAAGAATAATCATATTAATCTAGTGAGTTAAGATCCATATTTTACTCAACATTAAATTAGCTTTGGCATGACATTTAAATTAAGTTATTTAGGTAGATAAATTTTACCAATTACATCACATGAAATTCTAAGATATATATGGGATTTTGACATAATATGTCTCGGCATGTAAATCCCATCTAATGCCATTAGACCCAAAACTATTTTGATATCCTAATAAAGTTAAACAATCTTTAAATATATGGGCCGCACCATTATTCATCTTGTCTCACTAATGTAACCTAATATACTTTTACTTTGGTAGAACTCACATTAATGTGAAAAAAGGTTTGATAAGTGTTTAAATATGGATGACATATTAACTTTAAATTTTATGTGAGGGATCTTGATTGATTTTTATTTTCAATTAATAGATCTCATCAGATATCTAGTATCACATACTCGTGTAACATCATACATAGCATCTCATACATGCATATAATAAACATAACACAATATGACCTTAATCTAGATTGATGTCCATAAGTTAATATGAAGATCAATAGTCATTCTTAGGTAGTAATTAGCAGCTCCATGATGTTGATTTGACCACCAACTTGCACATAGACACCTAGCTTCTCCATTAACATGGTTGGATTGCATGACTTCATATGGCTTATATTGTCTATTTTATTTTATTATAACAATAAAAAAATGATAATAAAACAAAAATGGGATGCAAGGTGTATTTAATAATTATAATTCTTGAAAAAAAATTAATCTACCAAACACATTGGTTAAAATGTCATATCGTGCACCATGTGAAGCAATACAACATGGAAAATATATCATGTAATCATATAGCATAAACAATTTGCATTAAAATAAATAAATTATAATAGGCATGTATTTAAAGCGAATTAAATTTATAAGGTGCTACATATAGCTGTTACGGTGGTTCCACTAGCCGGTTAGTGGGTGGGGTTAAGGGGGGCCACTTTCACAGTGTCAGGGCAGTACCCCAAAAAAAAATTTAAATATTCATTGATCTCCAATAAATTTTTATTGATCTCATCAATAAATTTTCATTAATTTCAGCAATAAATTTTCATTGTTCATATCAATAAATTTTCATTGATCATATCAATAAATTTTTATTGATCATATCAATAAATTTTCATTGAACTTATCAAAAAATTTTCATTAATCTTAATTAATAAATTTTGAACAAGTCAAAAGCCTTCAGAATTTTATTAAAATAATATATTATGTAATCTCATTACACGTAGGGCTAATTTTGACATAACAATAAATAATCACTGATAAATCAAAGTTGATATATAAATTTAGTCCATGTATTAATCTGATTAAGACAAAGCCAGAATCATATATCATGCTATTAAATACTTTAATGGCAATATCCCATTTGGATTCTCAATCACACTAACAAATCCTTTTAGGTTTTTGATTCTATCAAATAATACTTTAACAAAACATATTAACTATGTCGTTCACACAAACCATAATATCACATATATTCAAAAACACAAATCATGTTATAATCATATACATCACATACATATGATCAAATATGGCATTATCAATTTTTATGAAAACACAAGTTCCTATGATACCACTATTAGGGTTTCGGGCAGAATATCCAATTTAATTGGAACATAAATGCAACAAAATTTATAATTTTTTATCTCTTAACCAACTAAAGATTTTCATAAAACATGAAAGAAGGGTAATCGAAACTTACCTCTTGTAAATATATTTGTCAAGCCTTCAAAGTCTTGGTTTATTTGAATCTTCAAAGGTGATACCTTTCTAAAAAATAACTACCCTTTACAAGTAATCACACACAAATAAATAATGAACAATCTTGTTGAATACTAGTTTAGATTTGTCTTCTCAAAATGAAAGGATTTCTCTTTTTTTTATAAAAGATGATCACTTGTATCAAATATGTCTCACATATATATACAAGTCTGTTAGGGTTTAGTCATAAATGAATTTAATATTATTATATATTTAAAACTCTTTTAAATCATAATAACTTAAATTCAAATCCTTAAACCCCCATTTTAAATGAATTTATTCTTTAAAAATCTTAAGAAAATATAACAAATTATTTATTTATTTAAATCATGAATTTAAACTTTCTTAAAATTAAATTTGAATTCTAATAATAACTAATTATTATTTGAAATTAAAAATAATCTCATCATTTTAAATTACTATAGAGAGTAGAAAACCATAATCATTATTATTAGATTTTAATATGCGACCCTATAGGTTCAATTAACATTGTAGTAGGCCTAAATTATATTTTTATCCTATAAGTCATAAGTAGCCTCTAGCAAGATATTATTACTATCCAAGTTAAATAAAAAGCTCATGATCCGAGGCAACCTTAATATAGATAATGACATAATCTTTTTGTCTCATGATAACTTGATAAAATATAAGGCAAGAACAAAGTCAACCTTATAACATTCTATTTTTGATTACTTGAAATCCAATTAGACTGATTAAACAAATGGTATTGATCTCCATCAATCCTTTGAACACAAAAATGCATTTCTCAGTCTTAATTGTCAAGGGGACCCAAATATATCTTTCTCATAATAAGAGGTTCAAATTCTATTTTAATCACTCATATCTCATTACATAGTTCTTATTATGTTTAAGTATAACCTTTATAGTCATTTTATTAAAGACAATATTTGATTATATCAAAGCATAATATTTCTTATGTAGAGAACTATAGTGATCTCAGGTCAAAGGATTTAATAATATTACTATTATATATTAACTTATGACTTTGATCCATATATTAATCTTAAGACGGGTCTGTCCAATATTTGTTCTCAACAAAACAGATATAAATATGATTTGTATTTCATACACATACTCATCCCATGATTATCAATCAAACTTTATACTAATCTTAATTTATTGTTATTCCTATAACAATAACTAACTAAGGATATTTAGAATAATTAATAATATTTTTCAAGGATATCATATATAATAAACATGCAAATCATAATTATAATTAATTCTCACAAATAGTCAAAATATCATGTCCATACGATAGGCTTAGTACACTATTACTAACAAGTAGAACGAGATCTCATGTATTAGTTCTTTGGAGAGCTTCAATTTCTTCATGCATTATTGCCATCCAAAGATAAACTTCTTGGCTTCTTGTAGCTTCGTGGAAAGTTGATGACTTTCCATCATTTGTTAGTAGATAATATGCAACATTTTCTTCATAACTTACTCTAAGTGCCAAGTTAGTTCTCTCCTCTCACAGATTGTCATTCTTCAAATATCTCAAACTTATTTGATATTTATTCATTATGCTCTAATAATTCATGCTCTAGCTACTTGTTTCCAATGAAACTTATAGTCTTTATATTATATTCTTTGTTGGGTAATTGTGCTTCCATAGTTGTGATTCGGAAGAAGAAATAACAACAAAACAACAAACAACAAATGATATATATATATATATATATATATATATATATATATATATATATATATATATATATATATATATATATCCAATCCATAATCCAACCATGATAGAATCAAATAAAAAACAAAAACCAAAAATAATGTGGTTCACTAGTCACTCAGTACGAATAGCTACATCCACTAGAAAATGCTCATGCATTACAGATTAAACCAAAATGTTTTACAGTATGTGCAGCACAGAGATAGTCACGATAAATCATGCAGAGAGAGAGAGAGAGATGATGCACAGTTCTGAATCTGAAAAATAGTAAGCCGAAAATAAAATTTAAAAACATTATAATAAAAACATTCTCGGTTCAATTAACCAGAGCGAGACCTCCGTTATTGTGCAACTGCTGCTTCTCCAGCCTCTTAATATTTCCTTTCATGCACTTACATGAAAATATTAAAATAGAAATATTTGATTATACAACAAATTATCAAAACAAATTATATATACAATAATCTCCACCTTAATTTGTTTTGCATACAGATAGCAAGATACTCTCTATAAATAGTTAGTCCAAAAAGACTACATCTGATTTGATGTATTCAGTAAGTCAATACAATGTCTTAACTTATTCAGAGTCACTAGTTTGGTAAACATGTCAGCTGGATTATCAGAAGTTGCGATCTTCTTTACTTATACTCTCTTCTCAGATAGAAAGTAATGATATCGCATATCACTATGCTTTGTCCTCTCATGGTGCACTTGGTCTTTTGCTAAACAGATAGCACCGAGGTTATCACAGAAAACTATTGCAACCTCTTCATAAAGACCAAGGTCCTTGAGAAAACCTTTCAGCCATATCACTTCCGTCACAGCTTTAGTTAGAGCCATATACTCTTCTTTAGTAGAAGATTGTAGTGTTGCTTTCCGGCTAACTACAGAACCATATACAGTGAAGACATAACTAGTCATAGAACATATGTTATCAATATCTTTTACATAGTCAGAATCAGAATATTTTGCCAGCATGAGTTCATATTCATTATCAAATATCAGACCAACATCAGAAGTCCCCTTGAGGTAACTAAGTATCCTTTTAATAGTTTTTCAGTGCTCTTGACCAGGGTTTATCATAAACCTACTCACTATACTTACTGCATGAGCAATATCAGGTCAGGGACACACCATAAGATACATGAGGCTCCATGTAGCACTAGAATAAGGAATCTTAGACATTTGTTTCTTGTCAGATTCAGATTGAGACAACATTCTAATGTTAGATGGAGGTCAGAAGAAAATGGTGTGGACAAAGGCTTACAAGAAGTCATTCCAAATCTAGATAGAAGTTTCTTAATATATTGGTTCTGTGAAAGAAATAACTTTCTTTTAATTCTATCTCTGAATATTTTCATACCCAAAATTTACTTTGCTCCTCCTAGATCTTTCATATCAAATTTAGAACTCAGAAGATCTTTTAGTTCCTGAATATCTGATTTATTTCTGGCAGCAATAAGCATATCATCTACATACAATAGTAAGTAGATATATGACTCATCCTTATTCCTTTTGAAATAAACACAACACTCATGGTCACACTTACAGTATCCATGACTAGTCATGAAACAGTCAAATCTCATGTACCATTGATGGGGAGACTGCTTAAGTCCATAAAGGGACTTTGGAAGCATGCACACATGGGTTTCCTTACTTGATACCTCAAAACTCTCAGGCTGGCTCATGTATATTTTTTCATCCAGTTCTTCATGAAGAAATACAGTTTTAACATCTAGTTGCTCAAGTTCAAGGTCCTGATATGCCAATAATGCTTGAAGCACCTTGATTGAGGTATGTCTAACTACAAGAAAGAATATCTCATTATAATCGACACACTCTTTTTGTTTAAACTTTACACCACCAACTATAGAGGCATAATTTTTCTTCATGAAAATCCATTTGTAAGAAACTATCTTTCTCCCTTTTGGTTTAGGTACAATAAGCCAAGTACCATTCTAATGAAGAGATTCAGTCTCTTCATTCATATCAACTAACCATGACTCAAATTCAGGACATCTAACAACATTCCTAAAAAAGGATGGTTCAGGAATATCAATCTCTACGGAAACTTGTAAGGAAAACCCTACAAATTTATCAAAGCTGAATCTCAGAGGAGGATGTACATTCATCCTCCTTTGTTTATCCCTTGTAATGTAGTGGGGAATATACTCTTTAGGTGTAGGTTCATGATCATGTTCAGTAATAGACTTAACATCATTTTCATGATTAGCTATTATTTTTCTATAGACAACAGGTATCCTTCATGGAGCTATAGTTTAAATTTTAGCTCCATCTTAAGTTCAGCTTGAGGAACATCATGTAATTGGATAGGACAAGGTACTTATCTTAAGATGACACTTTCATCAAAGGTGACACTCCTAGAGAGAATCACTCTCTTTTTAGATGGCGACTAGATACTGAATCCATTGACTCCATCACTATATCTTACGAATATTCCTTTTTTTGCTCGTGATTCAAGCTAACCAACATTTATATGATAGTAGGCAATACACCCGAATACTATCAGATTGGAATAATTTGTAGGTTTACCAGTCCACATCAAATGGAATTTTAAAATTAATTTTACTATGTGGCAATTTGTTTATCAGATGGCATGTTATATTAACAGCTTCAACCCAAAACTCTTTGCCTAAGCCTGATTGAGAGAGCATACATTTAGTTCTCTCTAGAAGAGTTTGGTTTATTCTTTCAGCAATGCTATTCTACTAAGAAGTATCCCCATTTTTGTTTCGCTATACCTTTGTCCTTACAGAATTCCTCAAATTCAGACGAACAAAATTCTAGACCATTATCTGTTCATAATAGTTTAACCTTCTTTTGTGTGTGATTTTTCACTAAACTAACCCACTGCTTACACTGTATAAAAGTCTCCGATTTATGTTTCATCATGAATACCCAAGACATCATGGAGTAATCATCAACTAAACATAAATAAAATCGAGCAGTCCCAAGAGAAGTGACTCTAGAAGGGCCCCAACAGTCAGCATGGATATAATCCAAAATACTATTTGTATAGTATATGGCCATACCGAACATAGTTCTATGTTTCTTACCAAAAACACAATGATCATAGAAATTTAATTTACTGACTCTATGACCAACAAGAAAATTAAGATCAGAGAGAATTTTTATCCCTTTCTTTCCCATATGTGCGAGCTGCATATGCCACAGTCTAGTAAGTTCAGCTTTATCTTCAGATGCTGGCTCTCTAGATGTGATAGCAATAGCCCCTGTCACTATGGAACCTATCAGTGTGTATAGCGTTCTAGTCTTCTGCCCCTTCAGTATAATATCATCTCCTCGTTGAACATTAAGTGTTCCCTCTCTACCAATAAATGAATATTTTGACCATCTAGAACACCAAGAGAAATGAGATTCATTGTCATCTCAGGGACATATCTCACATTTGCAAGTGAGATTATTTGGCCATCCCAAGTTCTCAATCTGACTGTGCCGATTCCAACCACCTTACATGGTTGGCTATTCCCCACTACAGCATGGCCAGCTTCCTTCATGTCATATTTGCTGAACCACTCCAAGTGAGTGCTTATATGGAAGGAAGCCCCAGTATTCAGGATCCAAGAATCTAATCTTGCAATCATTGTGGAGGTTACCGGCACAATATCTTCTCCATCATCCAAATCATCAAATGTCACTGCAGCATCATGTGGGGGATTAGGCTGACCTTACTATTCTGGCCTTACTCTCTTCTTTGGGCATTCAGTTTTCTAATGCCCTTTCTGTTTATAGTAGTGATAAGTGTCACCCTCCTTTGACATCTTCTAAAGCTTATTTCCCTTCTTCTTGAATGAAACAGGTTGTGGCCTCCTATTTGTCACCACCAATCCAGCAGGATGTTGTTCAAGTCATTCAACTATAGCCTTCTACCTCATCTCTCTGGAGTGTAGGGTAGCCCGAACATCCTCTAGTATAATCTTTTCTTTTCCCACAATGAGAGATTCGACAAAATTCTCATAGGAAGGAGGAAAAGAGACTAAGAGTAGAAGTGCAGCATCCTTATCTTCCACCTTAGCATCCACATGTTTAATGTCCATGAAGATGCTGTTTAAATCATCCAGATGCTTCTTCAAAGAGGTTCCCTCTTGCATCCTTAGTGTAAACAACCTTCTCTCCAACATAAGCTTGTTTGTCAGAGATTTAGTTATATGCAATGACTCAAGCTTGAGCCACAGTCCTACAGCAAATTCCTCATCTGCTACCTCAACAATGACTTCATTTGACAAGCTTAACATAATGGTGGAGTGAGCCTTTTCTTCACGTCTCCAAGCCTCAGCCTCAGTTATTCAAAGAGTAGTAGTTGTATGAGGACCAAAGCCTTGTGCTAGAGGACTCCAAATATCAAAATTCTTTAAATGCGCTCGCATTTTAATCTGCCACATACTAAACCCATTTCTGCCATTGAATTTCTTGATGTGGTGTTTAGGGTTCCAGCCATTTCAATAAAATATCGTTTGTATAAAAAAATCACAAAAAATATAACAGCGTAGTTGCTCAAAAAACTCTGGAACCCACTCTGATACCAATTGTTAGGTAATTATACTTCCACAATTGTGATTCAGAAGAAGAAAAAACAACAAACAATAAATGATATATATATATATATATATATCCAATCCACAATCTAACCACGACAGAATCAAAAGAAAAATGAAAAATAGAAAACCAGAAATAATGTGGTTCACTGTCACTCAGTACGACTAGCTACATCCACTAGAAAATACTTATGAGTTATAGATTAAACCAAAATGTCTTACAGTATGTGCAGCACAGAGACAGTCATGATAAATCATGTAGAGAGAGAGAGAGAAGATGAATAGCTCTGGATCTGAAAAATAGTAACCCAAAAATAAAATATAAAAACATTTATAATAAAAACTTTCTCCGTTCAATTAACTGGAGCGGGACCTCCGTTATTGTGCTACTACTGCATCCCCGGTCTCTTAATATTTCCTTTCCTACACTTATATGAAAATATTAAAATAGAAATATTTGATTATACAACAAATTATCAAAACAAATTATATATATAGCATTCTTCTTCTCTTTACAACATGTCTTCTTCAAAATTGACATTTCTTTTGATGATAAGCTTGTGGGTAGTTGCATCCCACAAGTAATATTCTTTTACTCCATCAACATATTTCAAGAAAATATATTTTCTATATTTTGAATATAATTTTGAAATTTATAAAGTATTGTACATAACATACACAAGACTTTCAAATGAATATAGGTAAATATAATCATCTAACTTATTAGTCCATATTCCCATCGACATCTTCAAGTCAATCATAGTTAGTGGTGACCAATTAATCACAAAATAGGTAGTTTTGACTACTTTTGCCCAAACATCTTAGTTATCCCCATAGTTCTTAATATTACTTTTGTTCAATCTAACAAGGTACTATTTAACTACTCAACTACTCGATTTTTCCGTGAAATATATGTCAATGTGTAGTATTTTTTGATATTTTTTTATTGAATTTTTTTTTCGAATTCATTACTTGTATTTCTCTTCCATTATCAATCCACATATATTTGATGTTTTTCTTCACATACAAATTTAGCTTGTACTTTAAATATTTTAAAATATAAAAATATGCTAATCTTCCTCTTGATTGGATACACCAAGTATCTTTTTAGAGTAGTTATCAAAAATGATACGAAGTATCTTGCACCTCCTAGTAACAGAACTGGTGCTACACAAACATTAAAATAAATTAGTTTCAAGATAGATTTAGTATTAATAATAAAATTATTGAACTTTTTATTCTATGCCATTTACTAATGATACAATGCTCAAAAAAGGGTACCAACACCTTTTTGAGCCCTAAATGAAACTCTTATTCAATAAGAATTTTCAAACTTTATTTTGATATGTAGCAAAGTTAATGTTGCCAAGTCATCATTAATTATTCTATTGAATTTGTTGAAACTATAAATAATTCTCTTTCTTATTGTATTTCTCCTCTAAGCATATATAAATTCATGGCTGCCTTTTCTGCTTTAATTACTAAATACTCATTTGACTATTTTCAAAGTTCCATTTTGAATATAAATTTTGCTCCTACGTTTTTTCTATTTGTCCAGAAGACAATAGATTTTTGTGGGCTCTTCACATGTCATACACTTTGGATGATGCATATTAACTCTTCATACATCTTAATTTTTATGGTACTAATACTAATAATTTCTAAAGTATGAGCATTTACCAGAAATATATATATACTTTCAACATAAGTTGATACTAATGGAACTATTCTTTCTAGAAAGTCACATGCAATGTTACTCTCAAGTCCATCAAATAGACATTAGTAACTTTTTTTTGCTTTTATTAATTTTTGTCTCACTATATAAAATTTCTCCATATTTGGGGTATTTACCATACAACCCTGAGTATTCGATGACTTATTCTTTTCTTCTTGATATTTTTTTTATCCCTCCTTTATAATACCAACATTCACTTTTTACATATACTTTTTTTCTACAATAATAATAGTTTACTTTTTTCTTGACCAATGAATTTGCCATATTCTTATTTGACTACTATTAAATATATGTTTTACTGATATTCTTCTATAGATAATCAAAATACCAATTTGCTAAAATAAAAATATTTATATCTTTCTTAATTTTATGTCTACTTTTTTTTCTCAACTATAGTAGTCATGACTTCATCAAAGACTAAATTTGATATTACACTACATTGGCCATATTTATGATGTAATTATCATATGAATCAGGTAAACTTCGGAGTATGGGTTTAGCATGTTCTTTCTCTTCTATGTTGCGATTCATATATGATAGTTAAAAAATAATATTTTCAAAATATTAATGTGTTTTCTCATCGAAGCAGATTTATACATTTAACGAATATAGAGCTTTATTTTCAGAAAGAGTTTATTGTATAATGACTTGACTTCATACATATTTGTTAAATCATCCCAAATCTCTTTGTTTATCAAATATCAAATGTAAAACTACAACATCTTCCATGTCTCAAAATTATTTTTATTGAAGTTTTCTACTTCAAATTTTCTCCAAGTTAATTTATCTTTATAGTGAACAATACATGAGAATAATAATAACAATTTATATTAAATATATCAAACTATTTTATTGGTAAAAAGATGAATTACAATGGTCCCTCTTTAAAGCCATATGCCCTGAGTCTTATATCACATTATAATAGAATTTTCATAGACATGTAGCAATAATAAAATTAATTACCATAAATTTCATCTTTAATATAACTATTATTAAAAAAAAATCCATGGTAATAATTTGAAATAAAAAATTCTATAATAATAATATAATAAACTAGATAACTAAATAAAATACAAGTTAGTAACACTTGAGATTGTGAATATTTACAAATAAAGAAAAATGTCTTTTTACAAAATAAAAATTAGAAATTCCATTTAGATTTCCAATGGGCAGAATGAAGTTCACCTACCTACAGTTGACTTTACAGCTGGACCAAATATTTATAGTTGAAACAAAAAATTGAAACATAAAAAAGGTTATTAGCATATTATGAAAATTTATTATCATTATTTATGGTTGCCGATTCACATTTTTTATATATAATGCTAGGGGTAAAATTGGTGAAAATCTTAAAAATTATGCCTTCTAGTTTAGTGGTCAATTGGGTAGTACCATGCCGGCATGACTTATTTTTTTTAGGCTTGTCTGAGCCACCATGTCATGTTTGATGTCATGCAGCATGATTTTAAAAAGAAGAAACTCGACATGACTCATTGGCATGACTTTTGGGTGTGTCGTGTCAAGTTGTGCAAGTCATGCAAAGTCAGAGTAGGTTTGACCAAGCTAACATGGTTCGTTCTAGATTAGCTTGGGTTTAGCTTTAGACCAGACTAACCTAATTCATTCCGGGCTAGCATGAGTAAGGGTAGTTGGTTAAGCTAGTTAGACTGAATATGGCTCTCATGAGACATCATTTCGAGTCATGTCGTGTTGTGCCTTTATTGCCAAAATATTTAGCTTGACATGACCCATGGTATGTTTAGACACGATTTTTGAATCATGATGTGTTGTGTAAAGCACGATTGAATCATGTTGTGCCATAGGTAATGTTGGGTTGCTCGACTCAGTTGACGCCACTGCGTTCCATTTGCGCTTCGAGGAGATACTATTATTGCAATTTTAATTTTTGTTCTAAAAGATAGTAGATCAATCTTAGGCTTATTAAAACGAACATAAATTTTGTTTTAACAAAACCTTATGTAAATTCAAAGTCGAGCATATCATTTTTCTCCACGCCAATGATATAGAAGTGTCAAAAGGGCCGGCCGGCTTGGCCCGGGCCAGTTTTGGGCCACCCAATTGGGCTGTCGTGCCGTGCCTAGCCCGGCACGGTTACTATGGATTTGGCTCGGGCCCACGGCTCGAAAATAGCCGGGTTTAGCCTGGGTCAG
Source organism: Sapria himalayana (assembly GCA_029783825.1). Classification (NCBI taxonomy): domain Eukaryota; kingdom Viridiplantae; phylum Streptophyta; class Magnoliopsida; order Malpighiales; family Rafflesiaceae; genus Sapria; species Sapria himalayana. The sequence goes on along the minus strand of JAREIK010002602.1, from coordinate 3,483,182 downwards.
TTCTAATAAAACCCTAATTTTTTTAGAAAATTAGGGTTTCGGCGGTGTGCCGCGTGTAGCTTCGCGTCTTCGTCATTACGGGGCTCGGCGAGCCTCGTCTGTTGGTCATCAATTCATATTCATCACGTTTGGTGCGTGATCACGCTTGCCATGCCCACGTTCCTGGCACGACATGACAGGCTGGTCCGGCCATGCCCGTTTTACACCTCTATCATTAGACTAGAGGTGTCAACCGGCCGGGCCGGCCCGGCCCGGCACGAGGCATGGCACGGTTCGGTCGTGCCTAGGCCGGCTCGGCAGGAGAAAATGCCGTGCCCGAGCCCATGCCGTGTCGTGCCTGACCCGGCACGGTTTGGCCCATGGCACGGCACACTAGCATGGGTTCGTCCCGTGTTGGGTGTCCCTCGAGCCCAACCCCACGAGCGCCCCACGCCCCTCCCGGAAAAAAGACCGCAGGTCGGGTCTGATTGGACCCGACCCGTTGTCCCACTAGGCCCGAACCAACCCAATTCCCCCCCCCCCCCTCCCCCCAACGGAAAAAAAAAATTAATAAAAAATTTAATTTTCAGCCGTTGGATCTCCCTCCAATGGCTAGGGGGCAGAATCCAACGGCCCTCATGATTCTGCTCCCTAAAAAATTAAAAAAAATTACTTTTTTTAAAAAAAATTATTATCTTTAATCTATAAATTCCACCCCATCTCTTTAACATTTATGTTTTTTCATAAACATAAATTCTCTCAAATCGTTCAATTTCTCTCTTAAAAATATTGCTTCTGTCTCTCTCTCTCGGAACTCGGGATTTCGGCATTCGGCTTAGATATTTGGGAATCTCAACTTGAGTTTTGAACTTTAAGCTTGACTGTGGTGCACCGTGCACGTGACCGACCTCACTGCTTTTACCGGATAATTTATTTTAAGTTTTTTAACTCTCTCTTTCTAGTTTCTCTCTCTAGACCAAAAATAGAAAAAATTAAAATCAGTCTTATAGTCTCTAAAAACTATTCTGAATAACAAAAATCCTAAAAAATAACAAATACAACTGAAATATATTTAAATTAAGAAAATGAAATATTACACAGAGTTCTGAGGCTGCCGAACCTTTGGTTTCTCTAGTCATCTCAACCCAAACTTCTAAAAAACAAAAAACTAGGAGAACTTCTGTAGTTTAGACTCATTTTAATATAATAAAACAAAAAAAATATTAGGGGTGAGGAACAAGAAATGACATAGTGCAAATATTGTATGAGACTTTTAATTTGTAAGAGTTCGTTTGGGACTGGACACCTTAAGAGGCATGCCGAATTATGCACCAAAAAACAGTCTATTAGATTCTAGGAAAACCCAACTTGGCACTGCATTTTTTGAGACTGGATCGAGTTCAGTCTCAAAGTTTACTCCCTTCATATAGTCCAGGGAGTAGGGTAGAAATGACATGGCCAGACTAATCATATTGATGAGTCTTTCGATCAGATTTTCAGAAGATCCAAGGGTTGTGCGCATCGTGCAGACATATTTTCAGCATCCTTATCGTAGGATTCCTAGGTCCACATCTAGGAATGACATACTAAAATTGTATAAGTTAGAAAAACAAAAAATAATTAATGAATTTATAGCATATTGTAGAGTGGTGTCTGTGATATCCGATATCTGGACAAGTCACAATGAATCATCTTATGCATGTCTCACCAACCACTATGTAGATTCTAACTGGACTATGAATAAAAAAATTTTAGGATTCTCTAAGATTTTTCATCCTCATGATGGCCCGGCCATTTTTGAGTGTATGATGAAAATCTTTAGGGAATATAAAATTCAAAATAAAATTTTTAGTGTCACATTGGATAACACATCTAATAATGGAGTAGCGATCAATATGTTTGTTAGGAATATTAGAGACGCACCATTAGGAGAGATCTTTCATGTCAGATGCATGTGTCACGTGATTAACCTGATTGTTCAAGCGGGTATGAAGGTGTGTTCCTCCGCGTTCGATAATATACGAATGCACTAAAATATATTCGCATTCCTCGCAGACAACAAGAGTTTGGTAGTCTCTGTTTGTTTGTGAATCTTAAGAAGAAGAAATTTCAATCGGATGTGAGACATCGTTGGAATTACACGTACCTGATGTTAGAATCATGTGTTGGATACGAACACGTGATATCCGACTACATCAATAGTAAGAGTGACGAACTTATTATTGACGACACTGACTGGGCTTCAGGAATTTCATAAATGAAATTCCTGAAGATTTTTTATGACATGACAAATATGTGTTCGTTGGTTTATATGCCCACGACTTGCATTGCACTCTGGTGCATATGCAATATTAGTAGCATATTTAGGAATTATCGAGTTGATCCGATACTTAGCCATATGATTGCAGAGATGGAAACCAAGTACTTGAAGTACTGGTCCACTGTTTCATCTCTTTATTGCCTCGCTGCATGCATGGACCCTAGGGTTAAGGTGGAAGGGGTAGAAAACACCATGCCCTACATTTCCTTTTGCATGAACCTGGAAGAGCCACCTGGAGGGTTCATTCACGAGAAGTTGACTGACCTGTTCACATACTATGATACTTGGTATAGTGGTGGTAGTAGTGAGACTGTGATTACGGACATTGATACCTTATTCAGAGATGACGATTTTTCTATTCAGCTAGCGAGGGAGAAACGTAGGGGTGGACCATCACATAGGAGCGAGCTTTCTCGGTACTTAGATACCAATTACTGCTTAATCCTATCACATTCTGATACTAATAATCTTGATATATTATAGTGGTAGAAATCATATGAGTCCATATTTCCCGTGTTATCGAGGATGACACGGGATCTACTGACTCCTCCGGTGTTAGAGCGTAGCATCGGAGTCTGCTTTTTCTATTGCAGTGAACGTGATTTCAGATAGTAGATCGAGATTACGTCTAGATATTGTTGAGGCATTGGCTTGTTTGAAGGATTGGGAGGATTCGAGATTTAGCCTTCATGATCGTGCTGGAGCTGGGACTGGGACAGAGACTGCAGTCGCATTCACTGCGATCGTGGAGGAGTTGATTGCTGATGATGATTATTCATATGATACTGATCTTGATATTGCGGCTGATGATGATCATGATATGCCGATTGACGATTTATGATGATCTACTGTTTTTTGATTTCGATGTTTTATTTTTTATTGATTGTATGATTTATTTATACGTTATGTTGAAACTGTAATTTATTTGGTTCGGACATTCGGTATCAAATGACTGATTGGTCATTTTTCATTCGAGTTGCTTATGTTTTTTTTAATTTTTATTTTTTTTAACAAAATATATTGATTTATTTATTTTTTTGTTTTAATTTTCCATTTAAAAATTTATAATTTTATTATATAAATCTAATAAATTTTAAACTTATTTTATATTACATAATAAAAAAAATTTTAAACCTTGTAATTTTAATAAAATTTAACATTTTTCATATTATAAATATATAATATTATACATTATCTAAAATTTTATATATAATTTAATAATTTAAATTTTATTTAAATTTAAAAAATTTAAATAAAATCTATAATTTACGGGCCAAGCACGATGGCACGCTCGTGCCCAAAAAAAAACGGGCCGGGCTGACCCGGCCGGCCCGGCCGGCCCGTTAACACCTCTACAAAATGAAGTCTATTAGACTTCATTTTGGAATTCTTTACTGTATCTCACTTATTCCGGTAAAGGCAGTTCTGTAAGTCCACTGTCCACACGAGACAGGGCAGGTATTTTTCTTTGAATTATCGCATCTCATCAGTTGCTGGGTGTGCGGGGAGTTGGATTAGAAATGGGACTACTAGTTTAATTTGACTCTGGTAATATGGACGTTGACCTATTAATTGGTGATTTTGAAATTAACCTCCGCGATGTATGCACTTCTTTTGATCGATGTCACATTCTTACCTTATACTCCATTACCTAGATTGCCAATTTCAAACATAGTGATGAGATAGTACCATTTTTTGTCAATAAAATGCCTCCATTAGTCCCCATTTTCGCAGTTTTTATTATTTAGCAAATGTATTTTGGTGATCTAATGCTCTTTTAAACAAAGCTAGAACGTCAAAATAGAAATATTCAAAGAAATGTGCATCATTTATAGATATGTTATAAACACAAAAATGATTGCATTTGATGTTAATTCAAAACAAGGAAATAAAATAAATTTTGTGAAGGAATTGAGTTGTTGACATTTTTAATCATAGTCGGTCCTAAATTTCCCAAATTTTGTAATAATGCCAGAGCTGGAAATGTAAGCCAGATTGAACCTCTTTATAATATAGTTTTATTTATGTGCATTGCTTAATAGTTAATATGGTCAATACAAAACTAATTATGCTTAGATTTTTATATAGACCTTATCCTTATTTTAGTAATATAGTTTTTTTTATGTGCTTGGCTTAATAGAGTCAATATAAAACTAATTATGCTTAGACATTTATATAGACCTTATCCTTATTTTAGAGTATATATTTATAGATGACGATGCTCTTGTTAATATAATGATTTTGATGTTTATTGAAATGGTGAATCTTTTTCAAATTGTGGTTATGTTTATTAACATATTTTTTTAAAGTAAATTTATTTTTGTTGCATCAAAATCAAAATAATTAAGTTTTGGTACACAAACACCTAACTAATTAAAAAATGTTTCAAACTTGAAAATAATTAATTTTTTTTGCACTAAAATATATCAATTCAATTTTATCCCTTGCATATTTAAAAAAAATTAAAATTAGGTTTTCTAATTCAAAAATCAGCTTATTGCATCAATCATCATTTAGGTTTTTATAAAGAATTAAAAAAAAATTGAATTCAACAAAACTAGGTTTTGAACCAATGTTTTCAATGATGCAAAAAATTTTTTTGCCACTCCAACACGCACAACAAATTAATTATCATATAAGATAAATATGCATAATAACATTTAGTTTACACACACACACACACACATATAAATAAATAAATAAATAAAAAATATATATATGTTTATACATCTAGATATATTTATATTTATATATATATATATATATATATATAAATGTTTATATATCTATATATATATACACATACACAAACACAATAATTATGCATGTCTAGATAAATAAATACACACACACACACACATGAATATATAATTATATACATCTATATGAACATATAAATATATTTACACACACAAAAACATACATAAACACACTCATATATTTATGTATGTATGTATTTAAATGTATATATATGTCTATCTATATATAGCTATATATATGTATACACACACACACACACATATAAATATATCTACATATGTTTATATATTATTCTATTATTGTATATCAATATATATATGTATCTTAATCCTATACTAATTAATTTATTGTGTGTTGGAGTGACATGATTATTTTGTATTGTTGAAGACATGAGATCAAATCTTAGTCTTGTCAAATCTAATTTATTAAATTCTTTATAAAAATCTAAATGGTTTCTGATTAAAAATTTAAATCTATTTTTTTTAAAATATGCGAGAGATAAAATTGGATTGATGTATTTTAGTGTAATAAAATTAAATTATTTTTGAGTTTGATGTATTTCTTTTAATTATTTAGGTTAAAAAAATACTAAAACTTAAATATCTTAGTTTAAGTTTAATAAAACATAACTATTTTTTTTAATATTCCATTGAAATTATTGATATGTTTGTTATAGTTTATGTTTGTATTTATTTTTTATTTATTTTATGTTTTATGGATAGGTGCACCTGACATGTTGACTGCTCAATCCAAATCCTAGACTATTTATTTTAGTTATGTATTTATGTTATTTGATTGAGTTTTCTATTTTAGATTGAATATTTAATAACTTGAATTAATGCATGTATGTGTTTGTGTGCGAAGAAACTAATTGTCATGTGATGTTAGATGCATCTATGTGACAACTGTATGGATGTTTGAAACTGATACCCACCATGTGTGACATACACCGATGCCCAGTGCCCATCTATGTGATAGCTTCATTAAGATTTAAGGGTGCATAGCGTGTGTGTTGTGTGAGTGGATGTCGTAAGGGTTTACTATTGGTGTGTCGTGTGTGCGTAGCTCGTGCAGTAAGGGTGCATAATGAATATAGTGATTGTTCACCATGGATGTTGTGTTGGTGCATTGTTAATGCAACATGTATAGTATATGTGTTGTGACTTGGGTTGTTATGTGGTATGCCACATTTTTATATGAATTAAGATTGTGGTTATCACATTATGGATGTTTGAACATTTGAATTATTCATAGTGGGCGACAAGAGTGTGGAAGTCATTTTTTAGTTAAGGGATGATGGATCATCTAACAAATGAACTACAAATGAATCACATATATATGATATAATTTTATAATTTATGGATGTGAGATTAGAGAATCCTATAATATTTGACTAGGTTATTACTTACTATACCCATTTCACGTAGCTTGCTACATAATTTTTGAAGGCTTTGTCAGTATAGATTGACGTGTTAAAGAGAAATAAATGAAATAACTTTTTGACATGATATTTTCGTGTTCATTATTAGATAGTTTCTCAAAATTTTGCATCTAGGTCATAGGTAATTGGGAGTTTTCCACCATACCTGAGTTATATTATTAGTCATCTCAGCATATATGAGACATTTTGAGATCTATTGGAGAGACTTTCAATTAATATGTGATGACAATTGAGGGAGTATCAGTCAGGAAAGCTAGAAGTAGGAGAGCTTCAGTTCAATACACATATTACTTGAGAATTTGCCACACCCAAAAGGCTTATTATAAGATGTTTCTAGATAAGAGGTCGATAGTATTACAGATAGTTGAGGGGGAAAGGTCATCTATTAGAGCTATTAGATAGTTTTTGGTCTTTATGTACTATTGGCCTTGTGACTTATTTTCTTATTTTAGAATCTTGTGTTATTGACAATAGGAGCCAATAGTCATATTATATCTAACTATTTTTTTATTTATATTTATTAAATATTATGATAATTAAAGATATAATATTAAAAATTATTGATTATGATTATATTTAAATAAATTCTTTATTAATTTCATATGTTTTATTTATTCCTAATTATTTATTTAATTTTTTGTTCTGTTAGTTATCTTTATAGACAACTCAATACTAATTTTGTTTTATTTTTTATTGATATTTATTTATGTGATTAAAAATTTAAAGAAAATTTTTTTTAGATTGAGCAGGGTGACCTATACATTCTTATTTTATAATAAAATGTCTTTAAATATTTAAGTGTTGCTGATTTATTGTTTATCCATTCTTGACTTAGTCACCCATTACTAGGAGTGGACTGTTTGATTTAAGTTTTGACAAAAACAAAAATCAAACCCTAGCAATTCAGTGTGTATAGTTTTGAACCCAAACCAAATTGAATTAGACATAATCCAAACCAAACCAAACCTACTAAGTTTGGTTTAGATTGTCTTGTTGAAAATAATGTATGAAAGAAAACTATTTAAATGTGAATTAGCAAATAAAAACTCTTAGTGACATTAATTGTTCTAATTGATTATTAATATTAAAAATAATATAATAATAATGGTTCTAATTATTCATCAAAAGTAAATAATATTGATATAATTATCCATAAAATTAGCTAGGTGGTAGTAAATTATTAATTATGAGAGTTCCCAAAAAAAAAAAGATAAAAGACATGATTATATGAACTAATATATCTTTATTTGCAAAGTCATAAAATTGAATAAAATTAAAGTAAATATTATTTTTATTCTTACCTGATTCAACATTTTCATAATAATCAAAGTCTTCTGCAAGAACTTTCGCTATATGTTCAACATGTATGATATTCGATTGCAACTAATTTTGAGTACAAACCAAAGTCTCAACCATTTTTAATCCTAATGAACTTCGAAATGGATCAAGAATGCGACCTCTAATACTAAATACTAATTCAGAAGCGATAGCTAAAAGCTAAAATCAGAATTGTATATACTTCTTACCAATTGAAATAGAATCATATATTTTGAATTATGTAGTTTTCACCTTGCTAAAATGTTAAATGATTCATTCTCTAAGTCCTCATATGCATTTAACACGTGTCTATTAACTTCTTCCACACTTTGTAATTTTTATTTCAAGGAAATCTTTTTCTTACTTCCTTACTTTATAATTTGATTTTATATTATGACTTTAGCTTTTAGAACCTTGATAATCATCTCACACCTTTGCACTTTCTTCCACACTTATTTTCCCACTCATTGATGAATTATTATTAATGCCCATATTACTATTAATGCATAAAACTCATAAAGTCATATGAGAGTATCTTTAACAACCTTGGTAAGCTCTTGAACTTGTAAATTGTCATGTGGGTTTAAAAAGATATGAAATATAATCTAACTTATATCTTGAATTAAGTAAAATTTAAATGATAGAATTTATTTATATTTGCAAGTTAACTCTAATATTTATCTAACTTGGTTAGGGTATTATATTATTGGTTATGTTAGAACCAAGGACCTATGCAAGTCGAGGCTACCCTGTCCGACCGCCTCGTAGCTGGGAAATTGATCGTTGCATACCAATAAGATAAGTGTCACCGATTCTTTGTGAAAATGGCTATGAGGATCTTCTTTTAGTTCATACTTCTTTCTTAGTTCGATGGGCTAAAGGTGAAGTTGATAACATATATTAGATGTGATAATTAATGAAGCACTAAACTTTAATGTAATATCATAAAAATATTTCTAAAAAATTTTATATAATTTTTTGTTTTTTTCTAATCTATAAAGAGAGATGGGCCTTTTTTATGTTTATTCTGTAAAGTATTTAAGATAGTTTTTATCATCTTCTTCTATTGTATCAAAAATTTTTTAAAATTTTAAAGCCAACTCTAAGATCAAGTAGGTGGAATGTTATCTTGTAGGCACATCCAAAATTACAAGTCCATTATGATTGATCATTCTTTTCTTCACACAAGCTTTAAATTTTTGAAATCTTGAAAGAGATAATCTAATGTACTTAACATTTCTAATTTTAATAATATTATCATGCTTCTCTTTCAATTCACTTGTCATAATTAAGTTCTCAATATGTGTAGCATAATGCATATGCAAGAATTTCACATAGTGAACATTATTTTTTTGATATCTTAATTTTGATTCAAATAATTAATTATCACATCATTAAAAGAAGCATTATCAATTATAATTGTGAAAATTCTTTCAATCTCTTATTCAATAAAAAAATTTTTAATATGTTTTTTAATTGTCTCTTTTGTGATTTCTAGAAATTATTCTATGAGATGGTAGATCAAAAATTAGGTAATTTTATTATTTTTTTCTCCAAATGGCTACATGATAATTCATCTATTATAATCATTCCAACACAAGCAATTCTACATGTTTATTAAATTTCATAGTCATCAAATTACCATCACTATCATCAAGATCTTTCTAAAAAACAAGTATTTTTTGGTTCTTGTATTATATTCTATATGCATTACTTTTGCATTGATTATTCAAATAATTTCATTAAGTATTTATTTTACACTTTTTAGTATTATATACATAATCTTTTTTCACAATACTGGCATTTTCACTTAGGACCAATTAGATCACCATCTTTTATCTCAACATAATCATGTCATACAGCCTGATAGAGGCCTAGAGGTTTTTGCTTCTTACTTTTATAAGGTTTATCTACAGATCAATCGACTTCAAGAGTTGCAATATGAATGGACGAGGATTTTTCATTTGATTCTATGTCATGTAATTCATATGCATTTTTAATCTAATAATAGTTTAGTTGTATTTAGAAGAAAAAAGTGATATAAATGAGAGATAATGTGGAAATACACATCTAGAAATTATAAGAAAACAAGTCCATAATAAAAAAATATTTAGCACAAGCACAACACACCACAATCCCATCCAAGTAATAACACAATTTCATAATTTCAAAACCAACAAATCCATGACAAAAATTTCACATCATTAAACTAAAAACAAATAAACAAATACATAATTAAATCATATATCATAAGAAAAATATAACATATACTTGTTCGTGATGTTGAGGTATTCATGCTACCATTTTTTACATTTATGCTTTTCCAATCAACATAAGCATGGTCATCTTCTTAATGAATCCTTGCCCAAAATTCTTCCTACATGTTTGCATGTGTCTGCATAGGCAAAGTGTGAATGAGGAGGCCAGGATGGAGGGTTTGTCTTTTTAACTTTTCCATATGCATTTTTGTTGTTTTCATATGGTGTTGTTTTTTTTTTCTTTTTTTAAAGCTAAAAGATGTCGTTTTGGAGTTATGATTAATTTTTTTATTTAAATAAACAAGTTTGATTTAGTCTGGATCCGTATTTTTTATTCCTAAAATAGCAAACCGAATTGAACTGATTTTTTTTTGCAATTTATAACCCAAATCAAACCCCACTCTTGTCAAACTAATCAAAATTAAACTTTTCAATTTGGTTTGGGTGGGTTAAGTGGCTTGGATTAGGATCTATCCAATCCTATCGATCATTGGCTAATAGCTAAGTTGAAAATGTTGGATCTTAGTGTTAGAGATATTTCTCGAGTATGAGACCTATCAGAAAAATATATCAAAGTTTCTAATAATGCCTACTAGATCTGTATGAGTAATAATTTATTTAATATAATATATTTAGATGTATAAGGTTCTAGTAAAAATGTGATTTGAGAAGTATTTAAATATTGTCATATTTATTAATGATTATACATATTTTACTTAGTTATTTTTTTTTATTTTAGGTCAAATATTTTATTTTATTTTTCAATTATTTTATAAAAAAACATAAAATTAATTTAATAATTTTTTATAATTAGGAGTGACAATATGTTAGAATACATGTCATAATAGCTTCAGTACTTACCATACAAATCATGAGATCATGATCAAATTTTTTTGTATTAACACATGTTCACAAAATATAATTATAAAAATAAAGAATAAATATTTGATTGAGATGTCTTAGTTACTTTTTTTTCATGAGTGCCCCAAAATATTTTTGGGAATATGTAATATTGATCACAAATAATCTCATTAAACCAATATATTCTTTTGTCTTTTCTTATTGTGTACTCTTTCAAATCTTTTATTTAAGAGGATGATTATTTATTCTATCTTATATAAACTTTAGGAGTAATTGTTTTGTCTAAGATCTTTTCTCATTTTGGGATAAAATAATACATAAGGATTTGAAGTATAATTTTCATAGTTATTGTTGTATCTAAAAATTATATAAGTATTTTTTTATTAGAGTTAGAATATTAAAGAGTATTGATAATATTTTTTTGAGTAACACTTATTTTTTAGTGAGTCTAAAAAATTAAGAGTAAAGAATAATATCTAAACTTATTTGGAAAGAGTGAGATTTTTTAGAAGAGAGAATCTCTATCGAGTCCAAATGAGTTTATAGTCCATGATTTTACTTTAATTTTAATCTAGAATGATTCAAAAATTAAAAGACATTACTTACTAGGACTTTGAGTATATACTAAAAGGAAAAGACATATACATTATCTATTCAAAGTGGAAGAGAGTCTCTAGAGAAGTCAAATAGTAATGTAACAATTTCTTTTGATGTTAAACATTTGATTAGTTTTTGGAAGAAATAAATAAGTTATATTTAGTACCTTATTTCATATATATTATCATACTTATATTTTTTTTATTTTTTTAGTTCAACTATTTTTCTTAATGATACTAATATCTAGATCTCTTTCTGACAGTCCCAAGGCGCACCAAGGCACACCAAGGTACAAAGGCTTCTGGAGCCTTAAGGAGCAAGACACCCTTAAGGTATGAGTTTTTTTATGTTAGGTACACCATATTTTACATATATATTTTTTAAAAATATAATCAAATATATTAATTTAAAAATACCCTTAAACCTCTCTACTCGCTTATTGCACATCACCTCTTGCTCCTCTCTCTGTAACTCATTTAGGAGCTCGATGAGGAGCCCCTAGAACTCAATAAGGATCTCCATGGAGTTTAATCAAGAGCTCCATGGAGCTCGATGAGTTTCTGAAGCTCGATGGATGGAAACTTGCAAGGAGGCATTTCTGTGGAGAGCTTTGTGCCTCAGGGAAGATGCACATCGTTTCTGCTATCGTGTGCCTGTGTGAATAAGCCTTGCCCAGGCCAAGGCAAGGCACCATGTCTGCGCCTCGCCTGCGCCTCGCCATTTCTGTGCCTCGCCATTTCTGCGTCTCGACTGTGCTTTGCCATGTCTACGCCTCGACTGCGCCTTGCCATTTCTGCGCCTCGACTACGCCTTACTTGTGCCTCACTTGCACCATGCTTGTGCCTCGGTTGTGCCTGAGCCTAGGTATGCCTTTCACAACTTTGCTCAAGATGATGTCATGTCGTATTAGAATAGAAATATCACTTTAATAAGACATAAAAATTAGTATCTCGATTTTAAGGAATGTTTGTTAGTTTCATTTGAGTGATTATTTTGAAGACTAGTCTAGATAAGTAGATAGAACATTTTAAAATGTAACTAATTGTGAGATGGTTTATTAAGACATTAAACGTAATGTGAGTTATTATAATATTATTTCTTTAGTGATTAATATGACATTTGTATCGATTTTTATTTTACTGGTAGCATCTCACAATTAGATGATACACAAATTAGACATATAGAATATAATTTATCATAATGATTTTGAGGAGTTGGTATATATGGAGCAATCATTTGAGTTTTAAGTAACTTATTCAGATTTAATATGTAAATTGTGGAAGATTTTGTATGACCAAAAGTAGTCATTGAGAAATTAATTTGCAAGATTTTTCATATGTTGTCACTTTTTTTAGCTTTCATAGATATGTTATAAAATTTTTTTAATTGTTTTAGAGGAGCTAAGATGATTAATTGATTTTGCTTATTATGTATGTGAATGATATTTTTAATACTAAAAATAATGAGTTGAGAATTAGACTAAGAGAATGTATTGCCATAAAGAAGGTATGTAATTGATGCTCTCACGAAGTTTGGTCTTTTGGGATGTGTCATAGTATATATTTTAATTGAGTTAGATATTAATTTTTTGTCTGATATAATTCATTCAATCAATTCAATCACTTAGAGAAAAATTATTGGGAATATTAACTATCAAATTATCACCAAACTAGATATGACTTAATGTAGTTGGTAAAATTAATTATTTTTAAAATTTTTCATGATTAGTTTACTAATAAGTTCTCTAGTCTTAGGATTTTTTTAGTGATTATGAGTATTATAGTTAATTAAATATTTAAATCAGAGTTGTGTGCTAACTTGTACTGAGATGTGATTGACTACATGATATTGTATTTTTCTTGAAAAAGTAATAAATAGATATTTATTTTGAGATTCAGTGCAAAACTAAAGTAAAAAATTACTAGACAGTGATGTACAATTGCAAGATACTTTGGATCAAGCAACTTTATGAGGAGTTTAGATATTTGTTTTTTTTTACTATTCTTTATTGTGATAGTCAGGAAGTAATAGTTATAGCCTTAAATTTGATTTTTCACAAGTGGAGGAAACACTTGAAGATTTTTTTAATGTCTTTAGAGAGAAAATTCATGATAAAATTATTATTACCATTGATATTATTACTACGAAACATTCATTATGTATTTTCATAAAGGTCTGGATGTGTGGTGGTGTGCCTTAGCATGGATGAGGCATGCATGGTGGTACACTTGAGCATGGCAAAGGCATGCGTGGTGGTGTGCTTGATGCATCGGAAAAACATTTTTTTGGGTAGACCCTAATTGGGGTTTCAATAGAATAAAAGTAAAAAAAACAAAAAAATAGGGCTTGTAAAAATTCTAGTTTAGTGCAACTTTGTTTTGATTTTAGAGGAACTAGAATTTTGTGGCACAATATGGATAATGATTATCACATCAGAGATAGATCAATGAGAGCCTCAATTTAGTATACACATTATAAAAGGATGAGGTACACAAAAAATAATTGTTATTATTTTTAGAGTAGATATCGAGGGTTTCATATTGTATTGTGAGAGATAAACTAACTACCAATGCTTTCTAAGGGTTCTCACATAGTTCTTTCATCTTGACACTGATACTTATTAGAGAGGAGTATAGAAAATTTTTCTTTAAGATAATAATAGTTCATTCTCTTTTTTAAGGCATCATTGATTATTATGCATATACTCTTTTTTTATATTTTTTAATTATTGATACATTAGTTAATTCTCATATTACTAGTAATCATACCCTATTTATTGTATTTTTTTATATTTTTAAATATTACTGTAGCCAATAATAAACATTCAAAAGTTATTTGTTATGATAGTTTTTAACTTGAATTTTTATTACTTTCTCATCTTTTATTTATTTTTGATTAATTTGTCTTTTTAGACAATTCAACTATACTTTTATTTTTAATTGTATTGATGTTTTTTTTTAAAGATTGAAACTCTGGGTAAAATTTTATTTGAGATTGAGTATGATAAATTATATATTTTCTATTCGATGATAATATCTTTTTATAGATATTTGAATGTATTAGATTATTTGCTTATGCATTCATAATTTGGTTTAGACTCTAGAGATGTCAAACAAGCTGGGTACCCCAGGCAAGGCATGGTTCAGTCGTGCCTGGCTCGACATGGTACAATTTGGAATTGTTCTTGGTTCTGGATTGTGTCACCCCATAGCATGACTCATGTTGTGTGGGGTTGGCGTGAACTGTACCTCATGCTAAGTCAGGCATGACTTGAGTGCCCAGTCTGGTAGCATGGTCCATCGACTCGGGGGCTCAGGACCAGCTGTGATTGTGTCATGGGTCATGGGTCAAATCATGCCAGGTGACTGTCTGATGGGGTGGGTTTAAAAAAAAATTTGGCTACTTGAGCCAGATCTTGCTTATGTGGCCGATTGTAATTGGCCAGTCATATGTTGTGTTTTCATGCCATGAGTCTCTGATAGGGACAATGATAGGTTGTACTTGTAATTGTCCATATCGGCTCATCCACTATAAAAAAAAGATTAATATTTAGGATTACTGTAGCCATCAAATTCATTTCAACAGTTATTATGGTTAGAATTTGATGGTTGTTATGATTCTGTCCTATTTAAAATAAAAAATTTAAAAATATTTTTTTAATAAATTTAAAATTTTTTTATCTATAAATAAAATAAGAAGAAATTTACATATTTATTTTTCAATTTTTTTCCTCTTTTTGACTCTTATTTTTTTTTTGTCTCTGACCTTCTATGTAGTGTAGTCTCTCTTTAGTATATTATTTTGTAATATAGATATTAGATATACATATATTATATATTTATTTATTTTAATTTATGTTCAATGCTTGTGCATATTAGAATGAGATAGACGATTCATGGTGGTGTGAGTGTGCTTGTCAGTTTGTGCAATGCTGTAAGTTGGTTGTTTGGACTTTGGAGGTTAGAATTTATAACAAAATAGTCTGTGCTATGGTATTAGTTTTTTAATTTTTTAGATATAGTGCCACTTAGAATTTTTTTTTTACAATTTTAATTTGATATTTTATTTAAATAATATAAAAAATTTAAAAAAATATTACATAGTGAATTTAACAAAAATAAGTATCAAATTGATATAAACATAGATAATAATGATAGGTCTACTAAAATATTCGTGACAAAAATTATATTATCTTTAATGGTCTCAATACAAATTCATATGCTACCTAAAAAATAAAAAACTAGGTGAATATCAATAATATGAACATATTATAAAATAATTGATATAATATATATATTATAAAAAGAGATATATATATATATATATATATGTAGGAATGCAAGTAAGATTAGATATTTAAAGAGACTTGCTGATTAATGCACCAAAAATTATAATATATTAAATTCGAGGCAAACCTAACTTAGTTGTGGGATTGTTCAAGTTAAATCTAATTTAGTTTTGTTGATTTTCTTTATATATCGCAATGATGCTGAGAGAGAAGATATGATTAAGTTGATTATCCAATTAAATTTTTGGATGATCATAAAATTGTTAGTATTATACAAACTTACTTATAATCTATTTATTGTAAAATTCTTAGGTTCATATGTAGGAATGATATAATAAAATTTTATAAACTAGAAAAATAATTAATAAATAATAAATATAAAAAATTTAATTAAATTGTCAATTATGTCTGATATATGGATTAGTCGTGATGTTGTATTATTTGTATACCTCATTATCTATTACCATATTATGTAGACTCTAAATATAAACTTAAAAATAATATTATGATTTTTTGAGATTTTTAATTTTAGTGATGATCATGTCATATATGAGTGTATATCATGAATTTTTAGGGAATATAATATTCAAAATAAAATAGTTAGTATAATTTTTGATAATATTTCTAATAATGAAGTGACTATTAGTATATTTATTAGGACTATTAGAGATGAACCGTTAAGTAAAATATTTAATGTTAGGTGCATGTGTCATGTGGCTAAACTCATAGTACAACCAAAATGATAATTATTTATCTTGCACTAGAAAAAATAAAAAATTTTAAAAAATACCTTAGGTTGTCTAGCAAACAATAGGGGTTTAACAGTCTATGTTTGTCTGTAGGGCTTAAAAAGAAAATTTTAAATGGATATGAGATATCATTAGAATTATACCTACTTGATGTTGGAGTTATGTGCTGGTTACAAATACGTAATATTTGACTACGTTAATAATATGAGTGACGAGTTATTATTGATGATTTTGACTGAAATAAAAAAATTTTATTTATAAAATTTTTAAAGATTTTCTATGACTATGTGCAATATTAGTAGTGTGTTATAACAAGTATAGAGGTCATTTTGCATTTAGTGTCATTACTATGTAGATGAAAATCAAGTATTTAAGATACTAGTTTTTTATTCTAACTCTATATTATTTAACTGCCTGTATGGATAATAGGGTTAAAGTGGAAGGGGTAGGAAATATTTTAACATATATATTCATGTGCATGAGCCAAGTGTACAAATCTGAAAAGTTTATTCACGAAAAATTAGCTGACTTATTTTTCTTTTATGATATTAGATGTAATAGTTATAGTCATGCTCCAAGTATAATCATAGATATCGTATTCGAAGATGATTTCTCCATTCAGTCAGTCATAGGCAAATGATGGAGAGGTCTATCAAATAGGAGTGAGCTGTCTTGTTATTTAGATATTGATTACTATTTTGCTATAATAAAAATTATACAAATTCATTTAATATGTGCTATCTAAGATAACATATAATTTACTGACCTATTCGATGCCTAGTATAATATTGGAGTTTTTTTTTTGAGATAGTCAATCTTATTTAGATGTATCAAATGGGCTGTGATATGCTAGTACGACCTGGTTTTTGGTGGTCTAGTCAGGCTATTATGCTATGGCGGGCACAACCTGGTATGGTAGTCTTGTCGTGCCTGGCAAGACACGACTCGATAATGACAACCATCAAATTGAAAGAGAAATTATAAATGGCTATGATATCTATTACTTATGAGCTCTCAAATATCAATTGTTTCTTGGAAGAATTTTGCTTATCAGTTTAAAGGTTGATAATACATTATTGTGATAATTAGATAACTCACTACATTATTATCAACTTAATGTTTTACTAGCAGATAAAATATATAGAGTGCTTGTGAGCTTTATATACCTACTTAGCAAATAGATTATAAACATCTTTACTAAGGCTCTTTGTGGATCACATGTTTCTTTTTTATCTTTTAAGCCTAGTATTTGTGATATGTATGTTCTAACATGAAGGATAATATTGAGTTTTGATTTGAATTTGTAGGTTTAGTTTCTTGTTTATTTATTTATTTTTCATTGTTTGAGAGCACCTAATATGTGAGCTACCCCAAATCATATTTTAGAAACTCATACAAACATCTTTATATAATGGTGAATCCTATTGGGGCAGCCCACAAGTTGAGGGCTCCCATCAACATACTAATAAAAAAGAAAAGTATAATAATAATAAATTTGAAAACTACAATGTCTCTTATTAAGCTTTTATGTACATGTCTAGAATACCAAGCTTGAAAGAAAAAAAGGTAAACTAGGTCTCTTTTAGGCCATCGTGAAGATGTTTACTTTTGCTTTGCTTGCTGAATATATGTTGTAACAATAGTCATATCATAAATATTCTTCTTGAGGAAGAAATAGTCTATCTATATGGGTATCGTTTCTCATGAAATATTAGATTTGTGATTATATATCTAACTATTTGATTATCATAATAAAGAGTAGTGAGAGTCCAAATGAGATACTAGATCTTTTCGAGTAGGTGATGCATCCAAAATATCTTATAAGTATTGTTATCAGTGTTTTGAATTTTGTTTCTATACTTAATTTTGAAATAACTATTTGTCTCATATTTTTTTAGGAGGCAAGAGTGTTTTTAAGAAAAATACAGAACTTTATCGTACATCTCTTCTCAATGCATGTTAACACCTAACTCAAATCTAAATACACATTCCATTGCAAGTATCTATGATCTTTAAAAGAAATCTAAAATATTGGAGACTTCCTTACATATCTTAGTATTTGAAGAGTTGTATCAAGATGAATATATTAAAGAAAATCTAAGAAAAGACTAATCATATTGATTCTATATGTTATATTAATTTTAATAATAGTCAGATAGTTATCTTTCCAATAATTTTTAACAAGTAGTATAGTCAACTAGAAGTGACAAATGAGTTGGGTAATTCGAGCCCGACCTAGGCATGACCCAAAAAAATTATGCCATGCATGATACTGCATAGTCTAGAACCATTCCATCATTGGGTTTGGGCTGATCCATGGCACAACACTGCTCATGCATCATGCCATCTTAGGTCTGGTCAATTGGCCCACGTGCTGGAGCATGACATGAATTGTGCTATTTGGCATTAGTAGCACAAACGTGACATAACTTGTGGACTTCATGTGTCAATTCATGTTGTATTAAAAAAAATAAGTGTGAAGTGCATGTTAAAACAATAGGTTGTTGCTTGGCAATGACATGTAACATTGATAGCATTAGCGGTAGCTTGATGCATGTCGTCGTTGTTATCTAAATAAAATAATAGATTTTTTTAAAATTTAATTTTATTAGAAACCATGATTTCTATCTCATGATTCTAAATAGAAATTCAATGACTATTAGTTTTTTGCTCGAAAAAAAAAACAAAAAAAATAATATTTTAATTTTAAAAAAATTTTATTAATATATAATTAATATTTATAAATTTTTATACTTAAATTGTAATTTTATCTCTCTCTAATTCTTTTTAAAATCTTAAACTTGTCTCACTATATATATATATATATATATATATATATATATATATATATATATATATATATTTATTTATTTGAATAATATAGTATTAATATTATGTAAATTATTATTAGTGAGCCGTACCATGCCACATAGTAACGATCGCAAGAACTATTATTGCAATTGTGGACTTTTGGTTGGTTAGCTTTGGATTTGTGAATCAATTTTTTAATGTCACAATAATTTTTTTTATTAGAAAATGCAACAATTAAAAATTTTTTCTTTTATTCAAAAATCTCTAAAAGAAAAAATGATTATTATAAAAATGAATTAATATTGATTTAAATTATGATAACTTGATTGAAAGGTCGAGATTGAGTTATATTAGTCATAGGTCCGGTGTTGGCCTCGATATTTAAAAACCTAGGTTTAATAAATAAACATATTTAATATTGATTTATTTTAAGATTATTGAAAATAAATATTTTAGAGAAATCGAAGAAGATTAGATATAAATATAAATATAAATATAAATATAAATATATATTATAAAAAAATATATACTTGTAAGATTAGCGGTGAGCTTGACATTTTTGGACATGGTGAATAATGCACCAAAAAAAAATAATTTATTAGATTTTAAGCTATCTCAACTAAGCAGTGAGATAATTGAATTTGGATCAATTTAGGTTCATTGATCCCTTTTATTTATTGTAGGAGTTTACAAGAAAAAACATAATTAGGTTCATTGTTAGCATCAATTTGCCATTTAAATTTATTGTTTACAAAAGATTATATTTTGGTATTTGATAATAAAATAATTATATATCTCTTATTTTTTTAGGAGACAAGATTATATTCAAGAAAAGTATCGAACTTTATCACATATATTTTTTTAGTGCATGCTGTGACCAATTCGAATCTAAATACTCGGCCAACTACAAATACTAATGATCCCTAAAAGAGTCATGGAGGCTCATTCCCATACCTTAATATTCAAAGAATTACATCAAAGTGAATATCCCGAATAAAATCAAAAAAATAATTAATTATATTGACCGCATATACTATATTTAGTTTAATCATAACTTGATAGGTTATATTTTTTATGATTTTTCTATAAGTAGTAAAGTCAACTAGAAATGTCAAATGAGTTTGGTTGTTCGAGCTTATTTCGAGCATAATTTAAAAAGTTATGTCAGACATGACATGACATGACCTAGAATAATGCTATCATTGAGTGCGGGTTGACTTGTGGCGTTGCTTATGCCTTGTTCGACTTGGCCAATTGGCTTGTGTGCTGAAGCATGACATGACCTATGTTATTTGACATGAGTAGCATGGCATGACTTATGCTATTTGGCACGAGCAACATGAACCTAACATAACTCGTGGGATTCACTTGCCAATTCATGCTATATTTAAAAATATAGGTACGGGAAGTACAAGTGCCTACACTTTAAATATTTTTTTTAATAATGGGGTGTATGGGCGTGTTGCTTGGCAATGGCTTGCGATGACAAGAGGATTAATGATGGCTCGACGCATGTCATTGTCTGAATAGAACTACTCCAATGACAATTAGGGTTTTACTTAGAAAAAAAATATTTAATTTAAAAAATCTTCTATTAATAGATAATTAATATATATATTTTTTCACACTCAATTTGTAATCTTTTCTTTTTTTAATTCTTTTAATATTTCTAAATTTTCATAATGGATCTTTTTTTATTTTTATTTGAATAGTATAATATTAATAGTGTAAATTATTATTAGTGAACAGATCCACATCACGTATCAATGATCACTAGAACATATATTGCAATTGCGAAATTGTGGTAGGTTGGTTTTGGATTTGAGTATAAATTTTTGTAAGGTATATAGTTTCTTAATTCTACAACAAAAATTTTTACTAGATAATATAACAATTAAAAATATTTTTCAACTCAATACTCTAGAAATAAAAAAATGGAAAATAATGATTATTAGGAAAATAAATTAAATATTGATTCAAATAATGATAACTCAATTGCAAGTTCAAAATTGAGTTATCTCTTAGTTATAGGTCGGCCTCAACTCAAATACCTAAAAATCTAGGATTAAAAAGAATATTTTTAGTATGCACTCACTTTAAAATTATTAAAAATAAATATTTTAGAGTCGAAGAAGATTCAATACAATTTATATATTATAAAATAAATATACTTATAAAACTAGTGGTGGAATTGAATATTTTATGAGATATGCTGAATACGGTACTAAAAAATATGATTAATTGGATCTCTATCTAACTCAACTAAGTAGTAATATCGTTGAATTTAGATTATCACATAAGTTTATATGAGAAGACGTGACTAGGTTTATTACTAGTATAAGTTTGTTGTTTAAATTTTCAAAAAGATCATAGACTAGTTAATTATATGTAAATATATTAAAAAATTATAAAGTAAAGGTATATTAGTGTTGTTTAATATTTGGATTAGTCATGATGATAATATATTTGCACGAGTTATTGCCTATTTTGTTGGTTCTAAGTGAAAGTTAAATAAAAAAAATAGTTTGATTTTGTGAGATTCTCAATTTCTTGACGACTCTATCATACATGAATGTCTGTTAAGGATTTTTAGAGAATAAGAGATACAAAATAAAATATATATCATAATATTTAATAATGTTTTAAATAATAATATTGTAATAAGTATTTTTGTAAGAATTATTAGAGATGATTCTTTAGTTAAGATTTTTCACGTTAAATGTATGTATTGTATAATAAACTTAATAATATAATCTATCTTTAAATTGTTTTTTACTTATTAGAACAAATTTAAAATGTATTAATATATATTAATATATCTAATAAAATATAAGTTTTTATTGACTATATAAGTCAGTAGACCTTAAAAAAAATTTGATGTCAAATATCATTGGAATTCTATATACTTGATATTCGATTTATGTATTAATTATTGATATGTGATATACAATTATGCTAATAGTAAAATTTATAGTATAATAATTAATAAATTAGAGTGATAAATATAATTTATAAAAATCATAAAAATATTTTATGATATGATAAATATATATTTGTCTGTGTATTTATATATTCTCATAATATATATTGTATCTAAGTGCATATATAACACGAATAATGTTTTTAACTAATATAAAAAATATTCACTATATACTCCTCATTTTGGCCATGGGCTAGTGTATCGTGTCGAGCAGACCATGTATGATGTTAAGCTGACACGACATGACTTATGCTAAAAATCATCCCTAGCCTAGCATGACTTAGTGACCAAATTGTGCCTAAAAAAATAAGATGTGTCATCCCGACACGATGCATTGGATACTTAAAATATTTTCTTTGTTATGACTTAGAGTCAACTAGAGTTTTTTCATAAAAAATAAAGGTAGTACTTGGATCAATAGAAGTATGTGCCGTGTATAATCCAAAACACTAGTTTCTATAAAAGTGACAATCTCATATTTTATTTGTGATGAAATAATACTACTCATATGATAAATTATTTTTATATTAAAAAAATATTTGAATTTTTTGAGATCTTTCGTATAGGTGGTAAATAGGCCGTGCCGTACTGACACGACTTAGTTTTGGGTGGCCCATCCGGGTCATTGTGTTGGGCCGGATCTGTCACAATTTTATTTAGCTACCATACCATGCTGGCATCGCTGGAGTTAAGTGTGGCCTGGCCCAACACATAAGCCTGATTTTATACTGGGTCATGCCTGCCGTGTCAGGTAAATCCTGACCAAATTGGATCGTGCCTGGCACGACATGCACCTAACCCAGGCTAGTCTGTGTGCGAGCAATGCAGCCACAACGAGCCTGGGTCTGAACTTGACACAGTGCAGCTGCGCCATGGATTCCAGGGGCCAGGGTCACAAGGGTTCTGGCCTACCCCAGGCCTCCAGCATAGTAAGCTCAGCCACAGCAGCTGCCTGTGCATGTGCTGTGCATGCAGCCAGTAGGCTGCTGTTGCCTGTGGGCTAGCAGCCTGGCACCTGTGGGATGTGTGTGCATGTGCTGGCTGCACTGAAGACTGCAGTGGCAGTATGACATTGCA
This sequence comes from Sapria himalayana, assembly GCA_029783825.1. NCBI lineage: Eukaryota > Viridiplantae > Streptophyta > Magnoliopsida > Malpighiales > Rafflesiaceae > Sapria > Sapria himalayana. Next base: position 3,459,744 of record JAREIK010002602.1, on the reverse strand, counting down.
CTGTAGTCTACACACACACATATATATATATAATTAATTATAAAATATGAAATTTGAAATTATGAAATAGAAAAATATTTAATTTAAAATATCTTTAAAAATAATATCTTTAAAAATATTACATAAATGATAAACATACATATTATGATACTTGTAAAATATTAACTAAAAATATAATCTTTCAAAATAAAATAAATAAATAAAAACATGATAAATAGTAAAATATTAAAATGGTAAATAAGTGTTGTCTATCATGTTGATTGGTTCTTATTTTTATAGCTTTATATTTCATTGTATAAATCATCATTCACATCTAGTTATAGCTCTTGGAACTGTTATGAAGATTCATCTCTATTTTTTTTATTACTTTAATCATAATAATTTTTATAATTTCTGGCTGTAATTTAATTTTCTTATCTAAAATAAAATTTATAGTAATAAAAAAAAGACTTTGATATTATAATAGATATCAAAAGGATTAGTAATTTATTTATCATTTTAAAAAGTATTTGAAATATGAATTCATATGTTTCTTATTAATCTAATATATCTAAGTTCTTCATGTCACTCTGGGATAATATAGAGTAGTAGTTAGTATTTAGATTTCTCGACTACTGATATTTATTCAATCTATCTTTTAATACTAATTAACTGAATAAAAAAATTATTTTTTAATATTAATATTAAAATTTATCTTTTTATTTGAAGACTCACTAAGATTTTCATGCTTTTTTTTAATATTATAAAAAAATTTTAATTGTTCATAAATTTTATTTTCTATTTCTTGTGATCGGTTAATACAACTAGTTATATATCTTATTATATTTCTACTACTTCATTCGTAGTTTGTAGGATTTATATAGACAATTAATTGATAGAAAAATAGAATGGTAGCTCATTATTTAAAATATTTTTCTTTTCATTTTAATAATTATGTTACCAAAATATGAATCTCCTCTATATTGATTAAAGATATTATTCATATTGCATATATATTGAAGTGCAATATAAATGTATAAATGTATATAGATGAACACATGTTTATTATATTGTAAAAAAATTATTGAATTTAAAAAAAGAAAAATTTATATATTAATTTAATTTATTAAATTTGTTTTTACTAGTTTTACTATTACAAAGTTAGAGATAATATTTTGATAACAAATACTGAATTTAATATTAAATATGTTGAATTTCAATAGTGTATAGTATCTTGAGAAAGTTTATTTAGGCGTATTGATTTACATAGATTATAAATTTTTATAGTTTATTAGATACCTTAATATATTTTAATATATTTCTAATTTATTCCATAAATGATAAATTATTTTTAAGTATGTTTGTACTATTATGTTTATTATATGATACATATATTTAATATGAAAAACCTTAACTAAGTGATTCTCATAAATAGTTTTTATGTTAATACTCACAGTGACATCATTATTTAAAAAAATAATAAAATATTATATTATAAATTTAATTTTATATTTTATATTTTTTAATGACCCCAAAAGGCTCTTATATGTAACTTTGTCATCACGAGCATAATAGATCTCATGAAAATATATTATTATTTTATTTAATTTTACTTAGAATAAATAAAGTGGACTGTGTTGCATGCGAAAAGAATATCATCATGACTAGTCTATCTATTGAATGTTACCAATATCACTCTAGTATGCTTTCGAGTTTTTTAATTAATAATTATTTTTTAAAATTTATAAATTATCATAATATTAGTACTACAGGCTGACCTAGTAATTCAATGATAAGTGAGTTGAATGTATTTTTGCATTTGATGAATATTATTATATATCTTCTGCAAATTGACATATAAGACACATTCCAACAGTTAACCTAACAATGCTTCTCTAATAAACTTATGGTGATAATTGAATGAGATTATTCAAGTGTGTAATTGCCAAAAGGAAATAGGCATCAATGTGAAAGTCCGGTGGTGAGAAAGATGTATCTTCTAGTGGCTGAATCATCTCTAGTGTCAAATGAAATATGCACGGTTGGTCTCATTGTTTTCCTGCCAGCACATCATAGATGGTGATTTCTAGGGTGGGTCTACCAGTTTTTTTCTGCAGTGCAGCTTATGATGTTCTGTTTTGTTTTGGCTTTTACCAAATTATATTTATCTCCTTCTAGAGTGTGTATAAAATGTGCAAAACAGAGCCCGGACTACAATGTCCAACTGTTCAAGTATTGTATTGAAAATAATGTAACGCACAAGTTTCACAGGAAGGGAGACCACATTGTAAGCTGCAAATGCCAACAATCAGAATGTGTTAGTGATATATCTAGAGAAGCAGAAAATGCAACATGGCTAGCTCAAGTGTTTATCAGAGATTTTGTGCCTTCCAGCATTGCTCTTCATTCACACACTGCAGTCACAAAGTTGGGAGGAAACAATTGAATGTCACAGCCCTGGTCAGGGTTGATGCCTGACAGTTTTAAGGTGCGAACCATGTTTTTGGATGATGATGATTGTACAACTGAAGAGGCATGAGATCCTGACTTTGGAGAGGCTGCAATTGGTCATGTTGCACCAGTTGATTCTGGCATATGGTGTATTTTCTTACTACGTACTAATGGAAAGTGTTCTGGTGATCTAAGTTCTAATACTTAAGGGGAGGATTGATGTACAAACTGGTTTGTATGATTCTCTCACTCTGTCTTGCTAATGGATTTGACATGTTTTCCACATTGTTGGTGACTGATAGATCGACTAGGACTGAGAAAACTCAATGTGATCTACCAATACAGAACATATCAGATTCCTCCATGGCTGTTTGAGTGGATGCCTAATCAAGGAGGCTATCTTATAGCTATCCTGCAGCCGGCTCATATGGGGATTTCCACTTCTTTTCTATTGGTAATTTCTGGTCCATTGTGGCAAGTCTAGCCATGTGAGATAAGTCCCAAGAAATACTGGATCTCATTCTCATCGAGGCCAAGTGGGCAAATTTTGTGGCATACATGCCATTCAAGATCTGTTATCCTGCTCCCCAATGTCAGGAATGGAAGATCATAACTGGAAACAACCCAAAATGCACCCCTTGGTTCTATCACAATGCTAGCTATTGGCCAACTCTTCTCTGGCAGCTGGCAGTGGCGTGCATAAAGATGAATAGGCGAGAAAGTGTGGATCAAGCCTTTACTGTTGCAGAGAAGCACATATCGAGAGACAAATGTCCTGAATATTATGTCACCAGGGGTGTGAGATTCATCTGCCCGCAGGCATCCATGTTTCAGACATGTTTTATTTTGCTTGGTTTCTCGTGGCCAAGCAGCTCCTTACTGACCTATACGTGGCAGTGATTCTCGCCACCGAAGTGGATTCTTACCTCGTTAATGCCTTCTCTTTGATGACCAGGCCAAACACTAGTCACATGCTCGAAGCTGAGAAAATCCTTTATGATATTGATCTATCAATGACTCTATGGATGAAGAAACAACCATGGGCAGGATAATCAGGGACTTTATTAAGTGATTCTGTATCTCGCAAAGGCAAAGGAACAAATACTGCTGCAAGCTCGGCTCAAAAAGCTATTTAAACACATTGGTAAGATTGGGTTAACTATTGCAGGTATTGTGATCATCTCTTTGCTCATTTGATATTCTACTGGAACTACTACTATGAGTATGATAAAAAGGACATGTTTCATTTTCTTCCAGGGTGACTGAGTTGAAGAAAATTCTAACATATATGGTGAAGATTTGTTGTTGTTGTTGTTGTTGCTGCTACTATAGTCATGGTCGCCATTCCCGAAGGTTTGCCTATTTCAATTACCCTCATGTTATCTTTCTCTCTGAAGAAGAAGATGGAGAAGTCATTCATCAGAAATTTGTTTCTATAAAACTATGGGTTCTGGCACTAGGATTTGTACCCATAAAACAGTCATCCTGACTACTGATAATATGTCAGACCTAAAGATTTGTATTGGTGCAGACTTGCAGGAAAGCCTGTGCCTGTCTCGTGTTCATAAAAAAAATACTGAATTTGTTGATTGATGCAATCCTGTGGAATGCAACTGCTAGAATTCTGCCGAACTGCTTGGTTCTCACATTGTGGTTATTATTTTATATCCTTCCAATTCAGCAAGTTCTGCAACTCTTGTGATGTTAAATGACAAACTTGGAGGTGATGGCTTGCTCGATTTGCTGGATCAAGATGCTGGTATTCTCGGTAATAATTCTTTGGAAGCTAAGCAGATACATTCAAATTCATGTGATAAGAGTGCTGCCATTCAGAGAATAATTTCTTGGAAAAATGGGTTCCTGGAAGATTTTCACAAAAAAGCTGGGATTCCAGGTGAAAAAAAATGTCAAAGTCGCAGAAAGATACAAGAAGCCTTGTAAAATGTATGCTTCATTTGGTCCGACTGACTGGACGTATTCTGCAAGTGAGCATGTTGTGCACATACTGAGAAAAATGAACTGGGGACTTGCAGCGGAGGCAACACTTGTGACTTGCAGCGGAGGCAACACTTGTGACTCTTGATTGTGCAATAATGCAAAACCATTAAAATCAAGTTCTACAGCAGTCTTCAGGTCATATGGCAGCACTTGGTTTATTTTCATTGGCCAAAGAAACAGCTTGGGTTCCAGCTTGATGTCCATGCATGTGTCATGTATTGCAAGTATTAGTGTTATACTTGGGGCCTTAAGAGGTTTTCTTTCTCAATTGCCTAAATTAACCATCATGATCGTGCTCCTCACAAGAGTTATGCTGATAAAATTACACAAACTTGGCAAGAGAGATAAATTTATAAAATAAATTATAAGTGAAACTTGAGTAAGTATAATAATGAGAAAGTTCTTTTATATTGTAAGAGCTCTCTTTCATCAGGGGCTCATATTGTTTTATTTTTCATGATCTTATTACATAGGAATTTCTTAGAATATTTTAGGATGAGAAGAGGTTTTAAAGTCTTTAGAACCTTTAGAATTTCCACGGAACCTTTTCAAAATCTTGGCTTATGATCTATATATTTTGCAATTTTATGTGTCATGACATTCTCCCTTATTAATCTCTTTGATGCTCTCGTTAAAGCAGTATTATGATACTTTACAATTTTCTTTCGGAATTGTCATAAGGTATTGGTGGGTTCCCAATTGGCTTCTCTATTGCATAATTCTTTTTATTTTACCAAATACTTTTACCATTGTTTCTTCTTGCTATAAGTTATATGAAAATTAGGTAATATATAGTAGTTTTGGTCAATCCCTTTATGGAGTAATCATAAAGTGTCAAAATTATTTCTAGAGAGTATTCATGTTTTCGGTCTGCCCATTTGTTGGGGATGAATACTAATTGAAAATTTTGGACTTGATTGCATCAGTTTGAACATTTTTGTTAAAAATTATCATATGAATCGCTCATCTCGATTATTGACAATAGATCGAAGAATGCTCTAATATTTCACAATATTTTTTAGAAATAATTTTGTTGTGCTGAACATTCTTTCTTGATATGGATAAAAATAACATGTTTTGAAAATCATTAATTATCATCATAATCCTCTTAAAATCATTATTTTTAGGAAATTTTACAATGAAGTCTATGGAGTTGGAGACATTTTCTCATGGGTGTTATGGGATTTGCAAAGGTTGTAGAAAATTTATTGTCTTTTGCTCTATCTTATTTTGTTGGCAAACTAGACAATCTTTCAAATAAACTCACATTATTTTTCATATGTGACTAATATCATTATTTTATTAGAGCTATGGTATGATGCCCACCTGGATGGCCAACAAACTTAGAATAATGACATTTATATATTATTTTTTTCATAACTTTCTAAATGAGGGAAATGCAATTATTATTCTTTTGTGAAGAATAAATCATCTTCAACCTAGAATATGCGAGTCGTGCTCTCTATGACATATTCCGTAAGAGATTTAGTCATTAGATATTTGAATAATTTTTCTCTAATATGTTCTTTCAAGTATCTATGTGATATTGTAATTGGCTAATGGGTGCAAGCTTTGTCTTTGAGCTAATTGTATTTGCTATCATATTAATTATCTTCATCTTGTATTGTAATACACAATTAAACTCGATAAGGAATTCTTGTTATGGGTTTGTTTGAGAGGTAATTTCTCTTATATTTGAAAATTATTAGTAGTTACATTATTGGTTTTTATCACAAATTTTGACCTTAAAAGATAGTAGATTAATACTAAAATAATAAATTCTCGCCATTATTTCTTTTTTATGGAATATATATTGTCATTCAGTTTCATTTTGTTTAACTTTCAAATGCAATTGGATGGTTTTTTGGACAAGTATCCCTCGATCATAAAATTTGAAATATTCATGAGTACTTCCGATGGTTTGGAATGATTTGGCAAAGATAGGAAATGTTCTTCTTAGATTATTTGTTTCAAATGATCAAAAACTTATTGGCAAGTTTTGCTTTATTGCTAAACTCTTCTTTTTTGGAATATATAAATTATTAGTTAATGATAGATAATATGGGAATATCCTCGATTGAAATTTTGATAGTAATTGGTCAACCCAAGAAATGACCTCAATTTTATCACTTATGTTGGTTGTTCTCATTCGATAAAAGCTTACATTTTGTGTTTGTTCATTCGTATTACTCATTCACCTATAATATGACTCAGAAATGCAACATTAAGTTGAGCAAAATAATATTTTTCTTTGTTTGATAAATAGTTTATTTTTTCACAAGATTTGAAGCATTTGACTCAAATAATTAATATGTTCTTCCAATGATTTGTTATACACAATAATATTATAGAAATATATCATCACAAAATAATCAAATAAAAATTTTAGTACTTTATTTATAAGTATAAAAATGTCATCGGTGCACTTGTAAGTCTAAATGTCATTACCAGGAATTTGTTGGATCTGCACCTCATCATATATGTCATTGGTTCATCACTATTAGTTATTCATACTTGATAGTACACTGACCTCAAATCAAGTTTGGAAAATCATTAACCATTTTTAAGTTGGTCAAACAAGTCCGACAGTCCGCAATCAAAGGGATTATATATTTTTTATTCACTGTTAACTTATTGAGGGCCCAATAATCACGCTAGCTTGGACTTGACCCAGGCCAGCCTGGCTAGGCTTGAGCTGGGCCAATGAGATGTGCTGGGTTGACTATTTTTATAGTTGTGTTGGGCATGACATCGTGACCTAGATGGGCCAAAAAAGGCCGTGCTGGCCCGACATGGCCTGTTTAATACCTAATCATGAGATCTCATCATAGTAAAGAAAATTAGTCCTCCCCACTCACTCTCAAAATGAAATATTCTTCAAAGCCTTTTAATCTTGTAAATAAATATCAAAAAAATAAAAAATAAAGATAGAATTAAATTATTTGGAAAGATAACTTACATGGAAGAAATGAAGTGTCTAATTAAATATTTAATACTCAAAGAAAAGATAATCAGAAATAAATAAAAAACACAAAAATAAATACAGAACCTAACTGATTATTGTTATATATAATGATTTTTGAAATATTATCATTGACTATTATAATATTCAAATGATAATACACGATAATAAAAAAGAATTATCACCTATAATATAAGTATTAGCTCTTGTGTTAATAATCTAAGAGTGTAGAGTGAATGAATGAGACACAAGTACTATAGCTTTTAAAGATGAGGAAAGACATGTTGTCCCACTAGGAAGGAATCTCAAATATCCTCATTCAGCAGGAATTATTGTGGGAAGACTTTATGGGGACTCATGGATGAATCTGATAGAAATAATTCATAACAATTATAGATTGTGTAGTCCATTCCCCTGTAATGTGTATATTGAATTGAGGTTCTTCCTCTACCTCTGCTACGATTAGTATCCCTCTATTGCTAGCAAATGTAGAATGAAATATCTCTCCTTGTATAAATTTAACTCTTTAATAATGTAATTCTAAGTTGGTAAAAAAAAATTATCATCCAAAATATGGTTGTAAAACTCATTACGTAATGAATACAATAATATCATGAACAAAAATCCTTTATTTATTTCTAGAGGTGTCAAAAGGGACTTTCCAGGCCGGGCCGACCCATTTTTAGCCGGCTTGATCATGCTTTCGTGCAGGGCCTGGCACGATTCTGTGGAGGTTGGTCCGACATTGGCCCACAACACGAATCCGCCGGGTTCGGTCTGGTCGGGCCGAACCCCTAATATAAAAAAAGATAGGGGTTCGGCTGTGTGCTGCTGCGCCGCCGCACGCCGAACCCCTAATTTAAAAAAATTAGGGGTTCGGTGTGCCCGAAACCCTAATTTCAAAAAAAATAGGATTTCGGCGCACCAAAAATCCTAATTTCAAAAAAAATTAGGATTTTGGCGTGCCCGAAACCCTAATTTCAAAAAAAATTAGGATTTCGGCCTGCCCGAAATCCTAATTTAAAAAAAATTAGGATTCCAGCATCCCCGAAATCCTAAGTTTAAAATAAATAAGGGTTTCGGTGCCCCCATAACCCTAATTTTTAAAAAAATTTGGTTTATCGGATCATGTCGAGGTACTATGCCAACGGGCCATAGTACTGTGCTGGGCCAGGCACGGCACGAGGCCCGGTTGGCCTCGGCACGGCACGGCACGATTGGTTCCGTGGTCGGGCATGACACGAGACCGGGCACGAGAAATTTTCGCGCCGGACTGGCCCCGGCATGGCGGAATCATGCCGTGCCTCATGCCGGACCGGGCTGGTTGACACATCTAATTATTTTTTCTTTTTGTAGCTTCAACCTCAATTAGAAATATCTTTAGAAATTGTGTAGTTAACTAAGAAAATCGTGTAAATTGAGTAGTAACATGCTTGGGCTTGCTGATGCTTTTCAATCTCAATTTATGAAGCAGAATAAATGCATCATATATCTGTGTCGACTGGCGGAGTATAATAAATAATAATATTGTAAATTCTCACAAAATCTTGTATGTCATACAAAATAAAAAACTTGTTGCCAAGTCCACCCTGATGGACTACCACGTCATAACAAGGTGATAATGTCTTTGTAGTCATTTTTCCTTTATCTCTTCATTGAGTGATTTAATTGATAGGTTGTTTAGCATCCCCTAACCAAAAATTTATATCCCAACTATGGTAGCTCATTGTACTTAATTCTGATTTCTAAGTTTTAATAAAGGAATGATTGAACTTTTAACTTCTTTCATAATAAAAATATATTCTTCATGATAATATTATACACAATTCTATTGCATAAATCACCACTTCACAAAAAATTAGGGTTTTTTGCCAAAAATGGGATTCTGCCTGAAAATGGGTTTATACCTGAGTCCTACTACACAGAAACTATACTATTGCTCCATGTGAGGTACTGCTCGAAAATTGGCACCTAGAATAGCCAAGGGTGCAGTGTAAAAAATCCTCTGGTCCTCCCTCAATGTCGACATAACGGGTATTGATGCTTCGTCACACATAAAGTTTTAAAAGGCAAAAACATAAGATGATGTATTTTTGTGTATGTGAGGCGGGGCGTAAGCCTCGATGAGTTAAGACAAGTTTTTTGATCATCACAATATATAATTAATTAATATTTTAAAATATATAAAATAAAATAATATAAATAAAAAAATAAATTAGTAAATAATATGGAATATTTTATAATTAATATTATTTATTAATTTGATAATTTTATTAAATTATCAAATTAAAATACTATTTTAAATTTTTAAATATTTAAAATTTAAATTTATTAAATTCTCTCATTTTATTTTATTTTTAATTTAATATTATTTATTAATTTATACTATTTATTAATTAATACTATTATCAAATTTTAATAAATTTGATAATTTTTTAAATAAATATATATTTGCCTTTGCTCTTTCCCTTGCCCCTTGCTCTTGCCCCTCGCCCTTCTCATCTCTTTTCTCGCCATTGCCTCTCTCTCCTGCTCCACAGAAAGCTCGTTGGAACTTCATCGAGCTCGATGCTTTTTTTAACTCCTTGAGACGTTTTACGAATGTGTCGCCTTGAGGCGTGCGTCAAGACATTAAAAGAATCATTTAAAACACGGATCACACATGGTTAGTGTCTGACAAAAAATTATGATGGTCGGCATGTTTCTCATTTTTTCATAGTGCATTGCTTGCACTTGTTAAATTTAGGGCCAAATGCACTATGCTAGTACAATGCATGTGTACTTCCCTCAAAGTTTTAAAAAGCATTTTTAAGATGGGCCTTGGTTTGCGTCTAAACGCAAAGTGTTCTAAAATTGCCTTAAGGCGTTAGAGAATAGCGTGGAGCTCGACGAAGCTCCGTCAAGCTCGACAATGGAGCTCGCTAGAGATCAATAGAGCTCCATCATGGAGCTCGACAGAGCTCTAGCGAGGACCTCCAATAAGTTCCACCGAGCTTTCCATGGAGCAGAGAAGAAGGGTAGGGGTGAGGGCGTGGGGGAGGGGCGGGGGCGATCCAAGGGCGAGGGGAGAGAGGCAAGGGTGAGGGGCAAGGGTAAGGGCAAGGGAAAGGAAAGAGGCTTTGAGTTTTCTATATTATTTATTAATAAAAAATTAAAATTTTTAATTTGATAATGATAAAAAAATATTTTAAATTTATTAAAATTTAATATATTATAAATATTAAAGTATTCTATATTATTATATTTTATTTTTAATATATTATAAAATATTTATTAATATTATTTATAGTTAAGGCCCACCTTAAAAATATTTTTTAAAATTTTGATTTTTATATTTTTATTTATGTTATTTTATTTTATATATTTTAAAATATTAATTAATTATATATTGTGATGCTCAAAAAACTTACGTCTTAACGTCTCGAGGTTACACATTGTCTCACGAAAACAAAAATATTTTGTCTTACGCTTTTGCCTTTTAAAACTTTGACTTCTCTCTACAAAGTTTTTGGTTTTCTTCATCCTAATGTTTTGCCTCATATACCATGTTGAGAAATAAGAAAAAGTAAAAATAATATATAGAATTTTAATGAATTAAAATCTACATAAACTAAGCCTTTATGTAAGGGGCTAGCCAGATTTGAATATTCCACATATCAAGAGTTCTCATTCATAATGTAAAATAGAATAAAATAAAATAAAAATAATTAATTATAAATCACAACACATATGATATATCTAGACCAATTACTTTTTCTTGTTTTTTTATAGTTTAACTTGGATCTTCAATTAGGAGAGTCTCATATTGGCTATATATGAAAATTTGTTCAAATTATGATGAATTAGGAGAAAATGTTTTTCGTGTCTAGATAATATAATAATCCATGAGGCTACTCTAGTTTAGGTTCATAGTGTTCTAGAGATTGTGAGACTTGATCCCCTAATATTTCAATCATATACTATGAGAAGGGTACATAAACAACATGCTCATTTCAAAGATAATATACTTAAGAGTTAGATGATTTTGCAGCCAACCTTTGTTATCTTGATCTTTCATTTTTCATATTAGAAAGAACATAGATGTTGTACTTAGTATCATATCTCGTAGTCTTTGTTTCTTTATCGTGTTCTTTTTTTTTTATTTTTCTTGGTGATACTAGAATATTTTAGTTTTTTCTGGAAACATTATCTTACTCAAGATAATATTAGATCATGTTGGAAGAGATTTGTGTTAACACCACCTATACTCTAATAAGACTTTGGAACTAATATTAAGACTTATAGGTAGGTCTTTTGTTGGTTACTAGTAGATATTCATTCTGAAGATAAGTCTAAATGAGAAAATAAATTTTCATAAAATAAGACTTGTAGAGAAGAAATTTACTCAAATATTTGGTATTGATTACTATGATATTTTCTTTCTAATAGTCAAAATGATATATATATATATATATATATTTTTATTTTACTAGTGATGTTTCACATATGATAGATATATCAGTTAGACATCAATAATATATTTTTTTACTATGATTTGAAGAAGTACAATCAGACATAGTTTGTAGGTTATAAAAAATATTTTATAATCTAAAATAGTCATTAAGAATCTATTTTGTAAGATTTTCACATAGTCATTTTATTTGGTTTATATAAGTTTACTATTATTTTTTTGGTAAGATAATTTTATTTATTTTTTGATTATGAGAAATGAGTTGAGAATCAAAATCTAAGGAGTACCTTTAGTCACAATTCCAAATAAAAAATTTTGAGAGACTTCAATATTTTTCTTGGGATAGAGATTATATCATATTCAAGGAGAGATTGTTTTATCATAAAAGATGTATGTAGTTAATACTCTTATAAAGATTAGTATTTTAAGTTATTCTATTACGAATATTCTTATTCATAATCGATCCAAGTATTAATTTTTTATCTGTTGTGATTATTATAGTTGATTCTACAATCATAGAAGAATCATGTGTGATATTAACAATTTTTTTTGGCATGTTATTTCTTATATATGATATCATCAAATTAGATAGATATATTTTTAGTATAGTTAGTTATTTTTATATTTTTTTTGGTATATTCATCTAAATACAATTATTTATTTATTGAGTTATGTGAAGAAATCTTTAAGACATAAGATATTTTTTAGTGATAACACGTATATGTAGTTGGCCAGTATATAGATTCTAGTTGGGCACTACTTGCACTGAGAGGTTGGTGGCGAGTTTTGATATTTTTCTTAAAGATAATTCCATTTCATGTAAAAGTAAAATATATGTAGCTATTTTGAGATATAGTACAAAAACAAAGTTTAGAGTCATAATAATAGTCACATGTGATATACTTTAGATCTGATACTTACTCAAGAAGATCAGATATTTATTTCTTGTACATTATTTTTTTATCGTGACAATCAAATATTGAAACATAGCATATAATTTGATATTTATCGAGCGAACGAAATATATAGAGGTTGATTGCTTCTTCTTAATAGAAAAAATTCAAAATAAGACCATTATTATAATTTATATCCAGACAATAGACTAACAGTGGGTATCTTCGTGAATGTAAATATACTTCAATTTACTTTTTTTTTTCAAGCATGTTCTGTATCTAAGGATTAAAATATCGATTTCTATGGATATATCGGTACTTGGATTTTATGGATATATCAAAGATATATCGGTGTGTTTTTATACATGAACATTAATCAATGATAGATATATCAATCTTAATGAATATATCGATACTTAGAATTTATGGATATATCGGTGGATATCTCGGAAATTTTTATCATTATTTGTGTTTTTACGTGCATGCTTAAGGTGAGTGGTATAGTTATTTATTTATTTATGCTTGTCTTTTTTATTTTTGTTTATTGATAGGAGTATTTTGTATGTAGGTTGTCTCAATAAGCTTTATATAAATCTTATTTTAATTGACTTGCATTATATGAGAGCACACTTGTATTTTTTTTATCTTCATATTTTCAAGTATGTTGTTCAGTAACTTTGTGTGCATATTTAAGGGGATTGGTGTCGTTATTTATTTATTTATGTTTGTTTTTTTATTTTTGATTATTGATAGGAGTATTTGTATGTGGGATGTCTCAACATGCTTTATATAAATCTTATTTTAATTGACTTGTATTATATAAGAGTACACTTGTATTGCAATCAGAGCAATCATAGTGAATTAAGCATAATATAAATTTTTACTTTAATCTTGTGAATCAGAGTTTTGATTGCTCTTGCTTTATTTTCATGGTACCACATGTTTCTTTTGATCCAAAATGTGGTGCACCATAACTATTGGAACCATTAGATGGTAGGTGTGGTGTTCTAGACCTCCAAAGTTATGTGTTTGAGTGAGCGTAGTATTGGAATTAGTGATTATCTAAAAAGTTCTCGTGTTGTGTATATATATTGGAAGGTTATATCTTAGTGTGGTAGTAAATATCTTCATCCAAATATATTATGCCTTAGGTACGAAACTAACTAGACATAGTTTTTTTAATTTTTGCAAGTAAGGTTGTCAAGATATCAATCTCTCCTAAATTCAACTAAGCAGGAGGCTTGTACACTGAGTATGACCTTCCAATAACTGTCAGACTCATTTTCCTTAGAGATTCATTATGATTCTTTTCTATGGTGAAAAGACACTTTAATATATTTTGTTTGTTTGAGAATGATTAGATTAGGCATGATTTTCTTATTATTTTGACATCACAATAAAAAATCATCAAATAAGAAATTAAAAGCAGCTCACCTTAATTGTCAAATAATATATGATTCAAAGAAGCTCACAAATAGTTTTTTTTTTAATACGAGGTGTAAGTCCTGAGCCACATTGGGCCCATAGTAAACCACCTGGGCCTTGGGGAAGGCAGGTTTTCTCTGTCCCAATGGTAGGGGGGTAGTGATAGGGATCGAACTCACAACCTATTGGTTGCGCTTTCATAACATTCTACTTTATATAACTCAATTAGAATTACATCTTAAAAAAATATATAAACTTATGATAAATTTGTTGTTGGTATACATAATTTACAAGTATGCTCAATTAGAATTTGAAAATCAAACAAGTTATGATTACTTGCAGTTTCTCAACAAAATTCGAAGACTTTGCTTTTTCTAATAATGGAAGACAAAATGCAACATCTATATGTCTCTTTAAAGACAAAAGTAAAAAATGACCAATTAGTATGATATTGTTTGAAATTTCTAATCTATTAATTTTTTTTATAATAAATAAATGTTATATAGTTAATAGAAAGAAAAAAAAAATATTTAAATAGAAGCCTACTCTAAGATTAAGAGGACACTATTTGTTCATGCTTGAGAAAATCAAAAATTTCAAAAATATTTTAAAACATTTTTGTAGGGATGACATGTATATGTGACCTTTGAGAGATAAAATTGTTCTACTTAAAAATATTTCTAAGATTTAAAAGCTTAGATTTATCCAAAAAAATCCAAAGTTAATATTCAAAATTATATCTATTATAGAAGAATAAAATTGATTTGTTATATAATAAAATATTTAGTGGTGGGCATATAAAAAAGATACAGAAAAGGATAAGTTCACATTTTATATTTATTGATTTCGAAAAAAAAAATGAGTTTCTTGAAAATTAATTGGTTGGGTACTTAAAAGGAAGTTGTCACCTCCATAGTTTGTAGATATCATTAGAGGCTGTAATAAATGTTTATTTAACAGGCATGAAGTCAAATGAATTTTTAAATTTATCATAATTATTTTTGTAAGACTATGCTTTATTGATTTATTATTTTCTTTTTGGAGTTGTATACAATTTTTTAGTTTTTTTTTTAAATATATGTTTATTCATTTCTTATTTTTATGAAATATAATATGATTTATATGCTTATTTTTTTTAATATATTTATATTTAACATGCTATCAGAGCCATTGAAAAAAAAATGGCCCATCAATTTAATATTTCTAGTTGACAAGCATTGCCAATGACTAATTTTTTATTTCTTTACTATCAAGGCTGAAATTCATCTTTATTATTTTCTTTCTTTACACTCCTACTCTTATAATTTGAGAATAAGAAAGTTAAATTACAAATTTCTTAATAAATTCATAAAGTGATTATAAAATATATTTTTTTCAATTGATATAATGTTCTTTATAATAAAATTATTTTATTGGAATAATTTTAATTTGAACAAGTCCAGCTCAAATGATAATATGAAGTCAGAAAAAAAAATTAAAAAGAAATAAAAAAAAAATTATGAAGAAAATCAAAAAAGAATAAAAATAAAATAAAATTGTGAAATAGAGAAATTAGAGCAATAATATTGAAAGGTTCACAACTCTAAGATTGCTTGGAGCACTCCTATATGTAGTTTGACACATCGTCTTCAATCATCTAACATTTTTATAATGTTGACCGAGTCTTTTTGAACTAGAATATAGTCCAAATTTATCTGATTTAGCTTATATTTGTTGAATAATTTTATTTAGTAATTGATCTTGTATTTGACCTGGTTACTACAACAAATTATTCAGTTGGGTGTTGTTTGTTTATGTTCATTACATTTGGTTTTGATGAGAGTAGTGAGACATCTTCTAGGGTCTCATCAAACCACAACTGTATTAGAGTTCTTGATGGTGAGTTGGGTAGAGGCATATTCAAATTATTCTCATTATGGCCTTTATGGCTCTTTATGGCCATAAAGGTAGTGCATGTTAGTGAGTGGATTGTGAAAGTCCACTTTATGACCTGAAATAATCTTTTGGAGTGTGGTTCAATATGATTAAGCTGATATATGATATTAGTAGTATATTTTGATATTCAAATTATATGAAATAATTAATTGAATATATTTCAATTGAAGCTCTTGTAGATTAAGTTTTAGATGAATAATTTAAGATGTCGTATGTACTTTTTGGATATTGAGGTTGTCAATTTAGAAGATATATTTTTTTTTCAGAAGTATTATTTTAGATATTTTGACTAATCTTGGCTTGATGAGATGTGCATCAATCAACTCACCACTTGATTTGGTTGTAGACTTGTCTATTGATATTAGGGTTTTAATTGATTTTTCCATATACATGAGAATCACAAGAATGTTTAACTATATAATAGTGATTAGATTAGATATCAATTATAATATTATTATAGTTAGTCGTTTATGAGATTTTTTCAAGCAAATTGTTGTTAAAAAGTTATTCGGATTCTTAGATATCTGAAGGGCCAGCAACATGTAAGGTTTCATGCAAAGACTAGGAGCATAGTCAAGTAAAAATGTACTTAGATTTTAATGGGCTCCTATAATTACATAGAAGAGATCTGTCACTGTGTTTTATATTTTTCTTAAAGCAATTTTTTTTGTCAGAGAAAGCGACAATATTATTTTCATATCGAGTACAAAAGTTTAGTAAAAAAAGCTATAACTTTGGTTACTTATGAGATCTTGTGGGTCAATCACTTGTTACCAATAAATGACAGATTAGTTTAGAAGTTGATAACACATTACTAAGATAATTAGATAACCTGGCATATTGCTGTTATTTCTGTATTTTACGTTCGAATAAAATATATCAAAGTCTATTATTATTTCATAGGAGAGAAAAAATAAGTGTGTTTGTAATTTGCTTACTAATAAGCAAATTTCAATTATTTTCATGCTTGGAGGATTGTTATTGTCTTTTTTCTCTTCTAACTTCTAAGTTTTATGTTTGCGACATGTACACACTAGCTTGAATGGGGTGTTGAGTATCATTTTTATTTATGGTGTATTTTATCTCTTTTTTTTTATTTGTCTGTATGGGAGCATCCGACATGTGTGCTGCTTCAACTTGAGTATATTTATGTTATATATCTAGTTTTTGAATGGATGAAAAAGTAGAATTCATTTTTTCTCTTTTAACCCTCTCTCCTTTCTTCTCTCTCTCTCTCTCTCATAGTCAGATTCTCTGAAATCCCAACCACTGCCAGCATAGTTTATATATGATAATTGTTAACATTAGTAGTTATATTATTCATATTGCATCCTGAGATCTTGGAATATTTAATTTTTGAAATGTTATGTTTTGAGCACGTTGCTAAGTCTATGCAACTGTTCATCATTTGTTTTTTGAAACAATGTCACAAAAGTGTCGTATGTCATGTTTGGTATTCTTGTATTTTTAATGTGTTGCGAAATATCATCCTCAGATGTTACTGAAAACATGCACACATCCTTGTCACATATGATCTTAAATCTTGAGTTTCTTTGGATCGATTGGTGTTTTAGTTTCATATCCACCAATGACACTTTATATAATATCTACATCTTTCATGGTTTGGTGTTTGGACTAATTATAGTGGCATGGTAGTCATACCCAGTGCACAATACTTATGCCTTCGTATAGGATCTGTGAGAGGTTAATACAGTCTTACTCTCAAAAGTCAGAGAGATCATGTATGATGAGTCTTAAACCCGAGACGTACCATCATTGGATGAAAGTATTTTCCAACGTACCAGGACATGACATTCCACTATATGTATGTAGCATAAGAATATTTTGGGTGATCAGTTATCCCAGTATTATTTTTAGAATTTTTATGAGATTTGATGTCTGTTTGTATAATCATACCCACAAATTGTAGGCTACGTGGAATATACCCAAAAAGATTACAATTTTATAAATATTTTACCTAATACTATCATTATCCATTAGTTTTTATGAGATCTGACACGTCAATATTTTTTCTTTGGTCCCCCAGCTATCTTGGATGGCGTCGTTATCATCATCAGCTCTCGTGTCGGTTGGGTCGACCATCTCGTTTGCCCTCGGGACGAACCAACTCTTGCAGCTGAAGCCACCCCTGAGACCTGTCCCCTGGGCTCCGGCGCAGATGTTTTGTGGCGTGAACAAAACATCATTTTTTATGCACAATTCATGTTCGCCATCCTTGGAGATGGGAATCCCTCAGGATTCTTCTGCACCAAGAGCTCATAAGCAAGTTGAATCTGCTAGTGGAAATTCTTACAAAGTGGCAATTCTTGGAGCTGCTGGGGGGATAGGCCAGCCGCTGTCGCTTTTGGCGAAGATGTCTCCTCTGGTTTCGGAGCTTCATCTATATGATATAGCAAATGTGGAAGGAGTCGCTGCTGATCTAAGCCACTGCAACACTCCAGCACAGGTTAGGCATTTTGCAGGGGCTTCAGAATTGGCAGCCTGCCTAAAAGATGTGCACGTCGTGGTCATTCCTGCTGGGGTTCCGAGAAAACCCGGGATGACCCGTGACGACCTCTTCGGTATCAATGCCAACATAGTAAAGACCTTGGTCGAGGCTGTTGCCGACAACTGCCCCAACGCGTTCGTCCACGTGGTAAGCAATCCGGTCAACTCAACTGTGCCGATTGCATCGCAAGTTCTGATGCAGAGGGGCGTGTATGATCCAAAGAAGCTCTTCGGTGTTACTACGCTGGATGTTGTCCGGGCAAACACTTTTGTTTCGGAGAAGAAGAACCTCGGGCTGATGGATTTGGACGTCCCAGTGGTGGGGGGTCATGCTGGAGTCACCATTTTGCCCCTCCTGTCAAAGATGAAACCCAGAGCTGATTTCACCCAGGAGGAGGCACGCCAACTAACTGCGAGGATCCGGGACGCAGGTACGCAAGTTGTGGAGGCCAAGGCTGGTACCGGCTCTGCCACTCTATCAATGGCATATGCCGCTGCCAGATTTCTCGAGTCTTCTCTGCGTGCCCTCGATGGGCATGAACACGTGTATGAGTGCTCCTACGTGTCTTCTGATCTCACCGAGCTCCCCTTCTTTGCATCGAGGGTGAGAATTGGAAGGAATGGAGTTGATGCCGTCATTTCAGAGGACCTCGAGGGACTGACGGAGTACGAACAGAAGTCGCTCGAAATCCTGAAACCAGAACTGGAAGCCAGCATCGAGAAGGGCATTGCTTTTGTTTGCAATGAACTAGTTGCCCCATAAGCCGTCCTTGGTGATGCATACATACGCATACATGATTATCCCGAAGCAGCCCACATGGGAAAAAATTTGTTCAACAAAGTGCGTTTCCAATAGACTTGTGGTAATGCTTCTTTTTCAAATTTTGCGATCTAAAAGTCATAAGTCAGTGTCATAATTAATGTTCATTGTTACCGATAAGCTTAAGGCATCATCCGTATATATTTAAATCCTATTTCTCAATCAATACTTGCTTAGTGATAATTGACATTAATTAATTTATTAAATTTAACCCTTTTCGTATTAATATTCTAGATTAATTGTGTTTAGGCCACCATGATTTTAGACATAAGACTATGTGACAAGTAAAAATCTTTATGGAAATTTTAATCCAAGTGATGGCAGGAACATAATAAAAATGATTTTTTTAATTCGAAATACGTTCAAAATGTAGAGATAAAAAAAAAGTTTCTGCAGCAAAAGTTGCAATTTTTTACTTTGTTGCTAACACATAGGCCTGCCTCTTATTTAGCCAATGATATACTAATTATTAGATATTTAACATTAACACAAAAGATGAGATCCACAATAAGCATCTAATACCAAAGAAATAAATGTAGATAAATTATTTTCTATAACAAAAATACATGATGATATAATCTTACTATCCTTCTTTCAGCCTTTCTTTAAATCTTTCAAGTTGAATATATAATTTATTTTCCAATAACATGGCCCATGGAAACCAAGACACAAATGGAATGAAGAGAGAGATTTTGATACTTCCTATGAATATATTTTTGACTTCTATGAGCATTTGTAGTACATTTTTTGGGGATAAATTTATCTAAGACAATTTATTTTTTTGCATGAGAATGATTCTTAAGTTTTTTTACTAATCTAGGAAGTTTATTTCATTGAGTTCGTCCTTCTCAGGGGTTTGATAGCAGAGGCAAATTATATGTGTTATGTGAAGTCATTATCTACAAGTCACATAGATAGAACTTTGTTAAATTTTAGTGAGGTATAAAATTATTCCCACTAAATCTTATTATCAAATTAGTAACCCTTAGATATTAATTCAATAATTTCAATATTTAGGAGTTTAGTGGGCAAAGATCTATTATTCACCAATGTTTGAGTAAGTTTGGCATGTCACTCAAAGTGTGGTTATTTAGGTGAGTAGCTTCTTACCAATTATATCGCATGTAACTTTTGAATTACAATAGGATTTGACATCATAAGCCCTTGCTTAAAAAATCTCATTTTAATTCAATAGGTCCAAAATCATTTTCATAACTTATTAAGTCAGACTAATTTATACATTTAGATAAAATTATTATCCATCTTGTCTTAGTAAGATGATCTAATGTATGGGTAGAATCTATACATATGAGATAGAAGCCTTGATAGGTTTATACATGTTGTGACTTTGTTATGGTGATAAAATTTATTGTTTGTAACATTCTCAAAATCTCATTGAGTGATTGATTTTGTCTAATTGATATCTGTAAATATATAGGTCGTACAGCTAGTAAAGATAGACATAAGTCTAGATAATAATCCCATTAGAATTGTATGAGCAATTTGACCAACAAACAGTGAACTAACTACTGCTTGAATTGAATAGATAAACTTGAGTCTAAAAAAAATACTTCTTTGTGTATGATGAGATTTCTATATTATTTGAATAATATTATATTTGATTATTAGACAAATAATAGATTGATGTTGAATTGATCCATTGCATTCTTGGCAGAAATGATATTTATCAATGTTGGACTATCACTATTAAGGATGATCCCTTTATATTTGTGCCATTAGTATTTTAATATTGAAATCATACTGTTCCATTCATGAGTCATCAACACATCTACTCTTTTAGGCATTATTTAAATGTATTTGGCAGCTCCTTTGTATATTTATATTATTTGATCTCCAAAATCACAAAAGGTATAAAATTATATGGTTAATATTTGTGTTTGCACTTTTGGTATTGTCAGTGTCATACTCATATCAATTAACATATAGTTTCCTATTAATTTTACCTTATGAAATACATACAAGGGAAAGTGATTTGCATTGTTTTTATCACCTTATAATATATATCCACTTGTGTATGTCTCATGATTTATTTATTATCGTCCATCACGGCCAATACATGACTTACACATTATGGTGAAATCCATAGATTAGATATCCTATATAACATGTACATCATCTTTAAGGTTAGTTCTTCAAAAATATGCATAATGAAATAGTTATAAATTTGTTTATACTTTCATTTTTGTGAGCATCATACTTACATCAATTAAACTTATATAAACTTAGGATTTTTATGTATATATTTATCTTAGGAGATAAGAGTAGAATGACAGTCACTTCTTTCAAGTTGAATCTCATGAATATGTTTCATGACCTACTTGTCATTGTATATCGGCTATCTTGGCTAATACACTTAAATCTATATTAGAGTGAAATCATAAATTTCTATCCTAAATAACATTAACATCCATCAATATTCTAAATATAATATTATCATAATTAAATATTATACAAAATTAATCATCATACACAAATACAATAAATTAATCCTAGGCCTTTATTCTGCATGTTATTGAGGATGAATTTGTGCGAAATGTTTCATAATGCTTATCATCAATTCGAGGATTTATAATAATAGCCAAAAGCCAATATGAGGATTTAAGTATCAAGCTATATTCTCAATTAATATTTGCTTGTGTTCACCTTGAATTAGATTCTAAGTAGGGGTTAAAATTTGTGTTGCCCTAGGGTTATGCATGATCTTAGGCCTTGAGAGGCTTGAGCATCTCAAGCAGGGTTAAACTTAATCTTCAATTAATCTTATGCATGATCCGAATCCCCCTCTCTTTCTTCACAAAATTTGTAAGTCCTCTTTTTATACATCAGGGTCCCATCTAAAGGTGTCAACTAGAATTGAGAGGCTTGAGCATGGCATGCAACATGGCATGATTCAGTCATGCCTGAAACGGCACAATTCAATCATGCCTGGCACGACACAACATAGTTTTGGAGCTATTTCTGGACATGCCATGGGCTAGTTCGAGGCATGACTCGGGCTGTGCTGGGCAAAACTTTTTGACACAGAAAGCACTATTTAGGATGACTCTGCATGATGGCCTATTCAGGCTAGTTTTGGCATGGAAAGCATGACACATGATGACCTAGTATGATGGCTCATTCAGATAGGTTTTAGCCCAGCTGGCCTGTGGCATGTTCTAGGCTAGCCTTGACTAAACTTAGGCTAGCCTAGAATGAACCATACTAGTCTGGCCAAGTCTAACCTAACTTGGCATAACTCGGCATGACTTGGCCAAAATTCATGCCGATGGGCCACACTGAACTGCCCATTTTCAGACAATTGCTGGCATGACATGACCCGTTCTAAAAACCTCACCTTCCTCAACATAGCATGTTGACTTGGACGAGCCTAAAAAATGGTGTGTGCCTGCACTGCATAGTTAATTTGACACTTTTAGTCCCATCAAGTTTATGTGCGGCTTTTTAAGTTATAAATCATAACTCTACCATTTCTTTGAATGTCTACTAGAGTGTAAAAGTCATGGTAGTGACAGAATGTCATGATTAATAAACTTTTTTTTTGGAACACAAAATCACGGTAGTAAGAATATCATGCTTTGTTGTAATTATTCCTTCGAACCAATTGTTGCAATGGCAAAAATATTGTGACCAATGAATAGTCTCCCTATAGCATAAATGTGTGGTAGCAAAAATAGCCATGATCTAGATAATTGTCCTCTAGAATATAGAGTCATGGTGCCATGAATGGTCATGACTGAGGTATTTCTTCTCCAGAGTAAGAAGTTATGCCAAAAAAAGTTTTTCATGATTATGCATCGTTTGGTATTATGCAATATTGGCTCTATAACAAGTACATTGCAATGCTAGAAAATATTATGTTTCTTATATTAGTGTGTCATTTGGTTATTGTGACTTGAAAATAAAATCACGATCGATATTATGTTTTAGAATTAATACAATGTGACTCCAAGATAAATTATGGTCAGGAATAATATATTGTACAATAAAAAAAATTATGACAGCTAGGTAGTAGAGTTATGACCAAGAAAGTCTATCATGACTGCTTAATAGGTTTGTGCTAATGTAATCAAGTCATGATATTAGAAATATCATAACTCATAACTTCATTATTTTTTTGCATTCCAAGTTATTTTCCTACCAAATTCTCTAATTTTATTCAAATTATATATGATTTCACAACTATTCATCTATTTCCATCAAAATCACAATTTAGTGAAATCCTTCATTATAATCACATTTTTCATACAAACATATCATGAAAAAATACTATTAAATAATCCAAAAGGTTGGTGCACCCAGTGTTGAACAATATATATAGGATCACATGTGCATGTGGTCCAATAATATAATAAGAAATTTTTTTAAAATATAAAATGATAGATTTTAATTTTTTATACTTTTATATATAACATCACATGTATTTATTTATAGAATCATGTGTGTGTGTGTGTGTGTCATGTATATATGTAACATCACATGTGTGTGTGTGTGTGTGTGTGTGTGTGTATAAATATAATATCACATGTATATATATAACATTGCATGTGTGTGTGTGTGTATAACATTGCATGTGTGTGTGTGTGTGTGTGTAAAACATCACATGAAATATATATAACATCACATTTGTATATATATAACATCACATGTATATATGGCACACAATCTAGATTAATCTTCTTAAGTTAATATGAAGATCAATGGTCAACTTAAAGGAATCTCCATCTTCATGACTTTGCATCAAATATACCAAAAGATCTCCATCACCATCTTATGTCATTGATCTTTGTTACAATTTGTAATTTAAATTATAATACTTATATAAAAAAATACTAACTAGAAAAAAGATATAAAGTCATATTTAATTACATTAAAAAAAAAAAGTCAATCACATTGGTTTCAAGGGTCAAGCTATACAATATATATTGTTCCCAAAAATAAATAGATAAATATAAAAGCATCAATCCATTAAATATATATCGATAGTTCCATATATAATCAAATGAAATATTATGAATTATTAATAACTTTGTCTTTACATTAATCAAATTAAATTAAATAGTATTGTAATAACCTTGTACAAAATATATAGAATAATCTTTGTGATTAAGAAATTAAAGTCGTCATATATATATATATATATATATTATCATATATGTAAATCACATATTCTAGATTTCATATTCACAAATAAAAAAAGAAAACAAATTAAAATGACAAATGCCTCTCATATTATTGTTGGGTTTATTGAATTAATTATCCCAAACAAAAGTTGCACACTAATACTAATCATATTTGAAATCAGGACTTGGTAGTTTAGAGTATTAATAAAAAGATTTTAGAAACATAGCAATAGATCCATAGATTTAAATTAATCAGTTATTAAATAAAAAGTTAGTTTAATTTTCTATAAAATCCCCACATTGTGCCCTTATCTACAACTGATTCATTGAAACCATATGCAAGAAATCCACACAAACAAATATATTTATTAGTACTCTATAAACCAAAATATATGTGTGTTATTATCCTAATTTTCTCTCATAAAATCTTTTATTCATTTTCAAAAGGAAATAATGTTTCAATATTTTCATACACACTTATGAAAACTATCTTATATTTTTTGATATATCTCTACACACATTATGTGTACTTATAGTGGTTTGTTCTTATTTTGCTTATTTTTAAAAATTTTAATAAATCATCAAACATGTTATTTCGAAAAACACTTGAAACCTATTATGGATAAACACATAATGCTTATGTTTTTATTAAAACCACATAACATTTATCTATTTTAAACTCATAATATGTGTTTTCTCAAAATATGTATGATGTATTGCATATTTTCTCAAGATACATATTGCCATTATATTGAAATGTGTATTTTTATAAAATATATTTTATTAAATACAAAGAACCTTATGATTTTAAAAATAAACATCATTTAATAAAATCATATTTTGTTAAAACAACTCATCATATGGTATTATAAATAAAAAACAAACCTATTTTATTTAGTTTTAATATCATATTTTAATAATATAGATAACTTGAATGTAATTAAATCTGCATATTACAATCTCAATACTTAGTTTCCATTCTTTTCTAAGTATTTGATCTTGTAGGTTCACATAATATTAGTAGTGAATATAAACCTCTTTTCAGACTCACAAATCATAAACAATCTCTAACAAGGCAATATAGTTATTCAAGTTATGTGAATGTTAAACATAAGTAAGTCATCCTTATTTAGCTCAATCATATTTCTCAATCTAAATCAAACTTACAAAACATATGATATTAATAATCTTTGTTAATTCATTTGAGCAAAGTCATGTATTTTTTCAAATTTTCATATTTTTTTACATGATTTATTTCACATCCAATCACAATCTATATCATCTCATGTTATGGATGATGTTGAATTGTATCAAAACATAGAGCTCCCATGTACATATTTATAGTGACTTTGGGTTTGAGAAATAAAAATACCACTAAAATAAGAGTCACTTGTGATATTTAATCCATGAAGTATTCTCTTAGCAAGCCAGCCTAGTATGTCACCATTCTCTAACATGTACCTATTAGTCATCTTAATATCACATATTAATGATCAATACAATAAAATTATTATCTAGTATTTTTATTAGTCTTACTCTTAATTCATTATTATTTCCCCAATAATGAGTAACTATGAATCATTTGGGATAGTACTCATTTAAGCATTAGAATTTTGCTATCAAATCACATACTTGATCACCATAAGAAGAGTCAACTGTTCATGGAAATAATTATTAATAAAATAAATAAAATGTCTATTATTTAATAAAATATAAAATGACAATAATCACACAATCAACCTAAAATACATTCCTAACAATTCAGTGAGTATTGGTGGTGAGTCAATTCAAGCAAGTGTATGGGCATAGAGTGAGGAGGGGATGACATATAGATAATGTATGAGGAAGAGAGAATGCGTGCTTAAGAGCTATTGTGTGTTGGCAATAAGTGAAATACATGATGATTTTTGCAAATAATTGGCATAATTATTTGTGAAGCATGAAGAGTGTATTTGTATGTTGTATGTATGAGTAAATGAAGAGTGTATAAGGAATGAGAAAAATTAAGAATGAATATAATTGTGAAAATGATGTATCCGGGAAACAAGGGTGTGTATGAATTTGGAATGACAAGCCTTAGGTGTGTAAGTTCTTCTAGTTGAATTTATATTAGTATATTGAAATGTTATGTGAAATAAAGTAACTAGTTAATAAAATTAAGATGCAAACAATTAAGTAAGATCAAGTGAGGAGTAATAGACTATATGTTGTATATAGAGGCATTATTAGAGAAGATATATGAAAATTGTAAGAGTAGTGAATTTGAATTGTGGTAGGCATACTTTAGCCCCTTGAATTCCACATAATTGGGTACTTTCTTTTGATACATGTGTGAATTATGAGAAAATGAGACATATGCATGCCATGATAATTATATGCATTCAAGAAACATTAAATTGGATGTGAATTTTGAAATAGTGCATGATTCGACTGAAATTTTTTTTAAATATGAAAATACAACTATATGGTGCAATGATTTGTTAAAGATGAGTATGTGTGTGATTTGAATTCCATGGAAAGAAGTATATAATAATTCTTTGAGGTTTTGACCACAGAATGTTATGTTCTAGGAATTGAATTCCTTGAAATTTCAATAAAGAAAGGGGGAAATTTTATTATGGATGGGAACATAATTTGAGGGAAAGCTAGTAAACATTAAATTGGTTGTTGCTAAACAAAAAAAAAAGTATATCGATGTAGATGAGAAGCATTTCATGAAATTTGAAATGTGCATGTTAATGGGAATTGGAGAATGAATGAATTTATGAAATTTATTTTTGTAAAAAGGAAGAAGATTCAATTAAATATAGTTAAACATGAAATGTGCAAAATGAGAAACAATTAATAATGAAGGATAATGGATAAGAAAAGTAGTAAAAAAAAGAATAAAGATGAGAATTGCATATGAACCAATGTTTGAAAAGAAAACATTAAGGAAATTTTCCATAATAAGAAATGAATAAAATATTTTACCAAAGATTTATATAATTTGTTTTGGAATGAATTATGAGAAGATTTTATGAAAATACTTTATTAGATCTCGATATCTCATTTTTAGTGATGTGACAATGGAATAAAAGAGTTAGGGGGCATTCATTTTTTTTACTTAATTCTTAATAAAACTTTTTTTGAGCTTAATGTCTAATAGAACTTTTTTTGAGCTTAATGTTTATTGTACTTAATAGCATTGAGTATTAAGTTGTTTTTTTTTTTTAATATTTTATTTCTATTAAGGGAGGGAGGATTTTTTGTTTGCGAAGGGGAACTCGAAAAATACTAGATCAAGCATTTTTTGATCCAGCATTTTTCAGTTTGGCTTTTTTTGAATAGAAAATGCCAAAAAAAAAAAAAAAGCTTAACAGTTTAAGCATTTTTAAAATAATTTTAAGTGAAAAATGTTAAAAAAATATAACACGGTTCGGCTTAATGCTGAAACTGATTTGTTTTCAACGTTAAGCCGAAAAAACAAACATCCCCTTAGTTGTCACCTTTTTATAAATTATAATATGTGTCAAGATGAGGAGCTTAATCATCAAAACCTACCTTAATGCCATTAATTGATAAAAAAGTATTACCTATGGAGAATCCAACTCAAAGGCAAGTTTTTCAAAGCCAATATAAACAATTTTGTAGTAAATCTATCTCGAGCTAATAGAATATAGTAATTGATAAAAATAGTAGACAATGCTAAACCCCAAGGAAAATTTTTTTGTTGGTTAAGAAGACAGTGAGTCCCTAACTAATTAATTGAAATACTTTTTTTTTGTTTTCATTACACTCAATTAACTTATTTTAGTTCATGAAAGATAGATAATGCCTATGCGTTGGCATTTTTAACTTGTTTTCTTTTTAATTTTTCTTTGCGGAAGATTTTTCAATCTCATAATAGTACATACATATAACAAAAAAAAAACTACATATATCCCTTTTTTTTAATCATTGATTTATAACTCCTTTGATGGAAGGAAATCCCCTTGTATTGTATATAATATAGGTAAAAAAAAGTATTGTGTTGGTTAAAGTATCATAAGTTCATAACTAACAATTCCAAATCAACTAGATCCATCTTATAAAAAATGGCAATTGTTTGTAAGAAGCATAGTTACGTGGGTTGTGCATCTTATTTGCCAATAAATCTGAAATGTATAATAAACAATTGTACACGTCACATCAATTTGTAAAAGTGATGTGATGTAAAGATATATATATATATATTAAATCTTTACATCACATCACTTTTACAAATTGATGTGACGTGTACAATTGTTTATTATATATATATATATATATATAATAATTGATTTGATTTTTATGTATATCAATTAATAAAACTAATTAATTAATTAAAATTGTACACTAGATTAGGCTAAAAAAGGGACTCTGATATAAATAAGATTTCAGACTCTAAATATAAATTATGTGAACAATAATTCACATTAATTATAATTCATACTATTATAGAATTTTAATTTTACACATTAGAGGTGTCAACTGGGATGGGCATCTCAAATATTGTCCATGGCATGACACAATTTAGTCAAGCTTGAAAGTGTCGTAGGCTGCCCTGTTATTGGCTCAGGCCAAGCCGAGCTAATCTTTTTAGAATGGGAGGCTCGACATGGAATGACCCAGCATGATGGCCCTTGCGAGCTAGTTTTGGCTTGGCTGGCCAAACCGGCCAGCTTGGCCTGACCCAGGCAATCCTAGCTCATGATCTGACCTAGATTAGCCTGGACTAAACCTAAGCTTGCTTGGAATGAAGCCAAACTAGCCTGGCCTAACATGGGTTAGTCTGGCTAGGCTTGACCCACCATGGTACGACCAGGCATGACCCACCCAAAAGCCATGCCAATGTGCCTTGCCGGGCTGTTCCTTTTTTTTTTGATAACTAAGGGGTACCAGGGCTCACTTACATGGGCCCACCCAAGAGTATATACCATGTAGGTTGACGACCCTCTCACAGCAATGAGATACTTCCTCGATTGTATACTTTTAGTGGTGCATTGTATAGATATCGATCCTTTTATTAGTTATGATCATCTCACAAAGTTGTGCAACTAGCATGTCAATGACAAGCATATATGATTCAACATCAATACTTGCTTTAACATTCCTCCCGGCTCCCACTAGCAATGAGGTAATGGGATGATTCGAATATTATTTTGTGGTGTTTCTTCTTGTAGCATTGGTATTAAAAGTGCTTGAGCTGATTTACCTCCTCTTAATTCTTTTAGAATAATCTTACTACAGTGCTTGTTGCTTATTATATAGTTTCTAAGAAAAAGGCATTAGTATTAACAATGACCTTATAATCTTTTAGAATATAAAATAAACCACCTTTGGTTCTTCTAGGATATCATACGAAAAAACAAATATCAATTTTTGATTTCAATCTATCTATTTTTTCTTTCAACACATGTGTAGAGCAACTCCATATGTAAATGTGTTTCAAACTCTATATATGCCTAGTCCTATATTTAATTAGAAAAGCAGATACTAACTTAAATAAGACCAAATTTTAAACATAAGTCATTATTTTTATTACATATCTCCAGAAAAAAATCAAGCATTTACGAATAACTCATTATTGATCTCACTAAGTTTATTCCTTCTTTCTACTGCATCATTTTGTTGTAAAATACCAAGTACAAACAATTAGGATGTAATCTCATGATCTAATAAGTAATCTTGAAACTTTCCCAAGAGGTATTCTCGAACATATTAATTCATAACATCTTGAGATATTTATTAAGATGCTTATCCATTTCTACCATATACTCTTAGAATTTCTCAAAGGTTTCAGATTTATGGTGTATTAGATAAATATATTCATACCTTGAGTAATCATTAATAAATATGATAAGATGCTCAAAATCACATTTTGCTTGGATAGTAATGGGTCCACATAAATCAGAATGAATAGTTTCAACTATTATTTGGCTTTGTAGCTCTTAGCCACAAAAGATTGTCTGGTGATTTTTCCTTCCAGGTAGGATTTACAGGTTGAAAGTTTTTCCACTTTCAATAAACCCAAATGTTCATCATTAACGAATCACACATTAAATATGATTTAATTTCAAATGTTATTAAAAGTAACAGTCATTCTTGCACTTAATCTCTAAGTTTTATAAAGTATATTTATTGGTTAGACTCATTGTCTTCCTCTCAAGTTTTGTAATATTCTAAATCTTAATAATGATTTAATTCACACATTAAAAATGTTACACTTTTAGCACTTAAATTTTTTACCAATAAATATTTATTGGTGGATAAAAGCTATTTGAATGTTACCTTATTATAATTGCTACAAAGCTCCATTGAACATGAAATCTCAGGTTGCTTGTAACATTGAACTGGTTATTTCTTATAATGAAACTGGTAGCAACACACATACTTTCACTAATCACGAGCATGCCTATTGTTTTCTTGTTTAGAATTTTATGGTCATGTTTTCAATCCATATATGAACTTTCTTAAGAAAAACTCTAACATTTATGAGAGGTAGTACCACCCATAAGTTCACCTAAGTGAAATTCTTCCAGCATCCTTATTACCTTTAAGATGCTTGTCATACACATATTGAATTTCATTAAAAGCATTAATCTTTATCTTCTAATAGTAACAACCATTATTAATCATCATAGATGAAACTCACATATATTAATGCTACCATAATTCATTTATCAATGACTTGTTTTTACCCATAAAACTTAAGGATAGTCATTGCTTAGTATTAAGTTAGGTTACCATCATCGATGAATTTTACTACAAAGTATTAGTCTCATCCTCCTAATTTTTGTCCTTATTAAATCTTTTGTTAGAGATTTAGTAAAAGCATCCACCAGGTTTCCACTTAACCTCACAAATGAGATTGAGATGATTCTATTTTTAATCAGCTATCTCACATACTCATGTCTAATATGTATATGTCTAGACTTACCATTGTATATTCCATTGTATACACAAGCTAGAGTGACTTGACTATCACAATGTATCAGTATTGATGATATATTATTTACTTAAAAATAGATCGCCATCATGAAATACCTAGACCCTAAGTCACTCAGCTTCTTTTCCTATTGCAGCTAGAGTTATAAACTCTACCTTCATGATTGAGTGTGATATACAAGTCTATTTTTTGGATGACCATGAGGTATGAAACACCCTCACTACCAAGTGTAAACACCCAACATGTGGCAAATAAATTATCGCTCACACTCAATATTCATCTTGCATTTGAATTGTCTTCAAAGTATAGTAGAAAACTTTGAATATTGGATGTTTAGTTCTTTGGTATTCTTTAGATAACCAAGAATTTTATCTATAGCTTTCCATTGTTCCATGCTTTCTTTGCTAGTAAACCTATTTAGTCTTTGTACATTGAGCAACATACATAAGACTTATAATTGCACTTTCATACTCAAGTTTAATCATCAATTTACCATCATTATTTTTAAGCTTTATACTTAAATCAAATGGAATATTAGCATCTTTAATCTTGAGATGACCAAATTTGCTAACTACGTTCTCATTGTAGTGGGTTTGGTTTAAAGCATAACCCTCACTATTTCTTTTCGCATTGATACCCACGATGGTATTAACTTCTCCAAGATCTTCCATCTTGAAGGTTGAGAACTAAAAACCTTTTCATTTCTATTATTTCTTTTATGTCATCACTCAAAATTAAATGTCATCCATATATAAACATGCTATGACCACATAGTCATCAAAAATATTAGAATATAAGTACTTGTTTGCATTATTGTATCTAAATCCATTTTAAGGAATAGCACGATCAAGTTTTCCATGTCATTTTTTAGGGTCTTGTTTAAAATTTATATGATGATTTAGTAAGCTTATATACTTTTGGTTGTTCTATGTAGACTTCCTTATTGAGATCCTCATTCAAGAATTCCATTTTGACATCCATTTGATGAATAAAAAGATTATGAATTGATGCAAAGCAAATAATATATGTTAATCAATGTTGTTCTCACCGCTGATGCATAGGCATCAAAATAATCAATATATTCTCTTTATTTAGACCCTGGTGAAAGGTCTACCAATTCACATATTTGGTTGGACATACTAGAATCCATTTCATCATTGATAATCTATTTCCAAAATGTAACATCTCTAGAAGTCATAGCTTCTTTGTATATTTTGGGATCCTTCTCTATTTAAAGTACTATATGAATTCTCCTTATAATATTTTATTTATTTCCTTCCATTAAGTAAAATGAAAGTCTTTGACATTCAATCTCATATGATCCCAATACTTTTTATTTTCTAGCTCTTTTACTTTTTTGAGGCATAAAGGGTTACTCAACATCCGTGAAAGTTGTCTCCTCTTGAGACTGCAATCCTAGAATCACTATCACTCAACAAATTCAAAAAGAACTCTAACTCTCTTGTGTGTATGTTTATATTTATAAATATAAGATAAATTGCATTTTCATAATGGCATTAGCAAGCTAATCTTGCATTGTTAATTCAAGAACTTTATTTCCTTTTGTAAAAACCTTCCCCCAAGCCATTCTTTCAAATGTAGTCCATTTCAATCCCAATTTGGATACAATCTCAAGATGCAGAAGCATTGATTCTAGTTGGTAGTGTGTACATCAATGATGTGGTTTGGTTTTTGAATGACTATGGCTAATGCAATGAGTGTCGCCTTTAGCTTATGTAGATAGCTGGTCGAGATTCTCATGATTTTGTATCACTACCATTCTTGGTTGATGCAGTGAGTGCTGCCTCCGGCTTGTGCAGATTGAGATTGTCATGAACTCATACAACAACCACTCTATGAAGATGGAAATGAAAATCAGCAAAGCCAATTATATCTAGATTATCCATTCTTCATCCTAGTGAGTTTGGATATGATTTTGATAGTGATAGTAGTAATGAAACCGAGTGACCATCTTGCATTTCGACAGAATGGGTGGTGACTAGTAAAGTAAATGTAGCATATGAGGAAGACAATCATGGTGAAATTATGATGAATGTTATGGTGGTCATTCCACGAATCCAAAGAGAGAGCGTGAAGGCTAAGATTAGAGTGATAGGAACATGCAACAGAACAAAAAGAAAAAAAATATCACATCAATGGCCAATAAATTCCTTTACTTCTTAAAAATATTAATAGAGAATGAAGAAAGCTATTGGCAATGAGATCATAGATCGAGAATCTACATAACATGCTATCATCCTAGGCTATTGTTAGTTATTAATAAAATAAGCCCGTGAGCAGAATAAAAATGTGATGATCAAGCCTCCTTACTTACAGTGCATGTGATCAATCTTTATATTTTTATTATTTGTTTTTTTACCTCCCAACTTTACATTTCTTATTTGTTTTTTTACCTCCCAACTTTACATTTCTTATTTATCTAATAGTTGTAATATAATATTGATGGATCACTATAAATGTATCATGATGGATTTTGAAAATATATGCATGCTGCCACTATTAAATCTAATACTCTAAAATTCTTCTTCTTCTCTCTAATTTTTTGTTCTACTTTGTTTTTCAAGAAAAAAATATCTCTGTATCATTTTAGGATTTAAGCTTATGTAATGTATAATTGATTCAAGTCAAAATTCATTTTCTGACTTAGATCCCCAAATTTTCCAAATCTAGCCTTTACTCTTTTGAATTATATATGTCTTCTAGAAATATTTTCTCTACAAGTTCAAGGTCCGTACCTATTTAAAGAAAAAAACTATAATTATTGGAGTGTGAAAATGAAAACTCTATTCATGTCTCAAGATGTATTGAAATTAGTTGAAGGGTTTACTAAACCTAGAGCTCTCTCTATCCTAGATGAAAAAGAAAAACTCTAAATAAGAGAAATAAAAAAATGGATGCGTTGATGATATTGCTGGCTCCCTTGTTAAAGAGAAATATCACCATCACATCCATTTTTTTTATTTCTCTTATTTAGAGTTTTTTTTTTCATCTAGGATAGAGAGATCTCTAGGTTTAGTAAACCCTTCAACTAATTTCCATACATCTTGAGACATAAATAGAGAGATGCTATTTCTCATTAAACAATGAGTCAGCAATATCATCTTTCCCATAATGATGTGATCAATTAAAGCTAAGTATGCATGTGATCTATTACAGGAGTTCTAAGGAGATAAGAGAGAACAAAAAATTAAACTCCAATCTCTCAAAAGAAACTTTGAGAACCTGAAGATGAAAGAGTCGGAGCCATTCAACTCATTCTATATCATATTTGTTGGAGTTGTTAATTAACTCATTATGCATAGAGAAGTTGTTTCAAAGAAAATATTAGTGAAAAAAATTCTTATCAACATGACTGACAAGTATGATCTTATAGTAGTTTCCATCGAAGAGATAAAAGATCTCACTCAAGTAAGCATGCGGGTGCTGCTTCTAAGCCCCCCGAAGTCTCATGAGCAAAGACTATTGAGGCAAGAAAAAAATTCCATTGAAGCTATCTTCTATAAATTCACAAGTAAAATGAAATTTGAGACCTTGTTGCTATAAATGGAAAGGGCAGGATCAAAGTTCTTACACCAAATAGAATGAAGAACAATGAAGGTGTTTTATTGGTTCATGAACTTGAACAAAATCTCCTGAGGCTGAGTGTGGGACAACTCATTAGGAAGGGGTACAAGATGTGTTTTGAAGAAAACCAATGTATCATATTTGACAAAGATTAAAGAAGCATCTTCTAAAATTTGAAAATGTCTAAAAGCAAAAGCTTCCCACTCAACCTAGACAATAGCATAGAATGTGCACTAAACATGCAATAGTATAACTATCAAACCTATGATACAAATTGATGGGCAATTTTAATTGTAGAAGCTCAAAGCTCCTTAGTTAGAAGAGAATGGTATGTGGTCTTCACTCTAAAATAAGTATACCTTCTTTCATATGTGATAAATATGCAATGGAGAAGTAGTCTAGCTTCATATAATATTTTTCAAAGAAAGTTTCCTGGAGATCATCCCTGACACTTGATGTAGTTCACATAGATATTTGTGGACCAATGTCAATCTCATCTCTTACAAACAATAATTACTTCATGCTATTTATAGATGTTCATACAAGTAATTGGGTATACTTTTTTCAATTTAAATATGAAACCTTTAAAGTATTCATGAAGTTTGTGAATGTGGTTAAGAGACAATTTGAAAATATTGTAAAAACCATTAGAAGTGATAGAGGTGTTGAATTCCAATAAAAGAAGTTTGTTAACTACTATGAAAGTATGGGAATTCAAAGAAAACTATCTATCCCCTACTTACCACAGTAGAATGATGTGGTTGAATGAAAAAATAGAGTTATAGTGGAGATGGTAAGGAAAATACTTTTGGAGAAGAATATGACTACT
This sequence comes from Sapria himalayana, assembly GCA_029783825.1. NCBI lineage: Eukaryota > Viridiplantae > Streptophyta > Magnoliopsida > Malpighiales > Rafflesiaceae > Sapria > Sapria himalayana. Next base: position 3,423,819 of record JAREIK010002602.1, on the reverse strand, counting down.
ACTCTCAATAGAGGCTCAACCACTACTTTGAAAGGCCTTACCCCAGTACAAGCCTAGAGTAGGTGGAAACTTGCTATCCATCATTTAAGAGTCTTCGAAAGCCTCTACTACTCTCAAATTCCAAAATAGAAGAGATAAAGTTAAACAATACTAGTCAAAAATATATCCTTATAAGATACAATCTAAACTCAAATGGTTATAGACTATATATATTGGATACTAATACATTTCAAATAAGTATAGATGTAATGTTTGACGTAGAAGTAGATTGAAGCAAAGATATTCAAATACCCAAGCCTCAACCTAAATTCATAGAGGTAAACTAGCTTGAAGTTAAATTGACAAGCATCAATTCAAAAATCACAAAAACTATCAATCTACCCAGCTCTATCTCTAATACATCTGAAAAAAACTCCACTCTAAATTCTGAATTCTTCTCTTTTACACCTACTTTTAAAATCTCTAAAATATAAAACTCTAGAAGAAATTTATAAAAGATATAATTTCACCACAATAAAATCTCTTAACTTTGAAGAGGTAGTACAACATCATGACTGCATTCTTGCCATGGAAAGAAAATTGAAAACTATTAAAAAAATAGCACCTAGACATTAGTAGAATAATCTAAAAACAAACATATTGTTGGGGTAAAATAGTTGTTCAAAATCAAGAGTCTAGCTGGTAACAACAAACTCATTTTCGAAGCTCGATTAAAGTTAAAGGCTACTCTTTAAAAGCTTGATCATATTATTTTGAAACCTTTGCTCTAGTTACTCGAATGGAGATTGTGAGGTTTGTCATAACATTGTCTGGACATAGGAATTGACCTCTTTATCAACTAGATATTAAATATACCTTCTTAAATGATGAATTGGAAGAAGAAATATACTTTTATCAACTTCCTAGATTTGTAGTAAGAAAGTATGAACATTATGTATACAAATTGGATAAAGCTATTTATGAGTTGAAACAAGTACCTCGTGTTTACTATACACAAATCAACTCATATATGTTGATTTAAGGGTTCAACATAAGTATGAGTGAACCCCCATTATATGTTAAAAGAAATGATGTTGATGGAATAATGATTATTTCTCTTATGTTGACAATATTATTTTCTCTGGCAATAATGTGAATTGGTTGATCTCTTCAAAAGGGACATGATGTAGTATGAAATATCTAATCTACTCTTTCATTTCCTAAGGATTGATGTATTCCAATATCCTAATGAAGTATCTATCAATCAAACCAAATTACATATAGAATATATTATCAAAGTATAGAATGGAAAATAGTAAGTTTGTCTCCACCCCATTGATATACTTCAAAATCATGAATGTAAAGTTGTTTGGGCACTATGATAGTGATTGGGGTGGCTATCTAGATGATTTCAAAAGTACTTTTGAATATATTTTCTCTCTCAGTACTCAAGTTGTATCTTGAACTTCAAAAAATTACCCACTATGACATTATCCACAGTAGAAGAAGAATACATCTTTGCTTCTCTAGCTACTTCTTAAGTAATATAGTTAAGAATGTTACTAGTTGATATGAAATAAGACTAAGGGGGTACAAATATCCATTGTGACTGCAAGTCTACCATCGCCATTCCACATGATATTATTCTTCATAGCCGAACAAAGCATATAACTCTCAAATTCCATTTTATTAAAGAATTTATTGATACAAAAGAAATGTCATTGGATTATTGTAAAATTGAAGATCAAGTGGCTGATATACTAACAAAGCCTATGACAAAAGGGAAGATCAATCATTTCAAAGACTTGCTTGGACTCAAAGATATTTTATTAAAGAGAAACATTGTTAATAATTAATAATATATGCTCATGAGCCGAATGAAAATGTGAAGACCAAGCCTCGTTAGTCACATTGCATGTGCTCAATCTCTATTTATTTTATTTGTTTTTTATCACATTACATTACATTTTTTTTATTATTATTCATCTGACACCTGTATTATAATATTGGATTATTGTAAATGTACATGGTGTTGTTGGAAATATACGCATGAATATGGCTCTTTGAAAATTTCCATTTTCTCTCTCATATTTTGCTCTGCTTTTCATAAATAATATGATATATGTATCAATTTGGAGTTTAAGCTTCTATAATTCTTAACAATTTTTGATTGTGGTAGTAGTAATGGAACTGAATGATCATTTAGCATTTCGACATAATGAGTGGTGATTGGCAAAATACATATAGCATACGATGAAGACAATCTTGTTGAAATTGTGATGAATGTTGCATTGCGATGGCCATTCCACGAATCCACAGAGAGGGTGTGAAGGCTAAGATTAGAGTGATGAAATCTTGCAAAAGAATAAAAAGAAAAAAATGGCACATCAATGAACAAGAAATTTCTTTACTTATTAGATATATTCATAGAGAATGAACGAGGAGGATATTGGTGATGAGATCATGGATAGAGAATTTGCAAAACACATTATAGACCAAGGTTATTGCAAGATATGATGAGACTGAGTATCAATGGCTTCAAGGAGACCCATAACAAACCAATTGGTACCAAAGCCAAAAGAAACATTAGGATTGTTCTTTGTAGAGTTAACCACGCCATTGAAACATTCTTGAAACCAAAATATTGGTTGCAAAACCCCTCCATTCCATCTGTTAACTCTGACAAAATTGAGTGTCCCGTGATATTTGTGAAATTGATAGCGAGCACAACAATGTGTATGTTATATATGTATAAACATTTACATATAAAATAAAAAAAAATGGTATTGTTTATATATAACATAAATATTGCTTGCGTTTATACATAACTTAAATAGTGTTTACATTTAAATATGAGAAAATTAAAATGTTTAATAAAATCACCCTTGCTAAAAAAAAGTTAATGAAAATTACACCAAAAGTCCAAAACTAAAAATATAAAAATATATATATATATATATGAAAACCACTTTATTTTTTTAATGTGATTAAGGGTAATTTTAGGTTTATTTTTTTAAGGGCACTAAATCATAAAGATTTTAATTTGCAAACCGCTTTATTTAATTTCTCTTTAAATATGACATAAGCACTATGTACATTTATATGCCATGTCATCTTTTTTTTAAAAACGTGAGGTACCATTTTTTTTAAAGTCGTTATCGTAGCGAGGAATTTTCTTGTATTCAAGAATTCAATAGCACCAAAACATCATTATTAGTATTAATAAATAGTATTTTTCTTCTATTAAAAAAAAATTCATTAATATTCGATAGTTCATGTTTGCTTTACATTAACTAATCTCATGGAGGATTTTGTCTCCAGGTTAGTTTGGGTGAGACAAATTTCCTTATCTCGGTCTAAACCAAACCCAAAGCCAAACCTCTCAGACTAAACCATTATTAGTATTAATATTCAAGATGCATAGCCATGCCAACCCAAACCTCTCAGACTAAACCATGGGTGGATCATGGACCAACAAGTCGCTCTGTATTTGTTTTTATTTTTAAAATTTTTACTTCGAAAAGCAAAACTAATTCACCATGGTATACTTAAATACTATTTGTTTTTTTTTTAGCATTACAAAAATCAGAAACACCTCTGTAGCAGAAATCAACAGCCAAACCAGATTTTCATTGTTCCTCATTTTAAGCAACTAAAATGAATCCATCTGATTTTGGGCATTGAGTTACTAATCCTTGATTATAGTTCCAGCACAGACATGATAAACACAAATCTCCTGTTGAAGTTGGTAGCATGTTAGGTTGGAAAAGTTTGAAGAGAAATTGCTGAGCAGGCAACCTACCAACAACTACCCATGCCATGATAAGTGCTTTAACTGTTGAAAATTATTGCCATCAGATTAGTGTGCAACGCAATATGGTGTGGTGCATGGGCAAGCAATGGCATTGGCAGGCACTTGCAAGCATGATTTGGTTCTCAGTGGCCACCAGCAAAGGAACAAGAGTCCAGTTCATCTTCGGCGATTCACTATCAGATGTGGGAAACAATAAGTATCTGGGCAGGAGTCTTGCCCAAGCAAGCTTGCCTTGGTATGGCATTGATTTCGGCAATGGGCTCCCCAACGGAAGGTTCACTAATGGTCGCACAGTAGCAGATATCATTGGTATTGCTGCTGGGTACATCATCCAGCCTATTGTTGGGAGTTAAGATTCATCCATCATCATCATCTTCTTCATCTCCATCTTTGTGTTTTCCTGCAGGTGATGCAATTGGTCTTCCAAGGCCACTTGCATATTTAGACCCAACTCTGGGGGAAAGAGAGATGATGGAGCACGGAGTGAACTATGCTTCTGGAGGTGGTGGAATTTTGAATGAAACTGGAGACTATTTCGTGGGTTTTTCTCACACTCTTCTTTCATCATTCATCACCGCAACAGTAACACCTCAATGCATTACAGATTCAAAGGTTTTCACTTGGGAAGCAAATCGAGCTGTTGGGAGGAACACAGAGATTGATAACAAACAAGATCGGCAGGGAGGGATCAAGAAAGTTTTTTGAAGAATCCAGTTACGTGGTAGCCTTGGGGAGCAACGACTTCATCAACAATTACTTGATGCCTGTCAAGCCTGATTCCTGGAAGTACACAGATCATTCTTTCATTGCCTACTTGATGAAAACGCTGGCCACCCATCTCAGCGTAAGCAGCGATGCCTAAGTCTTGCATCTACAAGAAAGAGGAAAAAAAGCCAACTTTACTTGATTGATGAAACTAATAATGATATATATATATATATACTTTGCTTTGTGGCACAGACATTGCATAGATTAGGAGCAAGGCGAGTGGTGGTGTATGGGTTAGGACCCATTGGTTGTATTCCCCTGCAGAGGGTGCTAACCAACGATGGGGGATGCCAAGACAGGACGAACAAACTGGCTCTTGCATTCAATCACGCATCGGCCAAGTTGGTAGCTTACTTGTCCAGCCAGTTGGCCAATTCCAGTTTCAAATTTGGAGATGCCTATCAGGTGGTCCAGGATGTGATTGCTAACCCAGTTGCATATGGTGCGTATTCTAACAGTTCTGCTGATGCAAACATGGGTTGTATTTGTTGTTGAGGATGATGGAGCAGATGCTTGCAGGATTTAATAACTCATACTCTCCATGCTGCTCGTTTGGAAAGGTGCGACCATCTATCACGTGTATCCCAGCATCAACTCTTTGTGGGGACCGAAGCAAGTACGTGTTTTGGGATGAATACCACCCAACTGACCGTGCCAATGAGCTGATTGCAAATGAACTCATTAAAAAGTTTGGATTTCTCAGTGCCAATATGTCACAACCACCACCACCACCTCTTCCTCCTCCTCCTCCTGCTGCAAAAGAAGAGGCTCAGCTTCCACTGATGTACTAAAATTACTCTTTTGATTGTTGAATGCTTGACAGCTGGTTGTTCACCTCGTGAGACAAAAGCATATTTAGTAGTAGTTTAACTTAATCAGCTTCACTGAAATATCCCGTACTTTTTATGTTACGTTCTAAATCAAAAACCCAATCAGAGGAGGAATCAAAAATCAACAAGAAATTTGAAACTGTGTTACATTGCCTTTATCTAATTAACTGCTCCTGCTGTAACTTCTCAAAAATCAACAAGAAATTTATACGTGTCACACTCAGTGCACGAGGCTCTCAGTCCCACTTGGCGTGGGGTCCGGAAGAAGTTACTATTTTGACAGTTTTAACCCCAAAGACCAGAGGGGCTACTTCTGATGAGCCTTGAACCCGAAACCTACTTATTACCATTAGATGAAAGTAATTATTATTACATAAAGACACGACATCAACTTCTACTAGAGATTAAATTTTTAATATTATATATAAATCAAATTAAAAATCTCTCTCACACACTCTCTCTCTAAAGGTCAATAATAGCAAACAACTCATCTAACATATGTTTATGTCCTCATTCTAAATGAGCTAAAAGTTTACTAATGAAACTAAACAACTCGATACAATCAAGTAAAGACAACAAAATTAAAATATAAGAGGCAGATAAAAACAAGATAATACTTAAAAAATAAATGTTGAGCATTATACCATTGAGGACATTTAGAGCAATTAAAATATTCAAATCAAAATCCTCAATTGGATTAACTAGCCTCTAAAAACTCTCATAAACAAAAAAAAATGGGCACAGTTTTCTCATATACACATATTACTCTAATTTACTTAGTAGTATTATTATTATTATATTTTTTTTTAAAATGAGAAATAATATTGCACAAATTTTATCAACTCCTCAATGTTCGATCATGCTTACTATGCATAAAAATATTCAAGCATTGATATAAAAATTTATTTTACATTTTACTATACATCTGTACAAATTAAAAAAAAAACTACGAAAAAAATTGTTTTCCATAAATAATTAATTTTATTATTTTAAATATTTATTTCACTTATATTTACAAGCATGATTCGACTTCTTTTATAACTTGATGTACTACATATAAGATTCGACTTTCTCATCATTAGCTTTTATAAATTCAAAATTAACATTCCATTTGTAGCCCACCATTTAGATACATCAAAATATTAATAAATAAATGAATTTAAATAAATTAAAATATGATAAAAAATATACATGGATTAAAATAAACAAAATTACTTAACTTGCTGGAATGACTTTTATAATTTTAATAGTTAACTCATCCTAAAAATTCTTTAGATAATCATGCACAAAATTAACTATATCATAGTTTTTTTTTTTTTTTCTTGATAGAGCCTTTTGCTGATATATATATATATCACAAATCAATTTTGTACGATGTGCTATTTTTAGATTTTTCATAAAAACAAGGAATTTTAAGTGCATATAAAGACCTGTTAAGTTGAATCTCCAACCTCATTATTTTTCTCTTTGTAATATTCACCTTTGAAATATTTATTATTTTATCCATGCGTCCAATCGGAATTATCTTTTTATCTTTTAAAAGATGAAAAAAAAAAAGAATTAGAATGACATATACCCTTGAAACAGACAATTGTGATATTTAAGAAAGATGATATGAAAATGATATTCAACACTTTTACCTTAGTTTTTAAAAGCTTTTGGCATGCCAAGGTACCAATGTGAGTAACTCACCCGAGGCACTTATCTTGTTATGTTTTGCATTATATAAATATATTCAATTTGTTGTAATACTAAACACGCATATAATGTAAGTTTTATAAAATAAATTTTACTTATTATTTCAATCATATTAATTACATAATAATAGAATAAATTATGTTATCTTCCCAAACTTGCTTTATCAACTTATCAAGCAACTCCAATATTATTTCCCCAATATTAATTATTATTAAAACATCAATATAAAAAAATAATATTATTCTGTTGCAATAAATTTTAATATAAAATTTATCAAAAAAAATTCAAAATTTTCAATCATTCATTATAATTTCTAAAATTTATTACTCTAAACTCTTGCATACTAAGACTCTTTTATCTCAACACTATATAATAAAATAATCATAATCATAGGCTAAAATCTATACTATTAGATTGCATTAAAAGTAACCACAATCATATGCATGCAGATACAAATTAATACACAAACCATCTTTATTTTACATATACAACTTTTATAGTAACTTTTTGACACAAATCAATACTTGATGACAAGCTCAATCACAATAACTTCAATATTAACCTAATCTATTGCAACTCCAAAATTATTTCACCAATTATATTTCTCAATCACACTAATTTCAATATTAATTTATTAGGGCAGCCCACATGTTAGGTGCTCACATTAATAAAATATAAAAATAAATAAATAACAAAAAACTATAAATTATAACATTTCCCTCAAACTATTTCAAAAATATTCAAAACATCAAGTTTTAAAAAAATAAATATATGTTGGAGCACTATTTCAAATTCCATTTCATCAAATATCTTTAAGACTTAATGACTTTTTTTGAGACTATGTAGCATTATCAATATAAATTGTTGTTCTTCCAGGTAACAATAATATTAACTCTTCTGGAGCTCTCAATCAATTTTGGACTACCCGATATTATATTCACATCTGATCATTGCATTAGTAAAAAGGAAAAAAAAAATTATTATTAAGTATAATATGCGTTGATGCACTATCTGCGAGACACATATCATTGTCACCGATTGAGAATCTCGCCAGATGAGTTTTTATATTCTTCATGAGAAACAAGATATATAATAAAAAAATTATAAAATAACATATAATAAAAATAACTTTCATTATTCAGTAGTACGATGACTTTCATAATAGTAGACCCAAATACATAAATATAAACGAAAAATATTTTATTTTTTGAGATTTTCATCACCAAATAAATGTTCATTATTCGCTTAAGGATGAATAAAGAAATCAACAATATCCAGATGAGTCATGTTAATAGAGGTCATGATCAACACTCTCATCCTTAGAAATAAAATTTATCTATATCACTTTATCTTTCTTTTTCAGTGATAATTGGTAGAGATCAAGCAAATATATTAGTGTATGATAGATACGTGACCAATGGTCTTTCATGCCGCAACGATAACATAAATTTGTCACCATTTTATTATTTTCACTACTTTTATTGTTCTATTCAATATTTTCTCTTTTTTGATATTATGATGTATTCTTGGATTGTCAATCATAATTATAACTATTGTGATCATGTCCGCATCCACGTCCACAACCCTGACTATGACCACGACCACAACCATGACCACGGCCTCAACTTTGTCAATTATAAGGATGATATGTTGTCACATTCACTTCAGAAAATGAAACCAAACCAGTTGGACGAGCCTCACGATTTTTTATCAAAAACTCATGATTTTGTTGGGCCACAACAACACATGAAATCAATTCCAAATATTTCCTAAAATCTTTTTCATGATATTGCTGCTGCAGGAGCACATTGGATGCATGAAAAGTGAAAAATATTTTCTCCAACATATCCTCATTAGTAATTTTTTTTTCACATAACTATAATTGAGAACTAATTCTAAATATTACTAAGTTATACTCTATCACAGATTTAAAATCTTACAATCTCAAATGCATTCAGTCATAGCGAGCTTTTGAGAGAATTATTATTCTCTGATATTCATACATTTCCTTCAAACTATTTCACAAAACAAGTAGATCATTTATGGTAATATATTCAATTTTCAATCCTCCATGATGGTGACAAAGAAGAAAAATCATTACTTTGGCCTTTTCTTGTCATAGATAATAGATACTGAAATCAATCTAGATGCAAATGATATTGGAGATATAATTAAAGAAAAAAATGTAACATCCATTCAAGAAAAAGCCAAAGCGATGATTTTTCTTCGTCATAACTTTCATGAATGATTAAAAACTAAATATCTCATCATAAAAGATTCACTTGTTCTGTGAAACAGTTTGAAAGAAATGTATAAATATCAGAGAACAATACTTCTCCCAAAAACTCGCTATGACTGGATACATTTGAGACTGCAAGATTTTAAACCTGTGAGTGAATATAACCAAGAATTAAAATATCAATTTATATGGATATCTCGATAACTTAGATTTTACAGATATATCAGATATATCAAAGATATATCGGTATATATTTGTATATGAGTATCAAACAAAGATAGATATATCAGTCTTGATGAATATATTGATACTTATAATTTAGAAATATTTTGGAGATATATCAATGAATATATTAGAAATGTTTATCACTGTGTATAATTCAACTATATTTAGAATCAATTCTAAATTATAATTATATGGAAAAAAAATTTACTGATGAAGATATGTTGGAGAAAACATTCTCTACTTTTCATGCATCCAGTATGCTCCTGCAGCAGCAATATCGTGAAAATGTTAAAGAAAATATTCTGAATTAATTTCAAGTCTTCTTGTGGCCCAAAAAAAGAATAAGCTTTTGATAAAAAATCATGAGGCTCGTTCAACTAGTTCGACTCCATTCCCTGAAGAGAATGTGACAATATATCACCCTTATAATGGACAAAGTCGAGGCCAGGATCATGGTCGTGGTCGAGATCATAGTCGGGATCGTGGACATGGACAAGAATTTGATCACAATAGTTATAATTATTATCAATAACCTAAGAATGTGTCAGAATATCAAAGAAATAGAGTATTAAAAAGGATAACAAAAATGATAAAAATAGCAAAATAGTGAAATTTTTATGCTATCACTGTGGCATGAAAAGCCATTGGTCGCGTACCTATCGTACACCAAAATATTTGATTGATCTATACCAAGAATCACTAAAAAATAAAGATAAAAAAGTGATCAAGACAAATTTTATTTCTAAGGATATGAGTGTTAATCATGATCTTTATGATATGACTCATCTGGATATTACTAATTTTTTTATTCAGCCTGAAGCAAATATTTAATACTTGGTGATGAAAATCTCCAAAAATAAAATATTTCTCATTAATATTTATGTATTTGGATTTACTATTATGAAAGTCATCGTACTATTGAATAATAAAATAAAAGTTATTTTTATTATATATTATTTTATGATTTTCTTATTATATATCTTGTTTCTCATAAAGAATATAAAAACTCATCTAGTGGGATTCTCAATTAATGGTAATGATGCATCTCACAGATAGTGCATCAATGCATACTATACTTAAGGATAAAAAAATGTTTTCTTTTTTAATAATATGAATATCAGATGTGAATACAATATTGAATAGTATAAAATTAATTGAGGGCTCCAAAAGAGCTAATATATTATTACCTAGAGGAACAAAAATTCATATTGATGATACATTATATTCTACAAAGTCTCAAAGAAATATATTAAGTTTTAAAGATATTCGACAAAATAAATATCATATTGAAATTACGAATTAAAACAACACTGAGTATTTATATATTACCAATGTTGTCTCGGATAAGAAAAATATATTAAAAAAATTACTCTTTTTTCTCTGGCTTGTACTACATAAACACAAGCACAATTGAGACATATGTTACAGTAAACCAGAAATTTACCAATGAAACTCATTTTATTATTTGGCATGGCTAATTAAGATATCTTAGGTCTATAATGATGTGCAAAATCATTTAAAATTCAAGAAAGCATTCACTGTAAAATCAAAAAAAAAAATTATGTCCAATAAATTTTCATGTGATGTTTGTTCTCAAAAAAAATTAATTATAAAGTCATCACCATGTGGACCATTTCACTATTTTATGATTCTGATTGATGCATCAATGAGATTATCACATATCTATTTGTTATCAACACGTAACCAACCATGTACTAGAATGTTTGCTCAAATAATTTGGTTACGGGCTCATTTTCCAAATTATCTGATTAAGTCAATTCGTCTTAACAATGCTAAAGAATTTACTTCCCTAACATTTAATGATTATTATATGTCTATTAGAATAATTATTGAACATCCTGTAGCATATGTTCATACACAAAACAATCTTATTGAATCATTTATTAAATACTTTTAATTGATTACAAGGTCATTACTAATGAGGACAAAACTTCTAACTTCTGCTTGGAATCACACTATTTTGCATGAGAAGCACTGATTCATATTAGACCAACAAAATATCATGAGTTCTCTTCTTTACAATTAATTTTTAGTCGAGAACCAAATATTTCTAATATAAGGATTATTAAATATGCGGTATATATTTTGATTACTCCACCACAACATACTAAGACAGGTCCCCAAAGAAGATTGGGAATACATGTTGAATATGAATCTTCATCGATAATCAAATATTTAGAGCCATCAACTAAAAATTTATTTACGGCTCGTTTTGCTGATTGTCATTTTAATTATTTAGATTTTTCAACTTTAAAGAAAGAAAATAAATAGTTGAAAAAAATTATTAGTTGGAATCAATTATCGTTATCTCATCTTGACACTTACACAAATGAATGTGAATTAGAAGTTCAAATATTATTCATTTGCAAAATTTAGCTAATCAATTGTTAGATGCATTTACAAATCCAAAGAGAGTAACTATATCTTACATACCAGCTGCTAATGCTCAAGTTAGAATGGATGTCCCTGCAAGAAAATATGTGGTTAATGAACCTAAAACATCAGTGAAACATGGTCGACCAGTTGATTCCAAAGATAAAAATCCTCAAAAAAGAAAATGATCAAAAGATCAAGTTAAGAAATTAATGAATCTTACTGAGTCCCCAATTATAATTCAAGAAGAAATTCGGGTACTTAAAACTTGTAACAATCAAGAAATCTCGATAAACTACGTCACAACTGACCAAAGGTAGAATCGAAATATAATCAACATCAATGATATGTTTGCCTATAATGTGATACTCAACATTGTTAATGACAATAAGGACTTTGAGCTAAAGTCTATCGATGAATGTAGACAGAAAGATAATTGGTCAAAATAAAAAGATACAATTGAAACAGAATTAAATTCTCTTTCAAAACACGAAATTTTTAATCCTATTGTACGTACACCTTATGATGTCAAACATGTAGGATACAAATAAGTATTTATGTGAAAACAAGACGCGACAAATAAAGTTATTAAATATAAGACACAATCAGTTGCACAAGGATTCTCTCAAAGACCTAGCATTAATTATGAAGAGACGTATTCTCTGTAGTGGGTGCAACAACTTTTCAATATTTAATTAGCTTGACAATATATAAAAAACTTATTATGTGTTTATTGGATATAATTACGATTTATTTATATGGACTACTTTATAGTGACATTTACATAAAAATCTCAGAAAAATTAAAATTATCTGCAACACATAATTCAGGTACTCGAGAGCTTTACTCGATAAAATTATGCAGATAACTATATGAGTTGAAACAATCTAAACGTATGTGATATAATCGATTTAGTGAATATTTATTACGAAAAGGATATAAGAATAATTTTCTTTGTCCATATGTATTTATTAAAAGATCTAGATCATAGTACGTTATAATCACAGTTTATATTGATGACATGAATATTATTAAAACTATGAATACGCTTTCAAAAATAGTAGGAAACTTAAAAAAAATTTTGAGATTAAAAATCTCGGAAAAATAAAAATTTTCCTTAGTTTGTAGATTAAACACTTATAGAATAAAGTTTTTGTTCATCAATCGACTTATATATTAAGGGTGCCTATATTATCTCAATGTACCCAAATCAAAATTAATTGATTATGCAGATGTGGGATTATGTCTGACCTTCATAATGTTTGATCACAAACAGGCTATTTTGTTCATATGTAGTAATACAACCATTTCATGACGTTTTACAAAACAATAAATTACTATCACATCTTCTAATCATGTAGAGATCTTAGCAATTCATAAAGTAAGTTGAGAATATTTTTAGTTAAAATCTGTAGTACATATTCAAGGATCATGTGGGTTGCCTTTTAGCAAGAATGTCCCAACGACCTTGTATAAAGATAATACTACATGCATTATTTAATTAAAAAATAAGTACATTAAAGAAGATAGAACAAAACATATATCATCAAAATTTTTTTTACTCACGATCTACAAAAAAAGGGTGATATTAATGTTCAATCAATTCGTTCAACTAATAATTTAACAAATTTATTTACCAAGACTCTACCTACTGCAATATTTGAAAAGCTAGTTCATAGCATTAAAATATGCAGGCTCAAAGATTTAAAATAATATTTTATACTGTACTCTTTTTTCTTCACCATGATTTTATCCCACTTAGTTTTCCTAGTAAGATTTTTAATGAGACAGTATCATGGGCATCCAAGGGAAATTATTATGAAAAATATTACAGATGTTCATAAAATCTCTATTAATTTCTTGACTATTGATATTCTTGTGACTTTATTATTCATAGATTAATGTGTATTAATTGACATGAATTAATATGTATTCATTGGTATATTTATTTGTGTATTGATATATATATTCATTGACATATTTATATTCACATTAATATATTCATGTATTAAACCCTATAAATAGTGAGCCTTTGTATGAATCAGGATATACTAAAAAAATAACAAATTTCTCTCATATTTCTCTTATATCTCTCGCTCTCTTATCCTTCTTTTCATAATAATATTTAGTTATTTAGTTAATGAGATAGTTTCTGAATAAAACTACATCTTCCCAAACATACTTCATAATAGTTTTAGTATTTTTTATATTGATCACATGATCAATATAAAAAATACTAAAACTATATGAAATACAATCTAATATATTATCATTCATAATATATTTTATATTTTTATTAAACAGATTTTAAATTTTTTTATGAAATGACAAAAACAAATAAAATATATGATCTAAAACAAAAAAAAAACTAAACAAATAAAATACGTAAAATCATCAATAAATATGATAACATATATAAATATATCACGAGTTTCATGTTTATTAAGTCCTCATACATTTGAGTATATTATATTGAATTGATCCTTGCTCACTAAAGTATTGTATTGTGGACAATATAAAAAATTTTAGTATATTTTTAACTGACATAACTCACACTCTAATACATGAATATCTTTAACATTAAGATATAGTATTCTCAAATTAGTCAATAATTTGTTATCAAATCAAAAATGAATTAACAATGAAACACAAACACCCAAATATTTAATGGGATATCCTACTTTAGAAGTAAGAACATATAGAGTAATATGTTCAACCTCAACAAAAATATTTTTTGAATTATTCTAATCTTACAGAATAATATCAATAGAAAATAAAATAAAATCAAAATTTAGTTATCTAAAAAAACCTACAAAAAAAAAGACTAATTAAACAATATATAAATAAAATACATAAAAAAAGTAAAAAATTAAATATTATCATTACATAGAACTTTTAATAGCTTGTTATTGACTATTACAATATTGAGTAATTATAAAAAAATTATAATAAAAAGAAAATGATTTCGTATAATGTGATTGTTGATTCCCTCATCAATAATCCATGAGTTTATAGTTGAAAGTTAAGTCACAGGGATATGTAAAACTAAAGCCAAGAAAAATCTATGAGTTTCTTAATAATGATGAATTCTATATATTACTTCAAAGTAAGAGTCACAAAAGAACTCTATGAAGACTCATGCATTTCTCTAATAGTCAACTTATTCCCATTAACAATTTGTATGCTGACTTTTTATCTAAAAATAACTCCCAACAAATCTATGTAGTATGACTTATTCTACTACAATGTGTACACTAAAGCAAGGCTTTTCTACTCATGCTCCTACTAGATATCAATTTATCTCATATATACTAAACTGATCAATAATGAAAGAGAGTATGTCTAATTTGGTGAAAAACTCTCAATCATCCAAGATATAATTACAAATTATTGGGAAACTATATGATAACAAGCACAAAAATATCATGCCATATGGTTGCTTCATCTATGTCACTAAGACACATCGCCTTCTATTGGTAAAGCCTCAAAGAATTGTGTAGCAAACTAAGTGAAACAAATAAAATAAGTAATCACATATTTAGTCTTTAGACTCTTCTAATATAAATTTAAAAGAATTGTGTAGCAAATTGGGTGAAGCGGATAAAACGAATAATAATTTGCATCATCTCTAGACTTTTCTAGTCTCAATCTAATAAACTGTAAAAAGTGTCATATATATGTGTCAACTATGATGAGTATGGTGGTGGCATAAACTCACATAAGATATTACATGTCATGAAAGAAAAAGAAGGTCTAACTAACTATAACTCTATTAATTATTATATGACAATCATTAAACAAGAATCAATCTTTATTCAGACCATCATCTCACCACCAAGGGATTCATTTATCGGGTAGTCCATCCGCCTGATTAAAGAACTATATAGAAACTCTTGTAGCCTACTACGAATAATTTGTGGCCAAGTCAACAAAATAATAATTGGAATCTTAACTCCATATGCAAACAAATGTGAGTCACACCACAAAATCTATGCACACTACTGTTGTACTTCACTCACACTTTTTGCACACTCCACCATTTCTGCATATACTTTATGCACACCAAACTAGCTTACACACACTTTCTACCCACGTCCATGCTCTTGACACACTTTCTAGTCTAGTGCACCTTCACTGCACACACAATACATTATCATGCACTTAATGTCACACAAGGTGTACCATCACTGCATCAATGGTCCACGTTCACCATTCACATCGACATAGTGAACATCAATGTCAACAACACGTGACAGAGATGTGACATGCTTCTACTATCACATGTTCGTGTGACCTTTCTCACACACACACACACACAATGCACACACATATGTATTGGGGATTTCGTGCCGGAGCATGCCATGTTGTGCCGAGACATGCCATATCGGGCTCATTCGGAATCAGATGATTTCCAATTCTAAATATTTTAAATTTTAATACAAAATTAATTAAATTAATTAATTAATTAAATACAATGAAAAAACAAATTTATAATTACAAATCACAGCTCACAATTCACAAAAATAATATAAAATAAATATTATAAATTTTTATCCGTTTCATAACATAATACAAGTATAAAATAACAATACAAGCTCAAAAATTAAAAATCAATACATCAATTATCAATCTTGTAAATGACTGAATTAATACAAATACAAAATAATAATGCAAGCTCAAAAGATAAAAATCAATATATTAATGATCAATCTCGTAAGCATCTAATGGTACCACTAGCAGTAGGCGTAATCTCAATCCTCATTAAAATCTCACAAATTTTTATCTGCCACCAATTCATTCACTCTTGTTGTATTTTCAGTACAATCTTGGATGTCCAAACTCGAATCCTCCCAATCTTTCAAGCATTCTAATGTCTCAACAATATCTGACCGAAATATTAATCTCCTATATAAAATCAAATTCACCGCAACAAAAAAAAAGATTCAAATGCGACGCTCGACATCGGAGGAGTCAGTTGATCCAATATCATCTCAGACATCACAGGATAAATGGATTTATATAATTTCCACTATTATAAAATACCAAGATTCTTTTTATCAGTATGTGATAGGATTAAACAGTAATCGATATTTAAGTACTGAGATAATTTGCTCATATTCGATGGTCCATCTCATCATTTTCCCTACACTAACTTAATAGAGAAATCATTGTATCCAAATATAATATTCATGTCCGTACTCAAAATCTGACAACTACTACCACCATACCTAATATTATAGTATATAAATAGTTTCAATCTTCTCAAGAATGAACCTTTCAGGTTAATATTCCTGATTTATAGGCAAGAATATGTATGTCAAATTATTATCCACCTCTTCCACATTAACCCTAAGATCCATGCAATTAGCCAAACAATAAAAAGATATAATAGTGAACCAGTACTTTAAGTACTAGTTTTTATCTCAACAATATATCACTAAATATCAGATCATCTCTAAATTTTCTAAATATGCTACTAATATTACATATTTATCTGAGTGTAATAAAAGTCATTAGAATATAAACGAATGAATACATGTAGCTCATTCAGTATCGTCAATAATAAATTCATCACTTTTACTATTAACGTAGTATAAATATTATATATTTATATCTAATACATGACTTTAATATAAGATATATATAATTGTCAGTGATAAAAATTTTTGATATATCCACCGATATATCTTCGAAATATCCCTAAATTATAAGTATCGATATATCCATCAAGATCAATATATCTATCTTTGATTGATGCTCATATACAAATACATGCCGATATATCTTCAATATATCCAATATATCTGTAAAATCTAAGTACCGATATATTCGATATATCTGTAAAATCTAAGTACCAATATATCTATAGAAATAGATATTTTAATCCTTGTGTAATTCCAATTGTCTTATATCCAATTAGAATTTTTTCTTTTTTAGACCTACAGACAAACAAATACTACCAAATTCATGTTATCTACAAGGCATACAATAAAATTTTAGTAAGTTAAGTATTTTATCTAAAATGAGAGAAATAACTTTCATATTAGCTTGTACTATGAGATTGAAGACATGACACATGTATCTAACATGAAAAATCTCTCTAAATGACTTGTCTCTAATGATCCTAACAAACATATTAATGGCTACTATATTATTAGATATGATATCAAATATGATACAATATATTTTATTTTGAATAATATATTCTCTAAAAATTCTCATAATATACTCATAAATGATCGAGCTATCATTAGAATGAAAAATCTCTAAAAATCCTAATATTTTTTTATTTAGTATTCATTTAAAATTTACATAATAAATGGTGAGACATGCATAAGATACATCATCGTAACTAATACGAATATCGAACATTAAGAATATCACACCATTATATTTCCTAAATTCATTAAATATAATTTCTTTTTTTAACTTATAGTATTTTGATATGTAATTACTAGATGTGAACTTAAGAATCCTATGATATATAGGCTGAAAATAAGTCTGCATGATACTGACTACCTTTAAACTCTCCAAAAATCTAATCCAAAAACTCATTGTGGTGATCAATTTGATCATTACTTCCGTTCATAACTTATTGTGATATATGAATGAAATCATAATAAAGACTAAACTAGATCAAACATCAAAGACCACACTAGTGAGTTGGGTTTGCTTAAGATCTGATGTATCATATTTTTCGGCGCATTATTCGACATACTTCTTAAGGTGCTCAATCCCACATGCACCCCTAAAGTTTAATATATTTTTATAATATTTATATTGTGTTGATTCTTTATTGATACCGCTAATATTTTTATTTTGTATAATATTAAAATGAGTCTAAACTATTAATTTTTTCCTAATTTTTTATTTTTGAGATTTTTGGGTAGAGACCATAGGAAAAAACAATATTTCAATAATCTCAAATATTTTCATAAGATTATCGTTATCCATATTAAAATTATCTATATTTATATTTATATTAATTTTATTATCATCATTAAAATTATTATTTATCATTTTTTAATTTTTTTTAGTTTATTAATTATATTCTAATTTAATTTTAAAAATTAAATATTATTTTATATTAAATTATTAATTAAAATAAAAAAAACTAAATAAAATTTAAAAAATAATACTCGAAAAGCATAAACCGATTTACTTAATGATGTGAGATATCTGATATCTGAATTCGATGTTGACACAGCACCCATGTCTTAAGTGGAGAGAGAGAAAAAAGATAATACGAGAGATAAAGAAAAAGAATATCAATAGAAATAGAATAAAAATTATAGAATATGAAATATATATATATATATATATATATATATAATTTTAAAAAAATCATTTTTTTGAATTTTTAATAAATTTGTTAATATTTTTTTTGGGTGGAAACCCGACGACCACTGGGGGTACATCCAAAGGCTAGAGGCACGCACATGTTTTTATTTTTTTTTATTTTTTTGACCATTGGATCAGTTCAATTGGACAGTTCTAAAAACTTTGACATATAGGCTCAAGCTGAGACCCAACAAGTCACGAGAGTAGGGCAAATGGGTGTCACAAGTGGTCGGGTTCAAACCACACCAGAACCTGGCCCAAGATCCAAAACACAATTCGGGTCATACCAAAGAACCGAGCCCTGGAGACCTTGACACGGCATGAAAAATGCCTCGAGGCAGCCCAACACAAGCCAAGACATGGTTATGGACTGTGTCGTGTCTGACAAGGCATGGCTCAATCGGGTCGTATCTCATGTTGGGCCCAAGCTACTCGACCCACTTGACACCTCTACTCTAAATTTTAGTGATATGACTAACAAGATATTAATCTCTCTTAGATATCGCACTAAAATAGAAACCTTGTTCATTGGGTATGATCTACATCTTCATCTCAATTAAAAAATTTTACAATATGCCGAACAGTGTGATCATTAGTATACACTCATATATCTTGCATTTCACTTAGATAAATATGCAATATAAATAAAATATTTAACTAATATAAAGAATGTTCATATTTTAGTGGCATGACTATGAAAGTAGAAAGAAAATATTTATTTTTCTTTATTACTTAGTTGTATATATGAATATTAAGATTAAGATTGAATAAATAAAAATAATAAGAAAATATATATTTAGTTATATTAACCAACCATAAGAACGAAAAGAAAAAATTTATGAACAATTAAAATATTTATTTAAATATTATCAAATTAAGTATTATAATTTTTGTGAGCTTCAAAATTCAAAGATTTATATCATATTTGAAGACGATAAAATTTTCATTCATTTAGCTACAATTAAGCGACATGGTAGTCTTTCAAATAAATATGAAATTTTAAAATATTTAGATATTAATTACTACTCAATATTATCTCATAATAATATAACAAACTTAAACATATTAAGATAATAATAATTATATGAATATATATTATTTGTATTATCTAATATGATATATAATACACTGACTCATTTAATAACTAGTATAACAACAAAATCTACTTTTTATATGACTATAAATATCATTTCAAATATGAAGATAATACTACAACTAAATATTATTGAAATTTTATCATGCCTAAAAAATTAAGAAGATACACGGATAGATCTTTAGTGTAAATCCTAATTGCTACAACTAGATGAGGGTGATGGTTTATACATCAATTATTACTTTATCTTGTCTCAGAATGATATAACAAACTTAGACATATTAAGTTAATAAAAATTATATGAATACATATTATTTATATTATCTAAAATAACATATAATATACTGACCCATCTAATATCTAGTATAACAACAAAATCTATTTTTTATATGACTATAAAAATCATCTCAAATATGAAGACAATACTACAGCTAAATATTATTAAAATTTTATCATGCCTAAAAAATTAAGAAGATTCACAAATAGATCTTTAGTGTAAATCTTAGTCACTACAACTAGATGAGGATGATAATTTATACATCAATTACTACTTCATCTTGTCTCAGAATGATATAACAAACTTTAGACATATTATATTAATAAAAATCATATAAATACATATTATTCATACTATTTAAAATGATATATAATCTACTGACTCATCTAATATATAATATAGCAATTGAGTCTACTTTTTATATGAGTATGAATATCATTTCAAATAAGAAGACAAAAATACAACTAAATATTATTAAAACTCTATCATACCTAAAAGATTAAAAAGATAGATAAATCTTTAATATTAATTCAAAACACTACACCTTGATATGAATGATAATTTATATAATAAAACTTAGAACTATAAAATATTACAACCAATCAAAATAAAATATTGCAATCAAGATGCTTTAGTTTTTACATCTCTACCACTTTATCATTTTCCATATTTTGTATATTTTTCATTTTAAAAGATTATATTTTCTTTTATCTTTTATTTAATACATAATTTTAAATTTTATATACACTATATATAAGTATATATTACAAATATACATTGTGTATATGTATATACATAGTGTAGATATACATTGTATATGTTCTACAAACATTGTGTATATAAACTGTGTATATACACTATATAGTATACACATTGTATAATATACACAATATATTTGTGTATATAACCTATGTATATGTATATAAATGTGTATATATACATTCCATATACATAGTATATATGTATATAGACAATACATTTGTGTATAATATATATATTATGTATTTGAATAAACATTGGGTGTAATATAGTTTATATACACATTGTATATACGTAATATTTTATATACATTGTGTATATGTATATACATAATATATTTGTGTATATATAGTGTATATGCAATATTCTATATACATTTGTATATATAGATACACATGCAATACACATAACAATTAACCCATTATATATACTATATTAATATTATATATACATTGCAGACAGGCACAGCAATGCATCATCAACACACTGCTGACTACATACACTATCACTGTCCACATGCCACGAGAGGGAAGGGGCCAGGGCCACAGGCCACACCACAGAGCCCACTGTCCATAAAAGTCTAGGGCCTGGTGTGGCTTGGACTGGGGAGCCATGGTTGGGGCTTGGATAGGGCGCATATGGCTCATCTGGTTCAGACCCAAGTTAGCTATGGCTGAATTGCGCCACACCCAGGCTAGCCTGAGTTAGGCGTGTGCTGAGTAAGGCACGAACCGTGCCTACTGGCTGAATCATGCCTATTTTTCCGAAATTAACCAACTCTACATGGTAGGCACAGCCCAATTTGAAATCGAGCTTGTGGCATGCCAGATCATCATGATTTTCTGTCATGCCAGCAGGGCACAGTGACCCAAAAATGGACGGTATCAACCCAACACAACCCATTTATCACTTCAACACACATGTTGGGTAATGAGTGCTGATGCTCTCATCCGCGAAATGACAAAAATACTTCCAAACATTATGTAAGGCATGATATATACAAGCTAATGTTGGGTCATCTGAATAATAAGATTATGTAAGGCATGATAAGCCACCCAAAAATCATGTCATTGCCCACGATAAAAATATAAGCTAATAAATCATGTACAAAGTAAATACTTTCAAAAATTATGTAAGTCAGATAAATAATTTCTTTATTATGTATTATCTAATAAGATGATACATAATAAGATAATTATGTATTAAGATAATTATGATTAATATAATCTCCTTAAAAATATTTAAAAACACTCTTATCAAATAGTAATGTCTGATTTGTCTAAGAAGATATCTATTCTTTCTACATGTAATTCTATTTATAAGGGTACGACAGTACAAGAGATATGATATATGAACCCGTGATCCATATTGTAAGTGACGAAACTATATGACATACTATAATACATTGCAATTTCTTAGTTTGTAATGTTTATAATAAATTTAATATTATTATTGTATAAAATAACTAAAAAATAAAATTTCTATAACCTATACAAAAAAAATCAATCATGTAAATCATAAACAATCATATATATAAACTTCTCGAGTTTCATTTCTACTATATCTTTATATGACTGAATCAACCAAATCAAAAATTTTTATTCATATCAGACTAATATTCATAAGAATTCCTAATAAACTTTATTTATTGATATGTCTTAACTGCATGATAGAAATATTCTTAAAAATAAGATACAATATTATTAACTTAATCAATAATAACTAACAATATTAAGAATGCACAAATAAAATATTTACCATACTCAAACACTTAATAAAAAATTTTATCACAGAAAAAAAAAGACATATAATACATCCTAATTATATTTAAATGAATCGATTTCAAAATTTTTTAATCTTGCAAACAAACATCATCATAGGAATAATATAATTAAAATTAAATAAATGATTAAAAAAACAACTCACAAAAAAATTAATAAGAAAATAAAAAATAAGCAAAATACAAATAAAAAATCAAATCAAATATTATCATACCCAAAAATTTTTAAATAATCATCATTAACTATCATAATATTTAATAAACATGTAAAAAAATAATAAAAAATAAATAAATACTAATAATATGAATATTTATTCTTGTATTAATAATTCAAAAATTTAAAGTAAAAAAATAAGTAACAAAACTAATAATACCCAAAAAACAAAAAATATTTATTATTGTTGCACTCATATATAATAGGTACCAAAATGGATGAACTCCATGATAATCTCAAAATAACTTTGAAAGTCAGCATGTCTCTCAACACTAACACTTAATCCCCTTTAGAAATTATTATATATATATATATATATATCTCTCTAGTATGTCTTTTCTTCCTATAGCATGCATACTATAAAAAGAAACTCATATATTTGAATACATATCATATCATAGCTCCCTTCGATAGACAACAAAAGTAAGTTGATGTCACACACAAATAATCTTTGATATTAACAATATATTGGTGCTCCTCACATATATGCATGGTGCACCAAAGTTTCTACATTTTTTGGCTTGTACATCTATTGTACATAATTTGGACACATTATACAAACAGTATGCACTTACTATACAATATGCACAATAGGTGTTCTATCCAAGAATTGGATGAAATTGATATACTTATGGTGTTATGTCCAATTTTGGGAAGATTGGGCAGAAAATTAAATCGTAAAAATCATTAAACATAAATAACAATTTACTAAAACTCGATGAAACTCAATCATAACATAGGTATGTGAGGTGCTCATATGTAGTTGATAAGTTAGATTGAGACAGCCCATAAGTTGAACTGAAACAACACACAAATTGGATACTTTTATCCATAATACAATAATAAAAATAAAAATAATCAATATATATATTTTATCTCTTCCTTTTTATTTAAAAAATTATTTAGTGTAATGTATCTTGATCTAACTTAGACCACCACTTATGAGCAATGATTAAAATATCAATTTTTAAGGATATATCGGTACTTAGATTTTACGGATATATCGGATATATCAAAGATATATCAGTGTATATTTATATATGAGCACCAATCAATGATAAATATATCAGTCTTAATAAATATATCGATACTTAGAATTTATAAATATATCGAAGATATATCGGTGGATGCATCGAAAATTTTTATCATTGCTTATGAGAATAAAATAAGGATTCAAGTCATTCTACTATGGCCTCTTTGCAAATAGTAACATACTACCATAAGTTTCTTAATCACTAGCTCTATTAGAATTTTCAGCAACACTGATTTTACTTATTATTTGATAACCAAATATTTTATCTTCATTTTCAAGGACTTTAATTAAATTGTCTCCATGTACATTTTTTTTTATTTTGTTCTAGAATCTATATATATATATATATATATATATATATATATATATATATATATATATATTCAATTCTTCCATAAAAATTCAAGATGCTATAAATGAACCTATTTTATAAATATCAATTATCACAATATATATATATATATATATATATATAATTAAATTATTATTATTTGGACTAAGAAAGCAAACATAGTTCCATGCAAAGTCCTTTTATTTCATTTAGCTCACTTCTCACTTGTATTTAATCTATCACATTTTGCATTGTACTCTTATGTAGATACAACACATCTAGTTTATTTTTCACAGCATCCCGATGTAAATATAGCATGCCCAACTCATTTTTAACTTCAGCTTGGCATTGGTAGAGTACATCACTGGTAGAGGGTGTCCTAACATTTCACACAAATCTATTTAAACTAAAATCATTACGTAAGAAGTGTGATGAGCTTTTTTATAGTGGCTATCTCATGCTTAATATCAGTTATCCTCATGTATCTAAGCCTGGAAATAACAACACCAACAACAATAATAATAATAATAAAGAGATAAATAAACAAAAACAATATAAAAAAGCACTCATATGTTCGATTGGAAAACCTCTATAATGCATCATATCAACAACATCAATGATATATACCAACAAGCTTTAATGAAGAAGCTAGGATGTGGATATGGTCATTATCACAAATGAGCTTTTCTAAAATAAATACATTCTCAACAAGATATGTTTTCCAGTTTTTCATAATAACTCTTTATAAGAATAATTAGGCTTTCAAACACTTTGCTTTGTATTTTATTTTTCATTAGTGAGAAAATATATTATGGTTGATTATCATTTAAATTTAAAAATAATTCTAAATAAAGTAATTAGCCCAGCTTGATTACAACTAGTTATTAGCTTGCAAGTATGCATATTGATGCCGCCTTGGAAAGTTTTTGCTTGTCTTAGTGTCTCTCATGCTTGATGCAAAAGATATTTAGGAATTATCTTCAAAAAAATTATTGTGTTGACTAGTTTATTTATGTCGTATTTTTGAATGAAATATTTATTCTATTTGGGGACCTAAAAGTTTGTTTTGTTTTGCATATTTATACACATATTGCATGCACATTTTAAACTTAATTGATTGAATTAAATCTCTTTTACTAACAATGTGAAAAATATATATACAAGATAAAATAAATGTATTGAAAATTATATAAACAACAAAAATAGCTGCCAACAACAGATACTAATTGCATGAAAAACCTCCAGTAAAAATAAAAATTCCATTGTGTTTGATAAGTAGCACGCTGCATGCTTTTAAAAAACAAAGAATGACATACAACAATTGCTTTCGTTCAAGAAAGGAATTATTTATGTAGATAATAATTATAATTGATTGGAATCGCAAATCAAACATATTACATAATATCATCATCAAAAAACATTCTCGATATTATCAAGTTGAGAAATGAGATCTCATTCAATAAAAAAACAAGTAGATCTTAAAGCATTAAGTAAAAAAAAAAAAATGCAAACACCAACAAAAATAGGCAAGGAAGATCGACTTCGTCAGCATCTCTTCCAGCCAGTGGTCCACGTACCTTGAACGCTTGGGTGATTGGTCACTTGTCTACTTTTCAGTCGGACCACCTTTCCCCCTAATGACTCCCTCATTCTGTTGACATACATAAGTATGTCATTTGGAGTCATATTCCTCACACAAACAACCTTACAGTTTTTATTTCCTGATCACAAATCAACACCAAAAGCTTATACATTTAAAAAAAGTCAGTGCGAGAGTTTGAGGCAGCTACAGGATTAGGGGAACAGAGAAACAGCCATCATCAATGGCAGGTGAACTCTTAGTTCTGGGGGAAGCATAAATATATGGGTGGGGAGACAAATTACCTCGCAAGCAAAATTATATGCTAGAGCATTAATTTTTCAAAAAACATTTTGAGGCATAATTAATACATAAATTATATGCGACGGTGTAAACAACAAAAAAAATTAAATATATTAGATAAATGCATGAACCTCCCATCCCAATAATTTGTGGAAGTGGAAAAAGAGGCATAAATAGAGAGAAAAGTAAAGAGTGAGAACGAAAGCAGGGAGCATAGAGAAATGTGGGTACTGTAAAAGCCACTCAAGAGTGGATGCTGGCCACGATGAATCTCAGTAATCACCTCCAGCTGACCGTTCTGCTCCTTAAAAGTGGGCAGATGGGATTCAATAAATTCTCTGTAACAATTTAAATCAATTAACAAATAATAACCACCAGCACCACAATTGAAATCCAAACAGTATATAGGTAAGTGATGCATGATGGTATGGATGAAGCACCATCCCAATTAACAACTCGCAACTTCGTCTCGTTACCGCTAAATGAACGAAGAATTCCACATGGAATCCGACAGAAATCAACAAACCTTGCACCCCTGCTACTACCTCCCCAGTTGCAGTAGCTCACAACCAGCTTCTGCAGTTGCCAAACTCCCTTCAGAGCCATCGAGGGACACGGGTTTCACCACGAAATAAACAAATGTTAATTGTTAATGCCACGTTTCGCCATCAGTCTCCATATTATTTGTTCCTTGGCCTAGGGGTTGTTCAATAAAACTGAAAATTAAATGCTGAAAAATGAGTACTAAATTTTTAAAGTATATAATTTGTATTGAATGCTGAATATAATAATTATGTTTGAAAATTTTAAATGTCGAATGCTGAAAATAATATTTTTTATATTTTTATTATCACCGTAGTTCAGTTTATTCAAATTATTTAGAATTTCTAATAAAATTTGTTTTTTCAGTGTTATTGTTAATTATTATTTATAAAAAATTTTCTACAAAAATTTTCATAATTATATAATAAAGTCCAAAAAAAACATAAAAATGCATATTTAAAAAAATTAATTTGCAACAAGTTGATTTATTATTTCCTCTATTAAATTAATCATCCAAATTTGTTCAGCTTGTGTAGTTCTTCCTTCAAGTTGCAGCAAACATTCATTATCATTTTGATGTATTTCTGAATTTTCACCATAATCAATATCACTCAACTCTAAAAAAATATCAGCAATACATAAATTTTGAATATAGTTATGTATAGTTACACAAGCAATAACAATATTTCTTCGAACTTGAAAATGATATGGTACCATCCTCTTTAGGATTGGAAAACGTGCTTTCAAAACACCAAAAGATCGCTTAATGACATTCCTCAATCTGGCATATGTATAATTGAATATCTCTTCTTTTGTACGAGGACAGACAGCATTGTGAAAATCATGCAACTAATATCGTGCATTACGGTAAGGCTCCATAAACCCTCAAGTATATGGATATGCAGTATTACAAAGATAATATTTATCTACAAAAGACTACAATTTTAAAATAATTTATTAATTTATTAAAAAAACGAAAAGAGAATATACCAGATGGAGGTATTGGAAAATTATTTTCTGAATTACGCATAGTCTCTGATAAAACTCTTGAATCATGTGTACGTCTTCCCATCCAGCCCAAACAAATGAAAAAATCATATTGAAGTTACATATTGCTAGAACATTTTGATAATATTTTCCTCTTCATCTTCCTCTATAAGGGACTTGTTTGTCAGATGATATCACTGCATTAACAAGCGTCCTGTCAAATGCACCAATTGCACCTTATTCTTTAAAACAATATGAATATAACAATGATTATAACAACAACATGAACACCAATAATAATAAACATGTAATTTTATTTACCATAAACACTTCCCTTAATCGTTGATAGGGATGAATTTCCATTACTTCATTAACTAGTGTAGGCACAATCATCTCTATTCTGAAGAGAAGCATTGCCTCTAGAACTTCATGAAAGTAATGATGTATAGTTTGAGTTGAATGATTGAATCTTCTTTTGTAACATGATTTCTTACATTGTGATTTAAAGTCATAAGAAACATCATCATTTTTTCTTCAACTTTGATATAATGACTATTTTTCAACCATTTTCTAATTTTGAAATGCTCATAAATATCCAAAAAAGCTTGCTTATCCATTCTTAGAATTTCAAGACGATGTGCTGGATTACTATTTAAAATTTCTTGCACATATGCAAAACTTGTCAGTGCTGAGTCGGTATCTTATCTTCTTTCAAGTCACTTTTTCCTGATAATCTTCTTGACTAAAATCAGTGCAGTTATTTTCAATATATTTCTTTACTTTTCATTTAACATCTTTTGACAATATTTAATATTTTAAAATAAATTTATAAAAAAAACATAAAAAAATTAAAAGCAAAGTAAACTACAAGATATTGTCAAAAAAAAAAAGAAATAATGTCAATACAAACAAACATGCAGACAAAGTATAACACAAACCCATAAAACAACACATGAAATTACATTTGCTTTAACACAAAGAAGCAAAAAAAACTAAAGTAATCTCAATTTTTTTGCATTCATCCGGATCCAAGTGATTTTAAATTGCCTATTGCTTTTGTGAAAATATCATCCACTATTCTCTGTGTGCTTTTCTTTCACAAAAAATGCTTGGAGATGCAATGTACAATAGGTCATCCATAGGTAAAGTTGCAATCTCATCCAACTTCTTATCACATCTTCAATGCTAGGTCCATCTGATTGCTCCAATGTACTTAGAATAGCTAGCAATTTTTCTTCTATATCTCCTTCTTTGTTTTTCTTTTAGTTCTTCCTTTTTGGTAAAGACTTTTTTTTTGATGATGAAGGACTTGGTGAAGATTCAGGCTCTATATCCTATGCATACAAGAATTCTCTATAGTTTGATAATTACTCGATGAAAATTTGTCGGCACTATTTTTAGGCAACCCTTGTCTAGATAGACTGCATAAATCTTGCCCAATAGCTGTAATGTCATCAAAGAGTGATCTTATCTCATCTGTAAATTGTAACTCAGTATATCGAAATTATTTTGTATCCAGAATTTTCTATTAAATAAATAATTGTAATTAGGCAACAGTAGTTAAATTAATAATTTCAAAAAATTAACTAAAGAAATGAGCTATACTTTGATATACTCTTCCCACTCTTCTAAAGTCTAGTTAACTGTATTAGTTACCGAATTATAGACATGACCAGACTTTCCAATTAAATTCGACCATACTATGTATTTATGTTTTAAATAATTCCATGTGTTTTTCAATTGTTTTTGAGTGAAATTTAAAATTTTGTTCTCTTTAAAGTCTTTTGAAATTTTATTCCATGATTCAACATGCAAACTCCTACCCCTTTTTTCCAAAAATTTTTCTGGTCAATACATAAATCTAAAAAAAGTTTAACTTGTATTGAGTCTTTCCAACTTGTTCTAGTATAATCAAAAGAAGTCATTCCTACATAAGATACGTAACCGAAAATTATTTTAAATATAATCTTTCATCAAGTTAAATAATAGACAATAAATACAAAATTACATGCATAAATAAATAAATCAATAACAAAACTCACATTAATGCATAAAATATAATATACAACTCATTTACATGAATAACCAACATATACAAAACCACAAATTATGATGAAATACATTACATAATAAAGAAAAAACAAGGGCTTTGTATTAGAGAAGTAGGGATGAAATACATTAACCCACGTAATGCCAATATACACAATATAACCATAAAACCAACATTGTGGATGAAAAAAAAATATTGCACAACAATTTTTGAAAAAAAAAACAATTCAAGAATTAATTTTCACACACAAACATAGTACAAAAAATCTGGATTTCAAAAATAATTCGGGATTAACAATTTTCACCCAAATTAATTTGCATTCAGGATTCTAACCTATAAGCATTCGGGAAATCGACGTAGTGCGATAAACAAGAATTTGGTTTCATTTTTTACAATTAATCCGTAATTCCCAAAAATATATCAATTTCGCAAAGAACAAATTGAAAAAAAAAACATACTGATTCACAACATTAATGTCATATACCCCTAATATAGAAGAAATCCCTAAGTTATACATCAATAATATCAATTTTGCTCGCCGAAAATCTACGTCGAAGTCACTCTTGAAATGAACAGAAGCTTTATTTTAAGATTTGTAATTGTTACCACAAGAATACTAAAAATATAAATGAAACAAAAAATACTTTATAAATTCCATACATCAAACAATCTTATATCATAAACAAAAATAATTGGAATAACTAACATATCATATGATCTCTTCAAAAATAATAAACATGAAAATAAAAAAAAACTACAACACACCTATGTTAAAATGAATCTGCCAAAAAGAATATAGAAAACAACAAACCATACTAATTACATTTGTTATATAGCATCTAATCATAGTCAGATATTCAATTTTCCCCATGATTTTTCTATAATAGGGATCAACTAGAGTGATAGCATTAGAATGAAATAAATGCCTGGATTAATAAAAATATAAGTTGGAGCACACTTTAAAAAATCGATATCTACAAAAATATCAAATGCACATCTCTTTTGTGACAAGATTATATCCCTCATAAAAAATACCTCTATACTAAAAAAATATCTAAATCTCACAAAGTCTTTCATCTAAAACTATATCTAAAGGTACTCATTGAACTGAGTAATTTCCAACTTGTTATTTCTCATAATCAGAATATTATCTATGTATACAATCAATAAAATCATCATTTAATCTATTTTTCATTGAAAGAAAAAAATAAAAGTCAATAATACACATATGTAGTCCAAATGAGGTGACTTCCTGAAAAAATCTCACAAATCAAATTCTTGGCGACTACTTCATGCCATACAACACATTCAAAATCTACAAAATGCACATGTTTATACTACTTGAAACTCAGGATCTTCTTCAAGGTCAATAATAAAAAATATATTTTTTATATCTAGTTATTATATTCTTTAATTGTGAGATGTTGCATGAAAAATTAGAATATACACTTAAGTCATCTTGGGCTACTAAAGAATAAGTATCCTGATAGTTTATACTAAATATTTGAGTATACCCCTCTTTATAAGTCTTGAATTAATGTGATCTACCTTCCCACATGGACTCGATAAATACTGATATGCAACCAATAACATATCTTCCCGAATAACATGATATTAGTTCCTATATTCTATTAGAGTATGGGGCATGCATCTCTTCCATTATGATCTAACATCATCCTAAATGAGATAATATCTCATAAGAAGACTGGGATATCCTAATATTATAAAGATAAGTAATATATAAAAACAAAAAAGGAACAAGAAATAAATATGATAAAACATATAAAAATGGATATTGAGCATAACTATTAGGTCCTCATAGACCATATAAAACATAAGAAGACTAGGACATCCTAAATCATGCTATATTTTTTACTGATCATATTTTACTAGGTCCTCATAAAAAAGATATTTTTTTTTTCAGTCATCATATTTTATTTGGATGTGCCAACATATTTGATCTGGTATATAATCTCATAATCTATTTAATATGTGATATCAGTTTAATTTATATTCTAAGACATTATCATTTCTTAATTTTCTAATTTTTTTTATTAGATTATGTTTTTATTATTTTGTAAAAAAATAAAAAATAAAAAATGTATGATCTATCATAAAAGAGATAGATTGAAATATATCTCAAATAATTATTAACAAATGTGTCAAGTACTTATATCTATTTAATATTCAAGTATATCTCAAATAATTATTAACAAATGTAACATGGTATATAATCTCATAATATATTTAATGTGATAAATCAATTTAATATATATTCTAAGACATTATCATTTCTTAATTTCCTAATTTTTTTATTGATTTAGGTTTTAATTATTTAGTAAAAAAGTAAATAATAAAAAAATATATGATCTATCATAAAAGAGATATTCAAGTATATCTCAAATAATTATTGACAAATGTGAACAAGTACCTAAATCTTTCACAATTTATATTTGTACTAGATCCTCATATGCATGAGTTTATCAGATCAATGAATCGCTATTCAAACGAGACATATGTGTAGGATAAGAATCTAACCTTAATTAATGATAGATGACTAAACTGAGAATGCACAAGTAATTAATCTAAAATGCTCAAACATTTAGAGAGAGATATTATCATTTTAAAGAGATCATACAATCTACACTCCTCAATGCTAAATGGAGTATTTCTCAGTGTTTCTAATCTTACAAATAAATATTAGTGAAACAAAAGAGAGGATCATAGTTAAATTATCTAAAAAGATAAATCACAAAAAAAAAACTAACAAGACAATCAAAAATAAATATGATACAAAATAATAATAAGGACTACAGCTAAATAATATTATATTTAATGATATTTAAATATTTTCCTTTGACAACAATAATATTTTCAAACATAAAAAAACATTGAAAATAAAATATGATCACTAGTGTGAGTGCTTTCTCCTGTATTGAAACTCCAACAATCTAAAATGATTATACGTATAAAAGAACCAGTAATGTCTACAACAAGAAAAAATGTATTTTTGGCTTAGATAGGAATTTGTATACTTCACTCTAATGAATATCATGATGAATAGACTCTAAGAGGACCTATGGATCACATTGACAGTCAACCTATCTCTCCCACAACTGCATAACACTTTCAGCCTTCTTATAAAAAAACATCTAATAATTATTTATCATGGGTCATGTCCCCCTATTATAAATACACTAAAATAGAACTCTTCTCCATCTATCTTTTTCATAATAATTCATGTCAAAAAATTTTGATTCCTCTAAAACACTTGGACCCAATTCTCTCTCTCTTTTTAATTCTATTTTATCTACATTTAATATTAAATCTGAAAAAATTTGGCAAAAAAAACTCAATTAGGGTTTTTGTCTATCACCATTGCGGGAATCATCATGCAAACCCCCACATATACCATTGCACAAATAAACATGCTCATTGTCGTGCTTAGATCTTCACAAACAACCACATGCACCATTGCGCCCAACCATGCAACCAACTGCACTCCCAACCACACACAGCACCATGCTCAACTAATGCACATTTGTGCACCAGAATACACTCTTCTGTGGTCCACCACAAGTAGCTCTTGCACTATTGTACTTCTATGTGCATTGTAGTCCCAAATAACAAGTGTGCGACTAATTCTTGTGCACTAGTGTAGATAGAAAAAAAGAGAAACAATTTAGGGGACAAGACATAATTAACCTACCTTTAATATCTAAAATCATATTAAATTAACAAATATAAGATGGAGAAACAATAATACCTAATACCAAAATATTATATATTAAATATTTAATATAATGGACAGGGATATTTGGGGCAACCCACATATTGAGTAAATTCATCAAAAATATATAATACATAAAATCTCGACATAAAAATTTATAATACTTTATAATAGTATCAAGTACATATCTCATATGTAACAAGATAATTATCCTTATATAATAAACTATTTCTTTAACAAAAAAATATCTTTGTCTTCATGATCTTTCATCTAAAATTGTCTAAAGATACTCATTAAGTTGGATAATTCTCAACTCATTATCTATATTAATCATAATATCATTTATATTAACAATTATTAAAATTATTATGCCAATGGGATTCCTATGAAAAATTAAAAATAAGCCAGAGAATACTTATATAACTCAAATGAGATGCTTGCATTTAAAAATTTTGCAAATTTGACTTTTGGTGACTACTTCAAATTATACAATATTTTTTAAAATATACAAACTACATTTGACTATGCCGCTCAAAAATCAAGTGGTTACTCCATATACACTTCCTCCTCAAGATCAGTATGAAGCAATACATTATCCATGTTTAATTGATGTATCTTTAATTGTGAAATACTACAAGAAGAATAAAAAATCATATTGAGTTCATCATAAATACTAGAGAGTAATTATCCTGGTAGTTCACACCAAAAGTTTAAATAAATCTCCGCATTATAAGTCTTATCTTAAATTGATTTATTTTTCCTCATAAATATGTTCAGAGTAAATATCTACTTGCAACCGATAACAAATATTCATAAAGGTTATGATACTAGTTTCTAAGTCATATTAGATTATAGGGTATGCATCTATTTCATCATAATTTGATATTATCCTAAATGAGATAATAACTTAAAAAAACTTGTGTATTCTAGTACTATCAAAAAAAATAAAAAAAAGAAAAGAAGAAATAAGACAACAATACAATAAAATCTATGAAATCAAGTATTGAGTATATCTCCTTTATCTTTTCTAGAGAGTAATCAGATTGGCAAGATCAAGTGACTGCTACAAGATCTTAAGGCTCCTCGGTAGGCTCTTCTCTAATCTAAACATATTGGGTATGTCTCTCTCCTAGTATAGATTTTAAGTTTTGAGTGATTAACTCTCATAGTTAACTACTCAATATGAACATGTAATAGTAAA
Organism: Sapria himalayana; assembly: GCA_029783825.1. Taxonomy (NCBI): domain Eukaryota; kingdom Viridiplantae; phylum Streptophyta; class Magnoliopsida; order Malpighiales; family Rafflesiaceae; genus Sapria; species Sapria himalayana. The sequence goes on along the minus strand of JAREIK010002602.1, from coordinate 3,388,651 downwards.
AACTCATGGACTATTACGTCATCACGACCTGAAGGAGATCTTTCAACTAGAGAAACTTCACTTTTTGTTAAATCAACGTGATTTGAAACTGTTACTAGATATGATGATTCCACAAGAATAATAATATAATATTATATGAAATATCAACATACTCAAATATAATAGGCATATAACTCTGTCTACAAATTTTAATCATGATTTGAATAAGGGAGGAAGAGTAATAAAACCATATACAATATCTGAATTCATACTCTTTCTAGGCAAGTTAAAAAATGAGTCATAGTCATAAAAAATAACATCTAAACTTACTAAAATCCTATTAATGTTTGATAAAAAATACTTGTACTTTCTTTCGTACTTAAGCATCAAAAGAAAACAAATCTGAATGTCATAAATGTCAACTTGCTCTATCATTAAGATTGATCTAAAACAAAATAAGTATATTCAAAAACTGTGAGTAACATACTAAAAAGCTTTTCTACAAAATATAGAATCTAAAAAAATATATACTGAAAAATTAAAAAAAGAGATTATCCAATTGATGACATAGATTAAAGTAAAAATTACATCTTTTCAAAAATATTTCAGAGGATTATTCACAAGTAGGAGTATCCAAGCAGTACCAATTATATATTTATTCTTCCTTTTAGTAATCATTTTTTATTATATGTATATATACAAGAAATCTAGTATATAATCTAATTTATATAATAAGTATTAAATTAGTCTGACACATATTCTAATATATTATTACATCTCAATTTTTAAATATTTTTATCAAATTTATTTTTTTTATTTTATGAAAAATTTTAAAAATACAAAAAAAATTATGATTCATCTTGAAAGAAATATATTCATATATATCTTTAGTATTATTCAACAAAAATAATTAAATATCTAATTTGTCTATGGTCACATCTCTACTAGGTGCTCATATATATGAGAGTATCAGATCAAATAGATCTCTACTCAAGATAGACTAACATATAGGATAAGAAGTTTTGATAAACTTTCTTAACTGAGGTATCTCACACTCTATGGTTAAAATACCCTAAAGTTAAGACTATAGTAATGTATTCACAAGTTAGCTAATAATAAAAGAGAGAATTGAGAATACACAAATAAAAAATCTAACATGCTCAAATATTTAGAAGAGAATCTTATCGTTAAATAAAAAAACATATAATTCATCTAGCTCAATCCCAAATAAAATATTTCTGAGTCTCAATTTTGTAAATAAATATCAATAAAAGTAAAAATAAAATCAACTTTGAGTTATCTAAAAGGATAATTCATATAAAATAAATAATAGAATAATTAAAGATAAGCAACACACAAAAAGTAAAAAAACCCAAATTATATAATTTTGGAATAGAAAAACAATATAATGAATAAAGTATAATTACAAATAATATGAGTGGTAGCTTCCGTGATGATAATTCAATAATATCATAAGTACACAAATGAAATATCTAGTAATATCTAAAATTTATTGCTGTCTTAGAAAGAAATTATTTATTCTCTTATATAATAAGTGTAAGTGTCACTATGAGTGAATTCCATGAGGACTTCATGATGACTTTGATAGTCAATTTGTTTCTCTTAATATTATGAAAAACTTTTGGCTTCATCTATGGATATAATATCCAATAGTTATCTAGTGTGGCTCATCATCCTATAATGAGTATATTAAATTGAGATTCTCCTTCATCTATCTTTGTTACATTAATATCTCTCCATCCTACTAATATTTGTCCAAACAACAAAAAATAACATAGTATTAAATTAGGATTTTTGAAACAGTTATTTTTTATTTTTTATTGTTTGCATAAACCTTAATTAATATTTTTTTTCATAATTGCCTTACACCAACAAGCACCATCATGTGCTTCCACTACATGCTTAGGGTTACTACCTAAAAACCACCACATACTACTACACTCCACTATGTGCTATAATTGTCGACCACATAACTTGCTGACACTACCACATGCGACCGCTATCACCACCACTGCCACATGCATTTTTTTGTTCTAGCCTCGCTCTGATACTATATTACAACAAAAAAATTAAAAACATAAATAAGAAATAATATTTAATAAAATTTATATATCAAATATTCTTATATAATGACAAGAATAATTGAGACAACTCACAAGTAAGTTGCTCCCATAAAAAAAGAATATAATTAAAAAAAAACTATAATAATATGTAACATAATATCAAAGCAACAAAATTAACTCTAATAACATGATTAACTTTGATAACATCAAAAAAATGATTCACTAATAATGATGATTTATTATAACATCAAAGCAATAAAATAATGAAAACTATCATTGCACTAAATATTCTCTGGTGCAACCATTACCTCCATCATTGATATTTCCTTTTCATCATTTTCATCTAAAAAATATATATATATATATTTGAGACAATTTTTCAAAAAATTGTCTTTTTTTTTATATCGAAGACCTACCTAATAAAACCAAACTTATGTGTTGCATTGATCAATTTGTTCTTGAAGAACTTATTGTAGGCTCTATTTAGGCACACCTATTTAGTGAGATTTTTTTGGATGACTCGATTTGAGTGAGGTCGAGTTTTCACATCATTTTTGGACTATTACTATGTGAAACTATTTGGTATTTTTGTTTTTATGTTTGAGGAGTTTTCTTGTTAATATAACATCCCCACTAATATCTAATAGTGAGAGTAACATTATGGGAAAAGGCAGACATTCTCTTCATTAAGATTTTATTATGTAAATTCAAGACACTTTCATAAGAAAATAAAATCTCAAAAAATAGCAAACTTACTTTTAGATAGAAAAAACTATAGATCATATTGCTGAATCTATAGATGAATCATTATACAACATATCAATTGACTTTATTTTGTCAAATAAAAAAAATAATTTATATTAATTAATAAAAATCTCAAAAAACTAAGCACTTGAGTGAATACATACAAAGCATGAAAATCAAACATATGAGAAATACCATTTTATACCATTTTATATGCATCTCTTCAAGTTGATGCATATATATCTTTATCTCGAGCAGCCAAAAAAATAAATCAAGAGTACTATAGATTGTTGAGGCATATCAGCTGACCACGATCAATTCCAGGATCCTCACAAAGATACATCACTATGACTCTCATTAGAGTGAATTATGTAAATTTCTTTGTCAGCAAGACATCTAATGTTTCTAATAATCTAGGTACTACAACTTTTACCATTCATCTTCCTACTTTAAATTCATGTCTTATCAATTGAAAAACATATAGTTATTTATAACCTTTTCTACTTATTCTTTGTATATTTTTTAAGTACATGAAAAAATATTTAAATCTCTCAATTATGCTAATATTTAACTTATGACTTTATTTCTATCATGAGTTTTATAAATTTTCAAGTGTACAGATAGTCTATATTATATGAATTGTCTTACTAGAAAATATAAGCAAATAAAAACATACAAAACTCAATAAAAACATATATGAAAGTTCACCTATAAATACAAAAGTAGTTGGACTAGGACAACACACATATTAGGTGTTCCCATCCATAAAGTAAGTAGATAGAAAAATAAAATAATAAATAATATAAACCTTAACATCCCTACTTAGGCAAGTGGATAAATATCTAGAATATTAAATTTAGAAAAAAAAACATAAGTAAATAATTCTTCAAAACATTCATAAAAATATCAGCTAGCTGATATGATTTATTAATACTGAATATTGCAATTGTCTCATCATAAATCTTATTTCTGAGAAAAAAATAATTTATTTTTATTTTTTTATATGTCAATGAAAAACTAGATTAAAAGCTACATGTTTAGCTTTTTCACCATCATAATAGAAAGTTGTGGGAGAAATAAGTTGGTATTTAATTTTCTTGGAAAAATATTTTATTCAAAGTATCTCACAAGTAATAATCATAATAGTTAATAACTCTAACTATAAACAAGTTGCGATTGACACTCTTTTATTACTTGTTTTTCATTATCTTATGAATGAGAAAACTTAACATATGGGCTATACCAATCTAAACATCGCAATATATAAGAACATTCCTTGCATGTATTATTTGTATTAAGTTTTATTGAGTTCTATATATATTTTGGCTTAGAATTTATATGCTATTTGAGTTAAACCCTAAGAAGTACAAACCCTAAGGTTTCTAAAGAAATAAAATGTGGATTATGCATAATTTTGGATTAAAATTTTTATAGTTGCAGCAAAATTTCCATCATACAAAGACATGAAGGGGAGCACTCTGCACATAGAAGATAAGCATGCAAAAAAACTAGGTGTGCTTCCTGCACAATATAATTCTACATGCAAAATCAGCATTTCACATAATTGTGCATTCTACATCGTGACATGAAGGAGCCTATTGTGCATAATGCATTGTTGAGGACAAAGGTGCAATAAACCATGTGCAAGTACTAGTACTTATATTAGGTGCAAAAAAGAAATAACAAATAAGAGGAAAAGATTTGTAAAGGACATCAACCCATTATTAGTGTCAAGAAGTTTGTGTGACACTAACTCATTGTTGTTGTCAATTGAGTAAGTTGTGATATGATGCCAGTATGTAAATATAAAAGATTCTTCCAACAATAAATATAGTGTAAAAAAATACATATATATCAAATATAAATATTGATAGTAATTTACAAAATAGATGTAGGGAAAACGAGAGAATGAGAGAAATTTTTTATAGTTGAGATTGAAGCTACAAAGATAATGAGAGAGTCAAAAAGACGACATTTGGGCATGTTATTCTCATATTCATTGTCTAACAAGTATTCAGAATTTTATAGCATGATTTTGAGTGATATAAAATTTTCTACTATATCAAAATTATATTACCTAGTAATTTAGTTTATACGAGAGAAGAGATCTCATTATATGATGTCTAGAAGTCAAGTGATACTAGTCGTAACATTGAAAAAGATAAAAGAGTCTAAATTCTATGTATTCACTATAAGAAATTGAGTTATATCAAAATTAATTATTTAGAATTATTTTCAAAAAAAAGATTACGAGCACTATAAAAATTTGAGGAAGATAAAACAATTATCACATCTATTGAGGGAACCTCACAATGACAATAACACCTACTAAAAGAAAATATTAGAGATTCCTTCCTAGTGGGACAACAACATGCCTTTCTAAATCTCCAAATACTATAACTCTTTTGTCCCATTCCTCCAATTCACACTTCTAGTTTATTGACTCATGAATCAATTCGTACATTATAGGTCATTTTTTTGATTTTTTGTTTTCATATTCACTAATATTATAATAGCTAATGATAATATTAAAAAATTATTAGGTATGATAGTATTCATCTATATCCATTATAACTTTTGTATATTTTACATATTCTCAGTTGTGATCTTAGACATTTTTTTCATAAATTTGTCCCTCCAAATATTTAATTATGATATTATTTTCTCTTATAATAATTTTTGCATAAATAATTAAGAAACATTGAGAAAGACTTTATTTGAAACTGAGCATGATGAATGATATATCTTCTCTTCTATGGAAGAATCATCTAATAGATATTTGAGGATAATGAGTTGTTTGATTGTATGTTCTTAACTTAATTACTCATCATTGACTAGATAAAAATACTTTACCATAATTTCAAGGATATTTCTATTTTGAAATATGAAACATATTAGTTAGGAAATTATACTAGAGCTTCCTATCATTCATGCCAAAGTGATATGAGTAAAAGTTTATCCAATTTGATATATTCAGACATATGACGATCTAATTGAAATAAGACATGAGAAGAAATTATATATAAATAATTTTTTATTGATTGCTATTCACAATTTATATAAATATTTATTCCATCTTAAATCAAAGATCTTTTTTAATTTTTAATTATTTTATAAAATAATATAAAACTTAATTTGATAAAAATATTAAAAAGTAAGAAATAACAATTATCAATGACATATATCATACAAATTCAATACTTAATATATGAATCACAAGATTATAAACTAGATTTTTTATACCAAGATACTCTCATAGAATAAAAATACAAAAACAATAAAATTTTAATTGAGACAAAATATTCCTATTTGATAGAAGTGTTTCGAAATATTTTTTGAAAGATGTGGTGTTAACTAGAAACTATCTCATTAAATAAATATCTTATTTTTTTTTCTCTCTTTATGTACCCCTTCAAACCCTGCATGCTAAATAGATATCATTTAGACTCTTCTAGAAAATTTGGAAAACATCTACCCAAGAGAATATAAGTATTATTGATTATAGTTTAGTAAAAATTTAATAAGTGCCAATATTATCATTTCAAAGTAAGACATATAATTTAGTGAGGCTAAGAAAACTAAGAGTCAAGATGATACTTCTGAACTCCTTATTTTTATAACCATTTCAATAATCTCAATTAGACCTCACGGTATAAAAAATAGCACGCGTCATCTATAATGAAAGTTATTAGTTCATATTATGATGACAAATTACACACCTATAAAGGCATAATATATACCAAAATATATAGATCAAGTTGATTATTGAGAGAATGAAATCTTTCATAAGAAAAAATATTCTTTGGGTTCAAATGACACAATATTCCATGAAACTATTCAAGTTTAGGCTCATGATGAGATAGGGACTGAGAGACTTGACCACATAGACTCCAAGTTTATACTAGAAACAATGGACACACATAACCTATTCAAGTTAGAGAGAGGCTACCAAGGTGTCAAATGATATTTTTACTAGACCCTCTTATCCTGACCTTTCAATCATACTATGAAAGAAACAGAGAAATTGTATTCAAAACTCAAACTCACAGGTTTTGTCATTTTTATACTTCCTTAACTTCGTTCATTATTTCTCTTGATAGTATTAGGATACCAACGTCGCCTTGTAAGGCACTATCTCTAATGATAGCTTCAAGTCATATTAAAAGACATAGATGTCCTCCTTTATAATAAGAGTAGAAAACTAGTACCATAACCTATTATAATGTTTATTATTATTTGTATGTGAGTATTTACTATGAAGACATATAAAATGAAAGATAAATCACATTAAGATGAAACATGTAGCAAAAAATTTAACTCACACATTTAGTGTGAATTACTAGGATAATTTCTCTCTAGTAACCAAGATAATATCTATATGAATTTTTATTTTATTGGTAGCATCTCACAAATAAATAATATACTAGCTAAACATGAATAATATATTATTTCACGATAACATTGAGGAAGAGGTGTATATGAAATAACTACATAAGTTTCAAACAATAAATTATGACACAATTTGTAGATAATAAAAGATAATATTTGATCTAGTTTGCGAGATTTTCAAGGCAATCACTTCATTTCAATTATTATTTGTATGTGAGTATTTGATCTAGTTCTAATGATAGGATAAATTTTCTTATTGTATATATGAATGATTTTGATTGCAAGAGAGGATGATTAGAAAATCAATCGACTTAATGAGTACTTTCAATCACAGTTTAATATAAAAAATCTTGAGAGGTCCAAATATTTTCTTGATATTAAGTAACTAATCTCCTCTTATTATTCTTTACTATAACAATCAAACAAAAAAAATACATAGGCTCCAATATAATATTTCAAAAACATGCGAAATACATAGAGATTGACAACACCTAATATGATTATTACTATTGATTAGGCCTCAACTTACATTTTTTTCTCTCTAAGGTTAAAATTTTTGAACTTTACCCACCATGTTGAGGAGGTGCTTGTAGTTTATAGTTTATTTTTTTTATAGTAGTGATGACCGCACCTAATATGTGAGTTACTTCAATCAATTGACCATTATATAAGACCGCCATATGTATGAGTTTATTAACTTGAGATTTTATGGATGTTTTGTTGTTTGGCTTAATGTTTTAACAATTTCTAACAAAAGTTTAATTTATTTTTGAGTGTTTAAATAATCTTTTTTTTATGAGTTATATTGCTAAAAAATTCAATTCTAATATCATTTATTCCAATAGAAATAGATTACATAGTCATGATATCAATTAAATTGTGAGCTCTAGTAGATCAATCACTTCTTGATAATTTTTTTAGTAATTTAGAAACAAATGATGTTGTTCTGTGACATCCAAGTAGCTTGACATATTTATGCTAATACATTATTCCATGACTGAATAAAGTATATCGAGGTCGATTGTTACATCATACAAGAGATGAGATAAGAGTTTGATAACAATTACATACAAACTTACCAACAAGAATATAGTAGATACCTTCACGAAGGCTCTCAAAGGACCACAAATCGTCCTCTCTTCTATGTTACCTTCTTGTGAGATATACACCAATTTGAATATAGTGTTAAGATTCAATTTAGTTCTATATGATTTATTTTGTTTTATTTGTTTTGGAACACCAGAAATGTGGATTGCTACAAACTATATATATACCGATTATTGTATTTTCAAAAAAAAAATATTTTATAAAATATTTTATCATTTTATATTATCCTCTCTTCTCCCTCATTTTGGATTGCACTGAGGGCCAAAACTCTAAACAACCCTCAACGTATTTATGACTATTAAAAATAATATAATAGTAAAAAAATAAATACATACATTAAATATCTTTGTATAATAAACAAAAACAATTGAGATAACCACATATTTGGTGTTTTCACTAAAAGTACAAAAAAAAACTAAAATATCCTTCATCAAACTGATGCATGCAAATCCACGATATCAAACTTTTAAAAAATAAAAGTACGTAGAGACTTCTTCAATACCTTATTAAAAATACTTGCGAATTATTTTTCTATCAAAATATATTTTGTAATAATAATTTCACCATAAATCTTTTTTTTAGAATAAACAATGCATTTATATATACTCTGTATGCTCATCAAATACTAAATTAGAAGTTATATACATCATTATATGACTAATACAATAAAAATAATTACAGAAATGAGTGCATGATCAATCTCCTCGTGTAGCTAACACACCCAACAAATTTTACAAATAACTATCAATACTCTAAATTTTATTTTTGTATTAAATCTCAAAATAATCATGTACCTCTTTTTTTACGAAAAATAATATTATCTCCAAAAAATATATATAAAAATTTATCATAGACCTAATATCAATGCATACTAGTACTAGAGCTTTCGGATTGGAATGCATCACATATGAAAAATCATAATCATTTTAAATTTATTTTCTTGCATGAAGATTAGAAGAGTTTGTTCAAAAACATACCTTAAATGAAATGACCCATAGTTTTATAATATTGCCATTCACTAGCTTCGAGAGGAAGAAGACGATGCTACAATGAAATAGCATTGTTTGTGACATAAATATATATTTAAAATAACAAAAAATAATCAACACATGTCACATCAATTCTTAAATATTATATAAGAATATGACATTTCCATTTATTTTAATTTTAAAATATGATATTAAAGGTTTTAGATATATATATATATATATATAATAAATATAATTATACTTGGTCACTTATTTAAACTAATTTGTCTTTTATTATTTAATAGATACTAAACGCTAACAGTAAGATGTTAAAAATCCACTAGTAGGGTTAAAAATATGAAATCTTATCAGCTTCCTCAATTGAGTATTATTAATCTTTTTAATGGAACATAAATTCTACAAGTAATCAATATTTACCATATACTTGATAAAGTTATCTGATTTATAGAGTTCATATATCTATTTCTAGATTCCAATCTTTATAAATTAAAATTATTATAATAAGTGTATGTTAATATCAATTACTTTAAGAATAACAATAACACTATTTACAATAATAATGATGTATTTTTATTTTACATGTTAGTACAAAATAATCACAATGTAGTAGTCTCATTCAATACATATAAGTGTACCAGCACTAAAAATTAGAATTTCACCATTCTCAATAATCAAGATAGACATGTTTATATCGTATGTTACAATCTTACTAATAAATTGTTCAATTTTATCTAGATTATATATTATAAACTTTTATTCCATTAGAATTAATGATTCAATCTTTTGTGTGTAAACTGAACTCTATGCACTAAATCATCTACTATAGAGAATAAATGACACATGAAATTTTACAAATTCAGTTCATCACAAATTCGTTCATTAAAATAAAAAAGTTAATGCAAATCAATCAAGAGAAACACAATCAAAATGACTTTTAGTATAAAATGGTTATAATAGTTAGTTTTCAACTCAAATCTGAATACTCAACTAATTAGAAGTGACCATGATTCATGCAAGAGATCTCATATTCTGAAGACTTCTTCACATATCTTAGTATTAGAAGAGCAATGTCAAGATGAACCTACTGAGGATAATATATGAAATAATTAATCATAATGATTGTGTAAACTATATGAAATATAATTATTATCAAATAATTAATTTTTTCTAAAAAATTTCTAATGAGTAGTAGAGTCAACTATAGGAATCATATCAAAAGTGAAGTTTAGGATCAATAAGAATATATATTGAAGTATAATCCAAGAAACCAAATACTCAAGAATATCAAATATATATCTCATATGTGACAAAATGATAATTCTTGATGAATAAATCACGAGCCAAGAGAGTATCTAAATCATCAAAGGTCTTTTATCTAAATTGTGTTTGAATATACGCATGTAATTATATCATCTCTAAATCATTATCTCTCATAATCAGAATGTTATCCATATAAATAATCAACTAAAGTATTATACCATCAAAACTTATCTAAAAAACAAAAAAAAACATTAGTTACATGTCTATATAACCCAAATGAGATAGCTACTTATGAAAATTTAGCAAATTAATCTCTCTGTAACTATATCAAACCATACAATACTTTTTACAATATGTAAATTATATCTGATTGTACTTCTCAAAACCTAAGTGGCTGTTCTATATATACTTTCTCAATGTCACCGTAAAAAAATATATTTTTTATATTTAGTTAATGTATCCTCTAAATATGAGATGTTGCAAAATAAATAAAAATCAATATTAAATTCATCTTGGTCTCTAGAGAATAAATGTCCTAGTAGCCTACACCAGATATTTGGGTGCCCCATCGCTAGAATTCTTATTTTAAGATGATCTACCTTACTATCTTGATATATCTTCATTATAATCACTCATCTTCAACCAACAATAGACTTTCATGAATATCATGGTATTATTTTTCAAGCTCCATTTGAATTGATGACATGCATCTCTTTCATCATAACCTATCACCATCCTAAATGACATAATACCTCAAAATAAGACTTTAGTATCCTAATACCATCAAAATAAGTTATAAAAAAAAGAAAGTACAATAAAACTTATGAAATTAAGTTGAGTACAACTCATTTACCAATTCTAAAGAACGATCAAAAGATCAAAATAAAAGGGACTCTTTGCAGGACATATGGCTCTTCCTTAGATATGTCACTTATTTAAGGAGGATGGCTATCTCTCTCTCCTAGTATAAACTTTAATACCTAAAACAACAAAATGACATGTTGTCATAGAGAGAAGTTGTTTATACTCCTCTTTAATAGATGTCCTCATCAATTATAATTGGAAAGAGTATTCTAAATTTTTTTAGGTGAGATACAATTCTGACTACAAACTACCTCATCAATTAGATGGCCTCTTCGATTATTTCTTAACATATATCCTTTTAGATCTTACATCCTATAGAGAAGTTATTTAGTTTGTCTTGTAAAATTTTTAGATTCACTTATTTTATTCTCGAGCTCTCTAGGATGAGATAAGTTTGGCATATAAGATTTTAGGATATACTTTCTTTGGATATTCTAGTACATACATAAATTACAATGACTTTTTTACTAGAGGCTAATAAGATTTTAATGAATATAGATATTTTTTTTCTGACTTTTTTAATGAGCCTAGGAAAAGTATAAATCCAGATGTTACACATATACTAGTAGGATTTTGAGAGATACAATAAAATATATTTCATGATAGATCATTAGTTTTTTTATTTTTAAAATTTTTCACAAAATAACACAAACATCAATTAAATAAAAATATTAAAAATTAAGAAAAATAAATTATATATATATATATATATATATAAGACTAATTCAATATTTACTATATTGATTATGATACTATACATTATACTTCCTACGTCGGCACACTCAACAGAATGAGATTGTTAAAAGAAGAATAGAAATCTGATAGACATAACTTTGACATTTCTAGCTAGCAAGTCTATTCTAAATTTTTTGTAAGGAAATGCAATTTTAACCATAATCTACCTCACTAATCAGATGCTCTATTCTATTATTTCATAGCATATATCATTTTAGATCATACAATCTTAAGAGAAATTATTTAGTTTGTATTCAATAGTTTTTGAATTAAGTTGTTTTTTCCTTAATCACTATTCAAGATGGGACAAGTTGACATCTAAGAATTTGAGATACATTGTCTTTAGATATTCTAATAAATAAATATACAAATATTTTTTACTAAAGACTTATAGAATTATACTAAGTGCAGACAGTTCTTTTTTTTATTTACTCATTTTTTAATGAGCTAAGGAAGAGTGTGAATCTAGATGTTACACCTAGGTCCATTACTATTTCTACCTTACCTATAGCCCTTCCCGAGCTATCACTTAGTAGAAAGAATCAATCATCAACTACATCTAACCATGTTAATTCTTAGTATGATATTTCTTTCATTGATTCATTAAACATACCAACAAATTTAAAATCACATTGAGTCTAAAAAGAATGATGTTTTCTTAGCAGGGAGATCTCATCAGACCCAAATAGCACACTAATCCATTAATTTTTATTAATACAGAGTTACATTGAATCAGCAATTAGGGAAATTGACCAGTAATGACTTGGACTCTATATTAGGAGAGAGAGAGAGAGAGAGAGAGAAGAGATATGTCAAACATGAACAGGCCATAATGAATTTGTGACACCTCATCCCCCAGGAGGTCTCATTCATTCCAACACACAATACAATGTACAATAAAATAAAATTTTCTCAAATGTACAATACATTTTTTTTTATTTGCTTAGTGGAATAAAGAAAACACACAATATTTTATTTAAGCCACACCGGCTTTCCTTCACATGTGCGATCTCACATGTTGATCTGTCATCTATCCTGAATTTGTACTTGAAAAGGTTTCGCACAAACAGTGTGAGCAAAACTTAGTAGGGATAAACTCTTTCAGAGTTACTCACTACCTAAGTGCACGTAAAATATCATGAATATATATCAACACCCATTCAAGTACAATGTTTATATGAATGCAATTATGGATGGAATATTTATAAGTCCATATTCCTGAGTCCCATCAACTCCCTCACACATGCTAAAGTCAAGTGTGACATATTATATATATACATATATATAAATATAAATAAATAAATAAATAAATAAATATATATATATATATATATATATCTATATAAATATTTATTTTTTAGAATTATTCCGAAAAATATGAAACTCCTCCGAAAAATATATTGGACATGTATCAGAATAAAATATGATTTTTTTGGATTTATTCCAAGAAATATGCACCACCGGAACTCAGCCTGGACATTGTCTCAATTCGAGTTTGCAAATCTATAATAGCCATGTACCAAATAAAATCCTGTGCAACTAAGTATGGACATTGTCCCAATTCGAGTTCACTAAATATCATCTATATACCATATATATATATATATATATATCATGCACCCACCCATGTATATGGAATGTTCCCATGCATATGAAATGTAATTATGTCATTTCCAATTTAATCCATGTTTCAGACACAATTATAACAATTCAAATCCAATTCATCCTACACTAACTTTTACTAAATGAAATACCATAACTTTTTACCAAATAATCATTTCAAATAAAATTTCTAACAATTTGAATTGAAATATAAAACATGATTATTTATAGTCATTAAATAGAAAGAAATTCTGATAATAGAAAACCAAAACCTTTCAGAAAATTTCATGGAAACTTTATAAATTTGATATTAATGTGAAGATCTCGTCACGTAGAGTAACTTTAGTTCTTGAACTAATTCATTTCGATTCTAGAATAATTCTTTACGATTAAAAGAAAATCCTCCGATATTTTTTCTCTGTACTGTATCTCTCTCCTTGCAGACAAAAGTTTTTTTTTCAGCCTTCTCCCATTTTCTGAATTCCTGAAGTTTTTTGTTTTTTTTGGGTTGACGCCTAGACAGCCGATGGGCTGTGTCCACGCATGCACAGCCACATGCGGAAGTCATGGCACGGTATTTCGGTTACGCGTAACTTTTTTTTTTTTCTAAATATTCTAATAATAATTTAATTAAATAAAACTATAACTAAATTCAGATTTTCTTAGAATTTAACGAAATTTGATACCGTAGCTATATTTTCCAAGACGAATTCAATAACGACATCCATTTTATTATTAGGCTCTAAAATTTTGAGGTTATTTTCTCTTATTGCAAAATTATCATTTTGCCCATTTTTTTCCACAAATCAAATTATGTTAATTATTTATTCATTTTTTTTCGGGATTTCACAGAACTAATTGAGGAGCTACATAAACTTGTAGCTTATCCCTCTAATCTTAAGCTTCCGATAACTCTAATAGGAACAAAGGAGCGTATTTATTACCTAATTCATAGATTTTCTCTTACTATTATCTTGTTTCTTTTTTTATTTGTTTTATTATTTTTCTTAATAGTACTAGGATATTCAAGTCATATTTTGAGATTTTATCTCATTAAGGATACTTTCAAATCACCATAATGTGACACTTGTAATGAAGAATTCCACTTGACATTTAGCATGGACTACTAAGACAATCTTCAATAGCTAAGATTTCCTCAATGCAATTTCAATTTCATATTTTTCATGCAGAATCTCATAGCTAGAGGATACATTAACTAGATATAAAGAATGAATATTTTAATAGTAACAATGAAGAGGTGGTGTATAAGGAGAGAAACTTATAGATTGCGAAAGATATTAAATGGCTTAAAACAATCACCAAGAATCTAGTTTGTTAGATTTTCACAGGTAATCAACTCATTTGCGTTACACAATAATATTATTGAATTGTCTTTTATCTTTCGGAGGAGTCTCGATGAAAAAATTATTATGCTAACTATCTATGCAAATGATATTCTGATTATAAAAAAGTATGAGTTGGGCATCACATAACTCAAGCAGCATCTTTGGACTCAATTTTAGATGAACATTGAAAAACTCAAATATTTTTTTGGCATACAAATGTCTTATTCTACAATAAGTATTATCTTATTATAGAGAAGATATTCAATTGATACTCTTGTCAATCCAAGTACATGTTTCACTTCTAATGTAAACCATCTAATTAATTATATAACTTGTTGGATAATCATAGAGAAAATTAATTATCTTACTATTATCAGACCAAATATAACATAAATAGTCATTAAGTTAGTTGTTTCATAAAATCTTCTTGATAAGTTTACCTTGACATAGTTCTTCACATATTAAGGTATACGAAGAAGTCTATATGGCTTAATATTTCTTTCAAAGATCATAGATACTTGCAATTAGCTAGGTATTTAGATTTGAGTTAGACACCAACATGCACAAAGAAAGAAATTCATGAAAAAAATTTGTATTTTTCTTAGAAGCAATCTTGTTTCATTGAAAAGTAAGAGACAAGCAGTTGTGTCTAGCTCTTATACACTACTCTTTTCTTCCATTAGCATTTATTGTAATAACCAAGGAGTGGGGCATATAGCCTCTAATTTAATATTTTATTAGTAGATGAAACACATTGAGATAAAGTATTTCTTCTTACGGAAGAAGATTCAAAATTATATCATTATTACAACATACATTCAGAGAATAGAACAACCAATAGACTTCTTCATTAATATCTTAATGAGATCTCAACTTATATTTATTTCCTCCAAACTTGGTGCTATGAACGTGTTTGCATCAACTTAAAGTCTTGACAGAAAGTATTTTGTTTTCTTATTTTTTATTTTGTTTTTTTTTAATAAGAATGCTCAACTTGTAAGTTGCCCCAATCATTTTTTTTCTCATTATATAAAAGTATTCAATGTATTAATTTTCAAATGAGTGTTATTATATTATGTTATCTTATTTGTCTTGGGTTTATCAATGTTATTACTCAATGTGATGGATGTACAAATTGACTAACCATGATGGAAAGATTCACCATGCAACTTTGACACAATTATAAGAGAATATTTTCTATATGATATCAGCATTGATAGATCACTTTGCATTTAAAAGATTTGGAAAGCAAATTTACATTATTCTTTACATACATTCATTAGGAGAGCAATATACTTCCATCTCTTTCATAGATTTATCAGATAATGACTCAAGTGACTACAAATATACCTAAATTGAGTGGAATTAGTATAAATAATCACAATATTATAATATCTTCATCACATTATAATAATGAGAGAGCTGAGAGACCAAGTAGAGGTATCCTACGAGTCAATAAGACAATAATGCCATATTCTTTAGGTTGAAGTCGAGATATACATTATAGAAGGTGGGATATTGCACATTGAGTTATGGAAAACTTTACAATATTCAAATGATATACAATAGACTACTAGACCGACTCAAGTTTATTCTTCTATGATCATGTTCACTTGTCATGTTACTCTGACACTCTCTTAGAATGAGTGTCATAAACTTTGTTCTTTAAGTACTACTAAATCATACATGTCTGTATCCATCACACTTTATACTTATCACCTCACTCCATATTCTTAGGTATTAGTCGAGAGTAAATACTTATGTACCGGTAATCATATTTTTTTTACTTCTTTTGTTGAGTTTAGAGCCTTTAATATTATTATAGTTAATGACACCATTATACAGGTAATGGGGCATAACAATATTAACATCATTCCTTTCTTTTTGATATAAGTTTTATATGTATCAATGTTTTATCATAATATTTTTTTGTCAATTACTTTACCAAACAAAAATGTGATTTTTTCTTCTTCTTTTTGGTATATTTATATAGGAACGTCAAACTAAACAAATGACTATCATAGGGATTAAACGAGATGAATTATACATGTTCTTATTAATTCACATGAGTTCTTCTAGATATCTCTTGGCTATTAATTTACTAGTGACTAATACTCAACTAAGATATTCTTCACTAGAGAAACTGAAGATCACAGAGCATAATATTAGAGAAATGAAATATATTTATTATGAGATATGTCAATTAAAAAATCATATTAAATTTTATGATCCAGCACATCAAAAAGTACTAGTAAAGATACATTAGATGAGTGACGCCTATTAATTATGAACTAAGAAGCACATACACAAATACATCCACGAAGATATGGCATGTGGACATGAAAAATTTCAAAAAATTAGGATACGGATATGACAAGGATATGATATAATAAGATAAAATAAAAATAATTATCCTTAAAAATAATTTAGATAAAAAAAATGCTCAGAAATTATTTTTACAAATATTCAAACACAAACATAAGTAATACTAAAACTAATGATTAGCATTTCCTTCTAAATCAAATAAAATGGCTTCCAGTTCAAGTTCATCAAAAGAAAAATCCACAATTTCAAGAATTTCAGCATTTTTGTTATATCCATCGAGTCAAAACTATCACCTCCAATATCTCATATTTTAGATTCGTCTTCATTATAGTTTAGATATCTCCTTGATAGAAGTCAAAGATTGTTATGGACATAAACTAAGTCCTCATCTCTTTGTGGTGTCAACTTGTTTCTCTTTATGGAGTGAATAAAATTATATATACTCTAATTTCTTTCACAACATGAGGATGAACAAAGTTGTCCTAATAATTTTAATACTATAGATTGAAGAACTGGTGCAGAAGCTCCATAAACAACCCACCATTTAATAGGACTCATGTACCATCTGTCATTGATGGAATCACTACTAAAAAAATATTTTAAAAATGTTGAAAAAATAGCATACTCATCATTTATTTGCCTCCTTTCACCTTCATTTGAAAAATATCTCGCAACATATTTATTTCTTTCTCTTACTATTTCCATATCTCTATGTGGTGAAACACGATCATGAGACTCATCAAGCCATTGTTGACTATAATACCTACAAGTAGAGTTATATCATCATAAAATATCATTTATATTTAAATTATCAAAGCCTACAAATTAAACTCTTAAGAATACCTTGAAGTTAAGTAATGAGCCAAGAAATATAAAGGTGTGTGGCTTTTAGTTGATCTATCCATCAAGATTTCATTCATAATATCAAAAAACCTACAAGTATAATTACAAAATGATTCATATAAGTTCACATATAATTAAAAATTTCAATCAAAACATCAATATTTAACTAATAAATCTTAATTATATCTTGAATTTTCTGTGGAGCTTTTATGTTCTTTCTTATAAATGGCTTCCTTTACTTTTTGATAATCGAATCCCACCACTCATAAATATTGTGAATGGAAATCTTGTCAGTGTCAGCTAATTGAAGCATCTCATACATGAGATTTGTAAAGCTGAGGATATAATCCACATTCATCCAAGTCTTCATTTAGGATTTTATCTTTTACTTCTTTAGCTTTCACTAAATCACCTTCTTTATATATTTCTCATTCTTAACTTATTACTAATTAATCCAAGTCTCTTTTTATTGTCTTAAATCATTTTAGCATAATAATAGTTGAAGTAAAATATATATCAGTCACTAAAAGTAACTTCGACTTGCAATAATTATTAAACATTGACAATCTCATTGCATGATTCATAATGAAATTCTTGATGAAATAGACATCACTTGAAACTCGAGAGACCCAACCATATTATTCCATCACATCATTATATCTTGGGTGTGTTGATGGTGCACATATATTCTTCAAATAAAGATTGAGAGTATGAACCACACATGAGGTCCAAAAGATATGCTAAAACTTTACTTTCACAATATGTCCTGCTACTTTGCAAGCTACAACATTATCAGTTATAACTTGAATCACTTTTTGAGGACCAATCTCTTGTTTATTCTTAATCAATAAATCAGCTATAAAATGCAGTCTTAATCACTTTTTGAGACTGTCATATTTTTAATAAGTGGTCTTCTTTGAGTATCTTACCATCCATCACTGTAAATGCTCACTCCTTTCTCATTCAAAGTCTTCTTGATTGGTTCCAATAGATTCATAATATTATTTTTTTCCTTCTACAATAATGTAGTTCTTAATGCATTATAACTTGCTGGGACATAACTTGAAAGTTGACTTCTACTTATAAAAGCATGAGCACAATAAAGATTTCTAGCAAAGTGAAAAGATAACCCCCCCTATGTAAAACATCCTAGTTATCTCACTATCAACTATTTCACGCACACCCAATTTGATGCCTTTTCAATTGATCCAATAGACCCCTTTCTCCTTTTTGATCAATGACACTAGCAATAGAAGAGAAATTCTTAAAATTAGATGTTGCAGCACTTGATGAGGGTAAAAGAACTTTCTTAAGATTAGATTGTTTCCCGTTCACCCTTTTTTCAGCTTCCTCCATCACTCTTTGTATCTCAATCAAATTTTCATTTATTACTTTAATACAAGATGCAATCCCAACCCCTTTAAATTTCAACAAGTGAGCCTTGATTCTATAATATGATCCTCTATATATTTGTCTACAAAAATTATATTAAAAAGTAACATTTTCTCCTCCTTTTCATTTACTCAATTCCGCTTCTTTCATGACGTAACTCCATAATGTAGCATTTTCATATTGATTATTTTATTGATTATTTGAAGGCTAAGAATTACTATTCATTATATTATTATGCATGATAAAAAAAATCATGCATTATAAATAAATCTATTATTTAAAAACCCAATCAATCTAATTTACATATTTACATATTATATTCATTAAAATTCAAAATAAATTATAAAATAATCATACTTAGAATTCATAATTCATTTACTGCTCATGAATTTATGATTCATAATAAAAACTCTAGTTCCAACTTTATAATAAAATCTCTTTCAGAATAGATGATTTTCTCCCACCCACTCTTGGAATTTGAATTGTACATATTTACATATTATATTTATTTAAATTCAAAATAAATTATAAAGCAATCATACTTAGGATTCATAATTCATTTACTGCTCTCGAATTCATGATTCATAATAAAAACTCTAATTCCAACTTCATAATAAAATCTCTTTCAGAATAGATGATTTTCTCCCACCCACTCTCGGAGGTTGAATTGTGCCCCCCCCCCTCCAAATTCCAAGTTCCAAATGCCTCCTTTTTTCAGACCCCCTGGCTCCCCCATAGGCCCACACACTTATTCATACTTCCAAGTGCCCCTCACTCACAATTAGTCTTTTAAGTCTTACGTCTTACTATTATAAAACAAATTACAAAATTTTTTCGAAAGAATTTTTATTTCACAGCAGCAAACTCTAACGGATTTTCATCCTACAATAGCCCCCAATGATTTACCCTGCTTGCCCTAACCTAAGGTATGCAATTACTACTTAGCATATCAGTTAGCACACCTTTTCTCTGGAGTTTTCGGCATTGTCGACATGTCAATTTCCAACTTCCAATTCAATTTTTGGTATCATTTTTGTGTTTGCTAGAGAACTGCATATCAGATAAGTCCAAAATCAAAGTTAGGGTTTTTTAAGTCCAAAATCTATCTAAGCCATGTATATGTTGTGTTTAAACTGTGTCCAACCATGTCTAAGTTGTATTTAAGCTATGTTCGATACATATATAAGGCTTGACCTATTATTTGGTCAACGATAAGTCACGTGGCGTAACGGACATGTATCCGACTTGTGTCTAGCCTATATCCACGTATCGAAGTGTCCGACACACGGACACTCCTTAACGTTGCCGTATCCATGCTTCACAGATTTTGAGGTATATCACTTAGATATTTAGGAACAATATAGAAAGAGTGGAGGGCATGAACCTATTCTATTATGAGCTAACACCATCATAGATAAAGATAATTCTTAATAATGAGATATAAGTATTCTAGTATTATCAAAAAATAATAATAAAAGAAGTAAAAGAAATAACAAGATAAAATTATGACAAAATCTGAGAAATTAAATATTGAGTATAACTCATGTATCACTCCTGGAGGTGATTAAAATGTCAAGATTAAAAAAATTGACTACAAGATCATATAGCTCATTGGTAGGCTTGTCTCTAAATCGAATAGGTTGGGTACTTTAGGCTTGTCAAGATTAAGCCTATTAGACACTGATAAAAAATACTTGTACAATCATAGTATATTAGAGTATCAATGTAAGTAACAATTAAGGCCCTAGATTTTAACATGTCTCATTCTAGAAAATAATAAAAGACAAATAATTATATCAAAAAACATTGAGAGAAATTAAATAATCTCACTTAGATGTAAAATTTGAAAAGGTATCAAGTAAGAAATAATAGGAAAAGATATCCAAATATTGAGGTAGATTACAGTTAAATTGTGTTTCTCTAAAAATATTTCAGAACATACTTTTCGACAATGAATGTCTGAATTAATTTAATTATATTTTTATTCTTCATTTTAGCAAGTTCAATCTGGTGGGATATGTTGGTAAAGGAAGTACAAATATAATTATAAGATTCATATAATAATTATTGAATTAGACTAATATATATTCTAATATGTTATGACTTTTAAATTTTTTATATTTTTTTCAAATTATTTTTTAATATTTTATTAAATTTCTAAAAAATAAAAAAACTTATGATATATCACGAAAAAAGATATCTATGTATATTTACAAGCAGTTATCAAAAAAAAAGTAATAAATTTCTACTAGATTCTCATATGTCTAAATATATCATATCAAATGAGTTCTTACTCAAATCAGATTGTCATGTATAATAGAAATCTCTAAAAAAATTTTCTAGCTCACATGTCTCACACTCTAAAAATAAATTATTCTTTAAACTAAGACAAGGTATTATCAACTTGGCCAATGATATATAATTATCCTGAGGGTATACAAATAAATAATCAAACATACTCAAACAACTAAGTGCAAATCTTATTGTCGAAAACAAAATATATAAGCCACCCAGCTCAATTCCAAATGAATTATTCCTTAGAGTCTCTTAATAGTACAAATATATATATATAGAAATAAAAAAAAGCAAAACTGAGTTATTTGGAAAGACAACTGACATTAAATAAACCAATATGAAAATTGAAAATAAGCAAGACATAGGAAAGTAGTAGACCTAAGTTAGATATTGTCATATTCAAATATTTTTGAATACTCATGATTGGCTGCAATAATATTTTTAGAATAAGAAAATTAATAGTAAAAATAATAAGATTGTATTTAATTTAAGTAGTAGCTCGTGTTTCAACAATATATGAGACTTGAATAAAAGTATGAGTAAAACAATCAATAAAACTAGAATGAAAGAAATAATCTATTATATCTCTAAAGTCTAAAGGGCAATTTTTTCTAGTAAATACAAGTATTACGATAAATAAACTAAGCATCCACCTGCCTGAATGGCCCACATTTTAGCACAAAGCAAGCCATGGGTCATTCAGCATGCCCAACAGAATAGGCACCTATGGATTTTAAAAAAATAGGCACCTATGGATCACATACAATTTTAATAATTTAATATTAAATAGGATTTGTGAAGTGCACGTACCTTATTTTTAAAAAATAGTCATTGCCTTGAAATGGCCAATTTCTGGCAAGAGACTGATAATAATACATGTCATTATTTTTTTGATTGTCGTTAAAAAAAAAATAAAAAATAAAATAGTTAAAATGTAGCAGTTGAATTTTGGTCCAATGGTTGTTAGCAAAAATCTATTAGTTATTTTAATTTTAATAAAATCTATAAATAAAAATTTAGCATTTATAGTTTTTTATACTTAAATTAAAATTTTTCTCTTATCTATCAAATTTTCAGCTCTTGATAATTCTCTAAATTGTGTTTACCGAGCATTAATACTATTTATTTTTTTTAATATTTATTGTAATATAGTATAAAATATAATCATGTTATTATAAATTAATATTGTTGAACAAACATTGCTATTGTGGAGCAGACTTGTGTTTTCTAAGCTTCAAATTCATGTTTCAATTTTCCCAAGGTACACATGTTATATTTTTGTTTATTTTCTTTTTAGTATGTAATTTTAGAATTAATTACAAAATTTATATTTTTCAAAATCTCTCAAAATTTAAAAATAAAAAGAAAACCAATAAATATAACAAAAATGAGGTACATAATGATTCAGATATGAAAAATTTGATGAAAAGATTTGAGGCTCTAATATCTCCCAGTCATAGATCAACCTCAGCTCCAACAACCAAAAAACCTATGCATAATTAAATATTTATAGTATGCACTCACATTAAGATTAATTTAAAAAAATTTCTATAAAGATCAAAAAATTTCAGCATAAATGACACTGAACACTTACGAATATTTACCAAATATTACATCAAAAAATAAACTAAATTAAATCATGAACAAATTCAACTAGGCAGAAAGATCTAAGGATATGAATCTATTTCATGTTCAATGACTTCATTTACTTACAATCATAAATTCATAAGGAATTACATTGCTAGATTCATTGCTAGCATGAATTTTCTACTTAGAATTTTGAAAGATCCTATGCTACGTTATTTAAAACAAATATATTTCTAGCCAACCTCTTATTGGATCCCTAAGATGGCCAATAGAAATAACATAATAAAAAATTATAAAATAAAAAATAATTAATCATTAACTAAATTAATACACAAAATAGAGTGATCTTGATTTTGTCTAATATTTGGACTAGTCACAATCACAAAGTATTTGCATGTGTCACTACCTACTTTATTGATTCTAACTAGAAATTGAATAAAAAAAATCCTAAGATTTTATGAAATCTTTTATCTTTATTATTGTCAATGATTAAAATATCAGTTTTTACGGATATATCGGTATTTGGATTTTACGTATATATCGGATATATCGAAGATATATCAGTGTGTATTTGTATATGAGCACCAATCAAGGATAGATATATCGGTCTTAATGAATATATCGATACTTAGAATTTATAGATATATTTGAGATATATCGGTAAATATATCGGAAATTATAATCATTGATTATTGTCTTATCATAAATAAGTATCTGTTGAGAATTTTAAAAAAATATGATATATAAAATTAAATATTTAATATAATATTTAATAATATCTCAAATAATGATGTGACAATAAATATTTTTTTAAGAAACATAATAAACTATTAGTATATAATTTTATTATTGTCTTAATAATAATTTTTCATGCTTGTTGTATGTATAACATAATAAACCTATTAGTATATAACATACTAACCTACTTTTATATACTATATAAGTTATTAGGGATTAAAAAAAAGAAATTTCAATTAAATATAAAATATCATTAGAATTTTATATATCTAATTTTAGATTCATGTGTTGGTTATCAACAAATAATATCTAACTACATAAATAATAAAATTAGTGAAATAATAATTAATGAATTAGACTATTATATACTTACATGACCTGCATTTTAATTTTTAAAATTTGTTAAAATTTAATGATACAATGAACATGTATTCATCGGTATATACCTGCATGACCAACATTGCATTTAGGGGCATTTGTAACATGAATAGTTTCTTTAATAATATAAAGAATACATATAATTTGGTATCATGACTATTTTGATAAAAATAAAGAATTTAAATTTGTAGTCCTTTATTTTAAGTATTTATTACTTAGTTACTTGTATATACCTTAAGATTAAGGTAAAAAATAATATAAAATACATATTCATTCGCATTAACTAATCATAAAAACCAAATGATACAATTCACAAATAATTAGATAATATTTAAATAGTATAAAATTAAGTTTGATAATTTTTAAATAAAAATCTCCACGTATGAAGATGAATACCATGTTAGGAGAAAATTATTTTTTCATTAAACTATGGACAAATAATAAAAAAGTCCGTAGGATATAAGTGAACTATCATGATACTTAGATATCAATTATTACTTTATTTTATCTCATAATGACTTAAAAAATATTGACATATTGGGTTGATAAAAATTATACAAATCTATTTTTCTCATATAATCTAAAATAATATATGATTTAATAACCCCTCTAGCATTTAGCATTGTATCAAAATCTATTTTTTCAGTGTCTATGAATTTAATTTTAGATATAAGTAACATATTACATCCAAATACTATTAAATCAACGTAAAGGATTAAAAAATATATATAAATGAGTCTTTAAAATAAAGTGAAATAGTTATAAGTCAATAATGACATGGATAATAATTTTGATATTAACTCTTAGAGTTGTACTGATCGAAATTAAAGTGAGTGAGATGAGTGACTAATATCATGTTTAATTTATGTTACTAATGATGATTATTCACTTCATGCATTATCTTAATATTTTTTTTATTTTGAATTTTGTATGCAAATAGATATATATTTATAATTCTAATTAAAATTAAAAAATTTTTTATTGTGTTAGTAACTTGTATTGTGTATATTGAATTTTTATAAGTGTATATTAATAATATGTAATATCATATATGATATATACATTATTAAATATTAACCAAGGATGAGAAAACTAAATCGGATTGACCAGTTAGACAGGTCCTACCATCAACCAGTCACTAGAATAATATGATTCTGTCAATTAGATCAATATCTCATCAAATCAGAATTAAACTGATAGGATCAGTGATAAGACTAATGACTGGCAAAACCAGACAATTTTTAGAAAACTAGTTCAAAATTACATGTCATTTAAAAAGTTCTTTTGTGATGTCCAAATAGGATTTGATACTCATGACCCAAGGTCCATAAAACAAGTAGTCTATCATCAGGCTACCTAGCACTTTCATGTTGTTTGCATATTAATTATTAACATTTAAACTACATTCTCATTTAAATAATATTTTAATAAAGTAATAAATATTAATTATTTTTTAATATTATTTTATTAATTACCAAAATACACAAACTATCCTTATAATATTTTAAACATATCTTTTTTATATCATTTATGTAATAATTAAATATAAAAAATATAAATATGAAAAAATATGCACACACACACACACACACACACATAATCATTTATTTAATATTATTAAATAAATAAAATTAAATAACTTTTACATGAATTAGATTTACAAAAAAAAATAAATATATATTTTAGTTATTTTATAATTTTTATATTTTTTTCCAACTATTTTCATTAATTTTTATAATTTTTATATCATTTATTAATATTTTATTGATATTTCTGATATATTCATAAAATTCAAATACTATATATTTGTATTTATTAATATTTCCATCTATTAATGTGTAATATTTTTAAATTATTTTAAACTTTAATAATATATAAAATAGCTTTATGATGACACCAGTTCGATAACAATTTGATTGTGGTCTAATTGTTAACCCAACCTGTGAACCGTGTACCAGCAACTTTTTTGATTTAGTCACTAGTTCAATTTTATCAATATTGTTATTAACGTTACACATCTACAATTACATACAACAACATCATACACATTACACATACAAGCTATAGCTACGGCCTTGCCAAGTGCCTATTGCCTATTGCTATTAGATAGTAGGCACTAGTTGAAGCTATTGGTACCAATTGGACACTACCTACTTCAAGTCCAATAAAAAATAGCCAAGGCCTACTAGATATCCAGACTGGGCAGCAGCCAGTCTAGTCCAGAGTCCAGTGTATTGCCCGGCATTGGCAAGGTGCCTAGCCTAAGCAGCAGCCAGTCTAGTCCAGAGTCTAGTGTAATGCCTGACATTGGCATGGTGCCCAGCTTGAGCATGTTGCTTGGTTTAGTAAGAGTGACTAGTGTAAGCAGAGTGCCTAGCCTAGGCCATTGCCCACCGATTAGGGGCTAGCCTAGCTGAGGGAAGGCCACTGGCACCAAGTGGCTAAATAAGCTAGCCTAAGTTAGCCACTATCGTGCCAAAAGTTAAGCGGGTCTAACCCAACCCAACATGCTCAATTTCCCACTGCAGGTCAAAGAGGTCATGCCAATCCATGATGGGCCATGTCAGGTTTGACTTTCATTTCGTCATGCTAGCACAACACAACTCAAGTGGATGTGTCATGTCGTGTCAGGCATATCCCGATAAACACCTTTAGTGATAATCTTTCTTCACATGACAAGTAAAATTAAGATTTCCTCAATTCATAATCCTAAAACAAAAAATTAATCCAATTAGATAAATTAGACTTAAAAAAAATAATAAACCCCAATTTGGGATTTTCTCCAAAAGATTAAATTGAAAAAATAAACCCTAATTTTAGAGACAAATCCTAAACACACCACTTCTATCTTCACACACTATACACATTGCAACAATTGTGATAACCACCACACAAATTGAGAGATCACTGCACTACAACCATGCTGCCATCATGGAATCGGTTTCACATAGAGTTATTACTAACAATAAAGAGAGTATGTATACATTAAGATAGAAGAGTAGTTGCAACATAAAAAAGCACTAATCATATTTTATTATTTCTACAACTTTAATATCATCATGTCGGATCAGTATAGTCTGTGTCATAAATAGAAGCATAAGTGTTAACCACAAAATATTAAATGTACCAGTCCCAACAGAGTGAGTGCATTATCCCCCAAGCAAGACTACAAAAATTTCATGATGTTGACAAGCCAAATCTTTACACTAAAGAACAAAAACACAATTACAGGAATTTTAGTTCGTGAAATATTCATTTATTTAATATGTATAGATTTACATGGAGGTTATATTGAGTGGGAAAGGCTTCTACCTTATGTATTGGGTAGCTTCATAGATGTGTTGAGACAATATGTTGTATTTACTGTAAGATAATCTTTTTTTTGCTGTAAGATAATCTTTTTATTATTGTAACATGATCAACTAACAAAAGTATTATGTTGCATCAGATATGCAAATTAAGGTAACTTTAGTGAAAATATTACTAATATTGTATCATTTTTTATCATATGGTTTGATTTATTGTAAAAATATATTATTAGAATAATATAATACTAAAATCATAAATGTAATAATACACTAATAAATTCATATTTTAAATATCCTTATATAATATATCAAAATGATTGTGAAAACTTACATGTTGAATATTATCATCAAAAATATTAAAAAATTTATAAAAAAGAAAACTTGAATACTCCTAATCAAGAAGGTTCATACAAGTTTACAAAACAAAACTTAAAAGAAAGAAATATAAGTTGTGACATCTCGAGGATGTCATGAACACATCAACTTTTTATTCTACTATTTAAAAATATATTATAGTAATATTCTCATAAATAATCTTCTCACCTAATAAGATATAAATTTTAACTATTTTTTTCGTTTGCTTATGAAATATTTGACTATATACTAGATCTTTAAATAATTATTTATCTTTTAATTTTCTATTAGACAAATCTATCTTAATGAAAAATACAAAATCATTTTCTTGACCTCTGCTTGGTGTATGCTGGTGTCTAACTTGAAAATTAATATCCAACCAACGAAAAGTGTTTAATGATTTCAAAAAGAGATCCAAAGCCCTGGGAAACTTTTTAACAAACCACATTATGAAAAGAAATGCACTAAGATAAAACTATCAAGGATAATCAAAGAAAAGACTAAATATATTAGTTGTATATATTAATTACTTTATCTAATTTGGCCATGATCAAATAGTTAATTTTTCATATGATTTTTTTACAAGTAAACGAGTCAAATAAAGATATCACATCAAAAATAAAATCAATAAAAATATCAATATGAATATTCACTAAAATACAACTCAAAAGATTATTATCTACAAAAGCATCAAATACATATATTCTTTGTAAGAAAAAAAAAGACTACTCATATAATAAGTAATCTCTAGGCAAATAAAGTATTTAAGTATTTCAAGATCATTTGTGTGAAACTCTACCAGAAGATATGCATATCCTTGAGTTTGATGATCTCCAACTCGGCATATCTCACAATCAAAAAATCATCCACATAGATCATCATCAAAATCATCATTCTAATGTGATCTATCCTGAAAAATATAGAAAAAATAATAACATACTCGTATAACTCAAATAAAGTGATTACTTATGAAAACTTATCATATTAAACACATAGTGACTACTTCAAGCATAAGATATTTTTCATAATCTATAAATTATATCTAATAGTATTATTTGAAACCCAAGTGACTACTTCATATACACATCATCCTAAAGTTACCATCAAAAAATATTTTTTTAATGTTTAACTCATATATCCTACAACTCTAAGATATTGCAAAAAATAAAAATAAAAATATATATGAGATCATCTTACCTACTAGAGAGTAAGTATCCTGATAGTCTATCTCAAATATCTAGAAAAATTTCATCGCTACAAGTCTCATATAAAGGAAATCTAATTTTCTATCTAGAGATATCTTCATAATGAACACTTAATTACAACAAATAACAAAATTTCTTGAAGATCGTGATACTAATTTCACAATCTCATAAAAGTAGATAGAATATATCTCTTCCATCATGATCTTGCACAAAGTCGAATGAGATAATGCCTCAGAATGAGATTTATGTATTTTCGTATCTTTAAGAGGAATAATAAAAAAATTTAAAGAATAAACAATACAAGGGTATGATAAATTATATGAAATTGAGTAAAAGTAAAACTCCTTTGTTCATTTCGGAAAGAGATTGAAAGGTCAAGATTAGAGAAACTAGTTATAGGTTCTTCTACACCTCAGTAGGTTCATTTCTTCTCTAAGCAGGTTGGGATATCTTGTCCTCCTGATATACACTCTAAGTTCTAGGTGGTCAAGTTTCCTAGTTTCCGACTCAAAATGAGTATGTACTTGTCAAGACTCATAGACTATTGTGTCAAATATGCTTAAAAAAATTTTATACCTAGGAAATCTAAGTCTCTAATGAATCAACATGATTTAAAATTATTGATAAATATGCTAACTTCATTATAATACCATCATAATAAGTACCAACATATTCAAATATAATAGATGGGTGACTCTCTCAATAAATTAGTGGTTTAAGCAAGGTTATAGAAAAAGAAGTAAGAGTAATGGATCCAGTGCAATATTTGGATCCAGTGTAATATCGTACCATGTTAAATGAGATAATACCTTAGAATAAAACTTGTGTATTTTTGTACCATTAAGAAAAATATTAAAAAAAATCAAAAGAATAAACAAGACAAAAGTATAATAAATTAAATAAAATCGAGTTTATAATACCATTTCTTTATCCCTTTCAAAAAGAGATTGGAAGGTCAATACTAGAGATACTAATTATGGGATCATCTATGCCTCATTAGGTTCGTCTCTTATCTGAGCAGGTTGGAATATCTTATTTTCCTAGTAATACACTTTAAGTTATGAGAGGTCAAGTCTCCTAGTTACCAACTGATTTTGATTATGTACTCGTGAAGACTCAAATTATTATGTCAAAAATGCTTGAAAAAGATGTTTAAACCTAGAAAATTTCACTCTCTCAAGAATTAATATAAATTAAATTTATTGATAGATATAATGATTTTATGATTATATCATCATAATAAATACCAACATACTCAAATGTAACCAACAGGTAACTCTTTCTATAAATTAGTGGTAAAGGTAGGATCTTAGATTAAAAGTAAGAGTAATGAATCCAATGCAATATTTGAATTCACATGCTTCTTAGACTTGTTGAAAAATGAGTTTTACTCAAATAAAAAATAAAGTCTTCACTCACTAAAATGATACCTATATCTACTAAAAAATACTTATATCCTCTTTGGATACTCGACAATGCATGAAAAATATATCTCAAAATCATAGATATCAAATTTTATCATCCTGAAGATCAATAAATAACAAATTAGGAGAATCAAAAAATACTTGGAAAAAGGCAACATAATATTTCTCAGGAATATAAGAATGAACAAGGCATCAGACTGATGAGATAAAATAATAATTAAAATTGTATCTAACCAAAAATATTTTAGAATACCCTTTTTAAGTATGAGTGTCCGAGCTATCTAAATCAGATGTCATAGCTCTGTATACAAGTTGGATAGATGCATATTACAATTCTAGTTTAGTTCTTGTGATTATAAAAAAGAGATTTATTATATATTTTTATATTTTTTATGTTGTAACCTTATCTCCTAGAAGGAAAAGATAAATAATAAACTGCAATAGTTATATATAAATTTTGTGCATATGTAAAATTATACACACACACACACACACACATACACATATGATGTTTATTTATAATATCTATATATAAACATCATATATATGTATATAAATATATATATATATATAAATGTTATACATGTGTATAAATTAACATTAAAACATTTATTTTCAAATGTTATATATCTTTATATAAAAACATTTAAATATGCACAAACAATTATATATAAATGTTTTTATACAAAATAATTATACACAAACATTTATTCATAAACAATATATATGGGTGTTATATATATAATATTTCTTATTTTTATATAATCAGATCATCTCATCAAGAAACATCTATCAGGAATAACTTTTATTATTTCATAATCATCCAATATTAATGTGGTATAACATCATACAAACACACCTACTCCATCTCTCATCATCAAAGGAGAAAACCAAATCCATATATAAACCAAAAAAAAATAAAAAAATTTTACATGTTTGATGCTCCTATCACCAAACAAAAAATCATACCCAGTACTAGAGGTGTCAAACGGGCTGGGCCAGGCCGGCCCTGCCTATTTTTTTGGAGCACGAGCATGCTTTCGTGCTGGACCAGGCACGACACGGTTTAAAAAAGCCGAGCCCGGCACGGCCCAAAGGCACGACAGGCCGTGCCATGCCGTGCCGGGCCCACTCAGGCATGGCCTAGCCCGTAGGGCCAGGCCAGGCCGTTCGGGGCAAAATTTTTTTTTTTATTTTTTAAATATATTTAAAATTTTAGATACTGTATAGTATTATATATTTATAATTTTAAAAATGTTAAAATTAAAAATTAATTAAAAAAACAAAGTTTAAATTTTTTTTTGTAATATCAAATTAGTTTAAATTTTATTATAATTATTAATTATATAATAAAATTATTAATTTTTAAAAGAAAAATTAAAACAAAAAAAAAATAAATCAATATATTATGTTAGTAAATATAAAAATTAAAAAAACATAAACAACACAAATGAAAAATTACCAATCATCCATTTGAAACCGAAGGTCCGAACAAAACAAATTACAGTTTCAACACAACGTACAAACAAAGCGTACAAACAAAGCGTACAATCAATAAAAAAAACATCGAAAACTAAAAACAGTAGATCATCATCCATCGTCAATCGGCATATCATGTGAATCATCAGCCGCAACATCAAGATCAGTATCATATGGATCATCATCATCGGTAATCAACTCCTTCGCCATCGTAGTGGATGTGGATGCGACTGTAGTCCCTGTCCCAGTCCCATCTCCAGCACGATCATGAATGCTAAACCTCGAATCCTCCCAATCCTTCAAACAAGCCAATGCCTCAACCATATCTGGACGTAATCTCTATCTCCTATCTGAAATCCAGTTCACTGCAACAGAAAAAGTAGATTCCGATGCTACGCTCGACACCGGATGAGTCAGTAGATTCCATGTCAACCTAGATAGCATGGGAAAGGTGGACTCATATGATTTCCACCACTATAATAAATCAAGATTCTTAGTATTAGAATGTGATAGGATTGAGCAGTAATCGGTATCTAAGTACCGAGACAGCTCGCTCCTATGTGATGGTCCACCCCTACGTTTCCCCCTCGCTAGCTGAATGGAAAAATCGTCATCTCCGAATAAGGTATCAATGTCCGTAATCACAATCTCACTACCACCACCACCATACCTAATATCGTAGTATGTGAACAGGTCAGTCAACTTCTCGTGAATGAACCCTTCAGGTGGGTCTTCCAGGTTCATGCATGAGGAAATGTAAGTCCGAGTGTTTTCTACCCATTCCTCCTTAACCCTAGGGTCCATGCATGCAGCGAGGTAATAAAGAGATGGAACGGTGGACCAGTACTTCAAGTACTTGGTTTCCATCTTTGCAACCATATGGCTAAGTGTCGGGTTAGCTCGATACTTCCTAAACATGCTACTAATGTTGCATATGCACCGGAGTGCAATGTAAGTGGTGGGCATATAAACCGACGAACACATGTTCATCGTGTCATAAAATATCTTCAGAAATTTCATAAATGAAATTTCTAAAGCCCAGTCAGTATCATCAATAATAAGTTCGTCACTCTTACTATTGACGTAATCAGATATCACGTGTTCGTATCCAACACATGATTCTAACATCAGGTACGTGTAATTCCAACGGTGTCTCACATCCGATTGAAATTTCTTCTTAATATTCGTAGACAAACAGAGACTACCAAACTCTTGTTGTCTGCGAGGAGTGCGAATATATTTTAGTGTATTACGTATATTATCCAACGCGGGGGAACATACTTTCATACATGCTTGAACAATCAAGTTAATCACGTGACACATGCATCTGACATGAAAGATCTCTCCTAATGGTGCGTCTCTACTATTCTTAACAAACATATTGATCGCTACTCCATTATTAGATGCGTTATCGAATGTGACACTAAAAATTTTATTTTGAATTTTATATTCCCTAAATATTTTCATCATACACTCAAAAATGGCCGGGCCATCATGAGGATGAAGAATCTCAGTGAATCCTAATATTTTTTTATTGATAATCCAGTTTGAATCTACATAATGACTCGTGAGACATGCATAAGAAGAATCATCGTGACATGTCCATATATCGGACGTCACGGACACCACTCCACTAAATGCCAAAAATTCCTTAATTATTTTTTGTTTTTCTAACTTATATATCTTTAGTATGTCACTCCTAGATGTGGACCTATGAATCCTACGATAGGATGGCTGAAAATAAGTCTGCATGATGCGCACTACCCTCGGATCTTCCAAAAATCTGATCGGAAGACCCATCAATGTGATAAGTCTGGCCATGATGTCCCTACCTAACTCGCTGGAGTATATGAAGGGAGTAAACTTTGAGATTGAACTTGATCCGATCTCGAAAAATGCAGTGCCACGTTGGGCTTGCCTAGGATCTAATGGTCCATGTTTTTTGGTGCATAATTCGGCATGCCTTTTTAGGTGCCCAGTCCCAAATAAACTCTTACATGTCAAAAGTCTCATATAATATTTGCACTGTGCCATTTGTTGTTCCTCACCCCTAACATTTTTTTTGTATTATTATATTAAAATGAGTCCAAACTACGGAAGTCATAGTTTTTTGTTTTTTAGAAGTTTGGGTTGAGACGACTGGAGAAACCAAAGTTTCAGCAGCCTTAGACCTCTGTGTAATATTTTCATTTTCTAAATTTAAATATGTTTTAGTTGTATTTGTCATTTTTTATGATTTTTATTTTTCTTAATTTAATCTAGAGAGAGAAACTATAGAGAGAGAAAGTTAAAAAAACCATAAAATAAATTACTCGGTAAAAGCAGTGAGGTTGGTCACGTGCACGGTGCACCGAAGTCAAGCTCTAATGTTCAAAACTCAAGTCGAGATTCACGAAAATCCATGCCGAATTCCAAAATCCAGAGGCCCGAGAGAGAGAAGCAAGATTTTTGAGAGAGAAATAGAATGATTTGAGAGAATTTATGTTTTTGAAAAACATAAATGTTAAAGGGAGGGGGGTAGAATTTATAGATTAAAGATATTAATTTTTTATCAAAAAAGATATTTTTTTTATTTTTTTGAATTTTTATTAATTTTTTAGGGGGCAGAATCATGAGGACGGTTGGATTCTGCCCCCTAGCCGTTGGAGGCGAATCCAACGGCTGAACATATATATTTTTATTTTTTTTTATTTTTTTTTGTTGGGGGAATAGGGGATCTAGTCTAGGTAGGTTCGGGGCAAAGGGCCTCGTGGAAGTGGGACCGAGGGTCAGGTCCAATCAGACCCGACCCACAGTCTTTTTTACTGGAGGGGCCGGGCGTGGGTCTTTCGTGGGGTAGCCTTTGCCCTGTAGGCAGTAGGCTCGACTGCTCGAGTGAAACCGACACGGGACAAACCCGTGCCGGTGTGCCGTGCCATGGCCCGAACCGTGCCGGGTCAGGCACGGGCCCGGGCACAATTTTTTATCGTGCCGGGCCGGCCCAGGCACGGCCGGACCGTGCCGTGCCTCGTGCCAGCCCGGACCGGCCCGCCCCTGTTGACACCTCTACCCAGTACACAAAACTTCACCTAACAAGAGATTTTAGAGAGACTAATATATCGATAATCTTACTCTTAAAATCAAAGAGGCATAATCTAGTAAATCTCTACCCCAATACTTATCACCTTTGAACAAATATAATAATCAATAAAAATAATAAAAAAATTTTAAATCTAAATCAACAACTTTACTATATCATCAAATATATAGGTGAATATGATTGAATGAGTCATTATATTATCTTAGCTGATGAAACTGAGAATATATCACTAAAATAAAAAAAATACTCAAGTATCTAATAGTCTTCCTAATTGTAGAGATAAATAAATTATACTCACCGAAACTAAAGAAAGTCTTGCTTAAATATGTCTATCTGTATATATGTCTATTTGTCTATCAATCTAACTTTAAAACTGTATATATATATATATATATATATATATATATATATATCTGTCTATTTATCTAACTATCTATCTATCTACCTATGTGTCTATTTATCTATTTATCAATCTATTTGTCTTTCTTTATATCTGTCTATATGTGTATCTATCTATCTGTCTATCTATCTATCTATTTGTTTATATATATATATATCTATCTATTTGTATATATGTATATCTTGTTATTTGTCTATGTATATATTTATATATCTATATTTCTATCTATCTATCTATCTATTTGTCTATTTGACTATTTATATATCTATCTATCTATTTATTTATCTTTCAGTCTATTTGTCTAAATATCTATCTGTCTATTTATCTATCCATTTATCTATATATTTGTCTATCTATCTATTTTTCAGCATGTTTATAAGTCTTTCTTTATGTCAATCTATCTATCTATATATGTTTCAATCTATCAATCTATATATTAGTCTATTTGTCTATCTATGAATCCATCTATTTGTCTATGTGTGTATCTCTATTAGTCTATATGTCTATCTATCTATATGACTATTTGTGTATTCGTATATCTATCAGACTATTTGTGTATCCATCTATCTTTCTATTTATATGTCTATCTATCTATCTATTAGTTTATTAGTCTATCTGTCTATCAATGTATCTGTCTATCTGTATATCTATGTATCTATTTATCTGTATATATGTCGATATCTATTTGTCTACCTATCTATTTGTTTATCTATTAATCTATCTACATATCTATATATATGTCAAAATGTCTATCTTTTTATACTGACTACTTGTTTATCTATATATCTATTTATTTGACTACATATGTAACTATGTTTCTATGTATCTATGTATTTGTGTATATTTGTATTTGTCTATATGTCTATATATCAAACTGTGTATATATTTATCTTATCTTTCTAACTATTTGCCTATTTAACTATATGATTATATTTCTATCTATCTATATGTCTATCTGTCTATCGGTCAATTTGTGTGTATATATATATATCTGACTATCAGTCTATATATCTATCTGTCTTTCTTGTCTATTATTTTATCTGACTAACTATCTATCTGTTTATTTATCTATTTATTTATTTGACTATATATGTAAATATGTTTTTATGTATCTATGTATTTGTGTATCTTTGTATTTGTCTATATGTCTATATATCAATCTATGTATCTATTTATCTTGTTTTTCTAACTATCTAACTATCTATATGACTATCTTTCTATCTTTCTATATGTCTATTTATCTATATGTCTATCTATCAATTTGTCAATCTGTCTATTTGTCATTTTGTCAATCTGTCTATCTGACTATTTGTCTGCTTGTATATATATATATATATATATATATATATATATATATATATATAACTATCAATCTATATATCTATTTGTCTATCTTTTTATCATTCTATATGTGTATCTATGTATCTATGTATCTATTTATATATATCTATTTATTTATCTATTTGTCTGTCTATCTATCTATCTATCTATTTAACTATTAGCCTAATTTTATATTTATTTATCTATCTATCCATTTGTGTATCTATCTACATATCTTTTTGTTTATTTGTCTATTTGTCTATATATATATATATATATATATATATATATATATCTACATGTCTATCTTTCTAACTAACTAACTAACTATCTGTCTATCAGACTATCTGTCTATGTCTCGATCTATCTATCTATCTATCTATCTATTTTTCTATCTTTATATTTGCATATCTATCTATTTGTGTATCTTTCGATCTATCTATTTATCTATGTATCTATATTTCTATCTATCTATCTATCTATTTATCTATTTGACTATTTATATATCTACCGATCTATTTATTTATTTATTTATCTATAAGTTTGTCTATCTATCCATTTATCTATCTATCTATCTATCTATCTGTCTATATGTCTATTTATCTATCTATCTGTCTATTTATCTATCTATTTATTTGCATGTCTATCAGTCTATCTTTCTATATTTAATCTACACACACACACACATATATATATATATATATATATCTATCCATCTACGTATCCATCTATTTGTCTATATGTGTATCTGTCTATTAGTCTATATGTTTATCTATTTATTTAACCATTTGTATATCTGTCTATCTATTTATCTATCTATCTATTTGCCTATTTTATATCTATCTATCTATGAATATATTTTTCAATCTATGTGTCTATCTGTCAATCTATCTATCTATATATCTATCTATCTGTCTATTTGTCTATCTGTCTATATGTATATTTTTCTATTTGTATATAAGTCTATCTTGTTATTTTTTTATCGATGTATTTATATTTCTATCTATCTATCTATCTATCTATTTAACTATTTATATATCTATCTATTTATTTATTTATCTATCTATCTGTCTGTTTGTCTATCCATTTATCTATATATCTATCTATTTGTCTATCTATCTATTTATCTATCTATTTGTCTACATGTATATCAGTCAATCTTTCTATATGTCAATCTACTTATCTATATCTGTCTATCTGTCTATCTGTCTATTTATATATTTATCTATTTATCTATATGTGTATCTATCTTTTAGTCTACATGTCGATCAGTCTATCTTTCTATATGTCAATCTACCTATCTATCTATCTATCTATCTATGAATTCATCTATTTGTCTGTGTGTATCTCTCTATTAGTTTATATGTCTATCTATCTATCTATCTGACTATCTATGTATATGTCTATTTATCTCTTTCTTTATGTCTATCTATTTATCTATTAGTCTATTAGTCTATTTGTCTATCTGTGTATCTGTATATCTGTCTATTTGTCTCTCTATCTATTTGTCTATCTATCTATCTCCCAATCTATCTACATATCTATCTATATGTCAATATGTGTATCTTTTTATCTGACTATATGTCTAAGTATCTATGTATTTATTTGGCTATATATGTAACTGTGTTTCTATGTATCTTTGTATATGTGTAACTTTGTATTTTTCTATGTCTATATATCAATCTGTGTATCTATTTATCTTGCCTTTTTAATTATCTACATGACTAACTTTCTATCTATCTATATGTCTATTTGTCTATCTGTTAATTTGTCAATCTGTCAATCTGTCAATTTAGTAATATGTCAATCTGTCTGTATGTCTATATATTTATCTGACTACCAATCTATATATCTATTTGTCTATCTTGTCTATCTTTCTATCTGACTATTTGTCTATCTACCTAGCTATCTATTTATTTTGCTATATATGTAAAATTATTTCGATGTATCTATGTATTTTTGTAACTTTGTATTTATCTATATGTTTATTTATCAATCCGTGTATCTATTTATCTTGTCTTTCTAACAATTTGTCTATCTATTTATATGATTATCTTTCTATCTTTTTATCTATCTATATGTCTATCTATCTATATGTCTAAATATCAATTTGTCTATCTGTCTATTTGTCATTCTATCTATTTATCAATATGTCTATTTGTCTATCTGTCTGCGTGTCTATATATATATATATATATATATATATATATATATATATATCTATCTATCTATCTATCTATCTAAATATCAATGTATATATCTATCTGTTTAACTATCTAACTATCTATCTTTCTATCATTTTATATGTGTTTCTATCTATATGTGTATCTATGTATTTATGTATCTGTCTATATCTATATCTATTTAATTATCTATTTATCTATAGATTTATCTATTTATTTGTTTGTCTATCTATCTATCTATATATCTATTTTTATATCTATCTATTTATTTATTTGTCTATTCGTATATTTATTTATCTATTTATCTATCAATCTATCTATCTGCCTATCTATATATCTGTCCATTTGTCTATCTGTCTACATGTCTTTTTGTTTATCTGTCTTTTTGTCTATGTATATATCTATCTAAATATCTATCTATATTTCCATCTTTCTAACTATCTATCTATTTATCAATCCGTCTATTTGTCTAACTGTCTATCTTGCTATCTGTCTATATACTTATCTAACTATCTATTTATCTTTCTATTTGAATATTTGTCTATTAGTATATTTATCTATCAATCTATCTGTATATTTGTGTATATGTTAATCTATCTATCTTTCTATCTATCAAACTATCTATCTGTATATCTGGCAATCTATTATTTATATATCTTTCAATCTAAATATTAATTTATCTATTTATCTGTCTATCTCTCTATCTATCTATCTATCTTTCTATCTGTATATTTGTGTAACTATCTATCCATCCATCTATCTATTTGTGTATCTATGTATCTGTCTATTTGTGTATCTGTCTATCTCTCAATCTATATATCTCTCTATCTATATATAAGTCTATATTTTTATCTATTTATTTGTCAATCTATATATTTGTTTATCGCTCTATCTATTTATTTATCTATATATCTATCCATATATTTATATGTCTATCTATTTTTATGTCTATCTTTCTATTTTTCTATCAATCTATTTGTATATCTATATGTCAATATATCAATCTGTGTATCTATTTATCTTGTCTTTCTAACTATCTATCTATCTGTATGACAATCTTTCTATCTTTCTATCTGTCTATTTGTCTCTCTATCAATCTGTCAATATGTCAATTGGTCAATCTGTCAATCTGTCTATCAGTCTATATATCTATTTGACTACCAATCATTCTGTGTCCATCTATTTATCAATATTGTCTATCTTTTTATCTGACTATCTCTATCTATCTGGCTATCTATCTATTTATTTGGCTATATATGTAACTGTGTATCTATGTATCTATGAATCTATGTATTTTTATATCTCTGTATTTGTCTATATGTCTATATATCAATCAGTGTATCTATTTATCTTGTCTTTCTAACAATCTGTCTATTCATTTATATGTCTATCTTTCTATCTTTCTATCTGTCTATATGTCTATCTATTAATTTGTCAATCTGTCTCTGTGTCTATTTTTCAATCTGTTTATTTGTCTATCTGTCTACTTGTCTATATATCTATCTATCTATCTATCTGACTATCAATCTATATATCTATCTGTTTAACTATCTAATTGTTACTCTTTCTATCATTCTATATGTGTATCTATATATAATTGTATCTATGTATCTATGTATCTATGTATCTGTATATATCTTTATCTATATATCTATCTATTTATCTATTTATTTGTCTGTCTATTTATCTATATATATGTCTATTTTTTTATTTATCTATCTATAAATCTATCTATATATCTATCTATCTATCCATCTATCTGTCTATCTATTCATCTAATTGTCTATTTGTATATTTATCTATCTATCTATCTATCTAATTATCTATTTGTTTATCTATATATATGTCCATTTGTCTATCGGTCTACATGTATTTTTTTATTTGTCCATTTGTCTATTTGT
Organism: Sapria himalayana; assembly: GCA_029783825.1. Classification (NCBI taxonomy): domain Eukaryota; kingdom Viridiplantae; phylum Streptophyta; class Magnoliopsida; order Malpighiales; family Rafflesiaceae; genus Sapria; species Sapria himalayana. The sequence continues at coordinate 3,347,341 of JAREIK010002602.1, read as the reverse complement.
ATATCTATATAAATATCTATCTACTTGTCCATCTTTCTAATTAACTAATTGATCTATCTTTCTATCTGTCTAATTGTCCAAGTTGATATATGTCTATATACTTATCTATCTATTTGTTAATCTATCTATTTGAATATTTTTCTATTAGTATATCTATCTATTTATATATTTATCTATATATAAATCTATCTATCTATCTTTCTATTTGTCTATCTATCTAATTATCTATCCGTATATCTATCAATTTATTATTTATATATCTATCAATCTAAATATCTATCTATTTATATATTATCTGTCTATTTGTCTATTTTTCGGTAATACCCCAACTATTTTTTTAAATGATTTTTTTTTTCATAAAATTTAATTTTTAGGTGTTTTAAGGTCTATCATGAATTTATAATAATTTTTATGAATTATTTCAGAATTAAAAGTAATTTTGGGAAAAATATACCCGATAAGTTCAAATTTTGAGCAGTTGATCGAAATATAATTTTTCTGAAGCAATGTAAGGTCCAATTATATGTTATAAAAATAAAATTAATAAAAATACATGAATATAAAAAATAATAAAAACATTTGAACAGTGAATCGGGTAAGGAAAAGTCAAGAGATTTTGTTGATCAATGCTCAAAGAGACATTTTTAATAATTCCCAAGGCCTTGCAAAAATTTAAGAAAAACCACAGGGAATTAAAGTTCAATATTGAATTAATTTTTAAAAATATTAGGCCTCATAAAATTGAGCAAAAAATAAAAGAAAAAAAATTGAATAACCCTATGTTCTTCATTTAGTGCCGAACTGCTAGGTAAGGAAGAAAATTTTGTAGCAGCCAATTCCCTTCGAAACAACCTGTGATTTTTTATGGTAGAAGACTTCCAAAGATATATAAAAGTTCCATGATTTTTAATTTTTGTTTTGCATGGTCTATATTTGAGGAAAGGGGCTAAATTGATGAATGATTGTTGTTTGGATGGTCAATTAGGACTATTTAGAATTAATTAATTGTTCTAATGTGTATGCTAGTTGAAATAATATTTTTAATGTATATAATGAGATCTAAGAGGTATGAATTAAGTTTGATATGTTTAAATTTGGGGGAAAAGGTATTTAGAATGAAATTGAGGTAGTAATTAGTGGAATTAATGGTAGAATCGATTGAATGTGAATTTCTATTTGAAGGTCAACTTGAACAAAATCATAGGAGGACCTATTAGATAAATCTTAAAGCAAATTTGAGATCATTGGAAAGATATAGATGTTAGTGAAATTTTGCCACTAGTTTTAGTTCCTTTTGACGACTATAGAAAAAGATATGAGCAAAATACTAACTGATGCGCAATCTGAAAAAAAAACTCAAGTTAGGCGATTAAATAGAAATGGGTAAACGGCCTAATTGAGTAGTGAATAACAAGCTATGGATCATTATGATTTTGACATTATGATTTTGACATTATCTTTATATTTCATTTTCTTGCATAAATATTGATATAGCAAATGAAGCTGGGGATGGCTCACGCGTTCAGGGTGAATAGCCTAGCTGAGCCTGGACTAATAGAGAGGTGAGTAAATTTATATCTTCATAAATTGCACCTTTGAAACGTATAGCAGTGTTTTCATTATTTGACTTGATCATAGTAATTGACTATGATTAAGACCTTTATTCTTGAGTATTCAATGAATTAAATTTATCATATACTACAAATCATGTGTCCTGATGAATATTCATGCTGAGCACGGTTAGCCAACTCTTATTATATTTGGTGTTATCTCTTGTTGCATGCTGAGTATAGTCAGTTATATTCGTTGATATTGTGATTTTTGTTTCATGTATAGGTCAACTATAACTTGTAATCATTAATGTCATTCATTGGTAAAAATCACAAAAAGTTTAATTGATGGGGAGGTCATTAGCCTATGTGCACATGGTACCATCTGGTGCGGAAAAAGCCAATTCCTTCCTAGAGAGGTGTTAAAACTCTAGGCATAAAACCCGATCTATTCTACGGATATTTGGTTGGAATGTACGGATTCCAGTATAAAGGTAAAAAGGAATGTATGGATTCTTAAATGGTAAACTATATTTATGTGTTCAAACCTCTAAATCTCATTTGATATTGTTGTTCATATTGCCGCTATTTGTTGCATAACCTATGTAAGGTGATTGATTGATTGAGCATAATCATCCTGGTGAGCTGGCCTTGAGTATCTAGCCTCACAAGTATGGTGATATAAATTTACTCATGGAGTTATCTCACCCCTGTTGATTTCCTTCTTTTCAGGGTAGACAGAGAAAGAAGAATCAATGCATTTGTAGACCACTTGGATTTTATTTGAAAAAATGTAGTGAATTATTATTTTGTTTATTTGGTGAATAAGAGTCTATGTTTCTAGAAGGCTCCATGGTGAAATAACTTAATTATTGGGTTAATTATTTGGTTAAATTGAAAATTTTTGAATAGTTGATTGAGATAAATTTTGCTTTTGATGAAACCTTATTTGATATTTTTGATGAGATTGTTGAGGTTGTTTTTGTTAGTGGATACCACAGAGGGAAATATGATTTATCATTGTTATAGAAATGAATAGATCATGCCGAAATTTTTGGTAGAAATTTTGAGAATTAGACTTGATACGGGTTTTGTGGTATTAAGCCTACCCATTCCCTAGTACCAGTCACAGGTTATAAAAGTGGGATGTGACACTTTCTAATGTATATTTGTGTATCTCTCAATCCATCTATCTGTCTATTTGTGTATCTATGTATCTGTCTATTTGTATATCTTTATCTTTCTATCTGTATATCTCTTTCTATATATATAAGTCTATTTTTATTCATTTATTTTTAAATCTATATATTTGTTTATCTCTCTATCTATTTATTTATCTATATGACTATCTATATATTAATGTCTATCTATTATTCTATCAATCTATCTATTTTTCTAGCAATCTATATGTCTATATATCAATCTGTGTATCTATTTATCTTGTCTTTCTAACTATATGTCTATATATCTATATGACAATATTTCTATCTTTCTACCTGTCTAATTGTCTATCTGTTAATTTGTGAATATGTCAATTTGGAAATCTATCTATCTTTATATCTATCTGATTACTAATCTATATATTTATCTGTCTATTAGCCTATTTATCTATATTTTTATCTGACTATCTGTCTATATATCTATCTATTTATTTGGCTATATATGTAATTGTGTATCTATGTATATATGTATTTTTATATCTTTGTATTTGTCTATATGTCTATATATCAATATGTGTATCCATTTATCTTGTCATCTAACAATCTATCTATCTATTTATATGACTATCTTTCTATATTTCAATCTATCTATATGTTAATCTATCTATTTGTTTATTAGTCAATTTGTCAATCTATCTTTCTATCTATTTGTCAATCTATCTATTTGTCTTTCCGTCTACTTGTCTATGTATCTATCTATCTATCTGACTATCAATCTATATATCTATCTATTTAACTATCTAACTATCTATCATTCTATCATTTTATATGTGTATCTATCTATATGTGTATTCTATGTATCTATATATATCTCTATCTATTTATCTATCGATTTATTTATTTATTTGTCTATCTATCTATCTATCTATCTATATATTTATTTTTCTACATATCTATATGTCTATCTATTTTTCTATTTGTCTATTTGTATATTTATCTATCTATCAATCAATCAATCTATATATCTGTCTATCTATATATCTATCCATTTGTGTATCTGTCTACATGTCTTTTTGTTTATTTGTCTATTATCTATCTGTAGATTTATCTAAATATCTATCTACTTGTCCATCTTTCTAACTAACTAACTAACTAACTAACTATCTGTCTAACTGTCTATCTTACTATCTATCAATTTATTTATTTATCTATTTATTTATCTATCTATTTGAATATGTCTATTAGTATATCTATCTATCTATATATTCGTTTATATGTTAATCTATCTATCTTTCTGTCAATCTATTTGTCTATCTATCTAACTATCTATTTATGTATTTGTCTATCTATCTAACTATCTATTTATGTATTTGTCAATCTGTTATTTATATATCTATCAATCTAAAGATCTATTTATCTATTTATCTATCCATCGGTCTATCTGACTATCTTTCTATTTGTATATTTGTGTATCTCTCATTCTTCATATCTATCTATTTGTGTATCTATGTATCTGTCTATTTGTGTATCTGTCTATGTATCTATCTATTTGTATATAAGTCTATCTGTATATAAGTTTATTTTTATCCATTTATTTGTCAATCTATATATTTGTTTATCACCCTATCTATTTATTTATCTATATATTTATCTATATATTTATCTATATATTTATATGTTTATCTTTTTTTATGTCTATCTGTCTATTTTTCATGCAATCTATTTGTCTATCTATTTGCTTGTCTGTCTATTTGTAAATTTATCTGTCTATTTATCTATCTCTCTATTTCTCTATCTCTCTATCTATTTATCTATCTACCTATCTAGCTATCTATCTAACTATTATTTATCTATATGCTGATCTGTATATTTGTATACCTATCTAACTAGCTATCTATTTATCTATCTTTATATCTGTCTATTTATCTATCTCATCAATATATTTATCTGTCTATCTATCTAAATATATATCTATGTATCTATGTATCTATCAATCTGTATATCTTTCTATCTTTCTATTTGTCTATCTATCAATCTATCGATTTATCTATTAGTCAATCATTATGCTGTCAATCTCTCTATTTTTCTTCTATCTATTTATCTTTTTGTGTATCTAAGTAACTATATATTTGTCTATATGTGTGTCTATTTATCTATCTATCTATCTATCTGACTATCTATCTATCTAAATATCTATCTATCTATTTATCTATTTATCAGTCTATTTTTCTATTTGTATATTTAGGTATCTCTCAATTTGTCAATATGTCTATTTGTATATCTATGCATTTGTTTATTTGTGTATCTATCTATCTATCTATCTATTTGTATATATCTCTATCTGTATATAAGTCTATTTTTATCTATTTATTTGTCAATCTATATATTTGTTTATCTTTCTATCAATTTATGCATCTATATATCTATCTATATATTTATGTCTATCTATTGTTCTGTCTATTTGTCTATTTTTCTAGCAATCTATTTATCTATCAATTTGTCTATTTTTCTAGCAATCTATCTATCTATTTTTCTAGCAATCTATCTGTGAATCTATATGCTTATCTGTCTATCTGAAAATGTATCTGTCTATCTGTAAATGTATCTGTCTATCTATCTATCTATCTCTATATTTCTCTATATATCTATCTATCTATCTATCTATCTTTTTGACTCTCTATTTATCTGTTTACCTATCTAGCTATCTATCTAACTAACTATCTATCTAACTATTATTTATCTATATTTCGATCTGTACATTTGTCTATCTATCTTTATATCTATTTATCAATCAATCTCACAATTTTTCTATCTGTCTATCTCTTAATCTGTCTATCTATCTAAATGTATTTATATGTATCTATGTATCTGTCGATTTGTATATCTTTCTATCTATCAATCTATTGATTTATCTATCAGTCAATCATTATGTTTGTCTACCTTTCTATTTTTCTTCTATCTATCTATCTAATTGTGTATCTAAGTATTTATATATTTTTCTATATATATGTCTATCTATCTATCTATCTGACTATCTATCTATCTGAATATCTATCTATTTATTTGTCTATATGTCTATCTTTCTATTTGTATATTTGTGTATCAGTAAATCTGTTTATCTGTCTATTTGTGTATCTATGTATCTATCTATTTGTGTATCTATTTATCTATCTATTTATGTATCTGTCTATATATATATATATATATATATATATATCTATCTATCTATCTACATATCTCTCTATCTGCATATAAGTCTATATTTTTATTTGTTTATTTGTGTATATATATATATATATATATATATTTATTTATCTCTCTATCTATTTATTTATTTATCTATATATCTATCTATTTTTTCTGTCTATTTGTCTATTTTTCTAGCAATCTATTTGTCTATTTTTCTAGAAATCTATCTGTCTATCTATAAATTTATCTGTCTATCTATCTATCTCTTTATCTATTTATCTATCACTATATCTGTCTGTCTGTATATCTTTTTGTCTATCTATCTATCTGTTTACCTTTCTAACTAACTATCTATCTATCTATCTATCTAACTGTTATTTATCTATATGTCAATTTGTATATTTGTCTATCGATCAAACTATCTATTTATCTATATATATATATATATATATATATATATCTCACAATTTTTCTATCTATCTATCTATTTATCTCTCAATCTGTCTATCTATCTAAATGTATGTCTATGTGTCTATGTATTTGTTAATCTATATATTTTTCTCTCTATTTGTTAATCTATAAATCTATTGATTTTACTGTTAGTCAATTATTCTGTCTGTATATCTATCTATCTGTCTTCTATCTAGTTATCCATTTGTGTATCTAAAGTATCTATATAATTATCTATATACTTGTCTATCTATATATCTATCTAATAATCTATATATATATATATATATTTATATGTTTATCTATCTATTTGACTATCTATTTATCTGTCTATCTATCTATTTGTGTATCAGTCTAAATGTCTATCTAACTAACTATCAATCTATTTATCTTTCTATCCATGTATTAGTCTATCTATCTATCTATGCATTTGTGTATTTATCTATTAGCCTATTTGTCTATATGTCTATCTATCTATCTATCTATCTATATATCTATATGTCAATCTATCTATTTGTCTATCTCTCTAATATTTTATATTTTTATTTATATATCACTCTATTTATTTATCAGACTATTTGTCTATCTATCTACCTGATTATCTATCTATTTGTCTATCTATTTATCTCTCTATCTATCTATTTGTATTTCTATCAATCTGTCTAATTGTGTTTTTCTCTATCTATCTATCTGACTATATTTCTATCATTCTAGTAGTCTATCTGACTATCTATCTATCTGTATATTTTTTTATCTATCTATCTATCTATCTATTTGTCTATCTGTATATTTATTTATTTGTCTATCTATCTATATTTCTATCTATCTATCTATCTATTAATTTGTCTATCTGTCTATTTATCTATCAGTCTATCTATCTATTGATCTCACTTTTTGTCTATATACCTATCTATCTAACTAATATTCTATCTATTTATCTTTCTGTTTTATTATCTTTCTGTTTTATTATCTTTCTATCTTTCTACCAGTCTATTAGTTTATCTATCTATATATTTATCTATTTATCTATTTATCTATATGTTAGTAATTCTATCTATCTATCTATCTATTATCTATTTATGTATCTGCCTATTTATCTATCTAACTATATGTCTATCTATTTATATGTTTATATATTTATCTGTCTATTTGTCTATCTATATATTTATCTATCTGTCTCTCTATCTATCTATATTTCTATTATTCTATCTATCTAATTATTTATCTAACTATTTGTCTATTTATCTATCTATATATCTATCTATATCTCTATCTATATATATTTATATATATATATATCTATCAATCTATTTATCTTTCTATATATCTGTCTATCTGACTATTTGTTGATCTATATATCTATCTATCTATTTTTCTATATGTTTATTTGTCTATTTGTCCATCTATTTATCTGTATATCTATATATCTATTTTTCTATCTATTTTTCTATCTATTTTCCTATCTATTTTTTTATTTTGTCTATTTATCTATCTATCAATCTATCTTTTTGTCTATCATTCAATATATTTGTCTATTTGTCGATCTATCAAATTATCTATCAATCTATCTATTATTTCTCTATATTTTTATCTGTTTATCAGTGTATTAGTCTATCAATCTTTCTATCTATCTATTTGACTATCTATCTATCTATCTGTCTATTTGTATGTCGATCTATCTATCTTTCTTTTATGCCTATTTATTTATTAATTTATCTATCTGTGTATCTTTCTATATATCTATCTTTTTGGCTATCTATCAATCTATTTATATGTCTATCTATCTATTTGTATATTTATATATCTGTCTATATGTCTATGTGTAAAAGTCTATATATCAATATGTTTATCTGTCTATTTATTTATCTATCTATGTTTCTATCTCACTATGTCTATTTATCTATTTGCCTATCTATTTATATGTCTATATGTATATTTGTATACCTTTTTATCTATCAATCCATCTACCTATCTATATATCTATATGTCTAATTATCTATATGTCTATTTGTTTATCTGTTATTTATCTATCTGTCAATCAATCAACCAATCAATCTGTCTATTTATAAATCTTTCTAGATGCCAATTTGTATATCTATATATCACTCTATCTCTATATCTATCTATGTGCATATCTATATATCTGTGTATATGATCTTTTATTCTATTATAATATCTAAGCATCTTTTTGAATATCAATCTATTTATCTATTTGTTTATCTATCTATCTATTTATTTGTCTTTATGTCTATTAGTGTAACTATCTAACTATCTATCTACCTATCAATTTATCTAACAATCTATCAATCTATTTGTCTATCAATTTATCTATCTATATGCCTATTTGTCTATTTGTTTATATGTCTATCTGTATATATGTCTATCTCGCTCTCTCGCTATCTATCTATGTATCCATCTACCTATCAATCTGACTATGTATATTTCTTTTTATCTATCTATTTATTTTTCTTTCTATCTATCTGTCTCTTTGTCTATTTATCTGTATGTCTATCTATTTGTCTACCTATCTATCTAACTATTTATATATTTATCTATCTATTTATCTATATGTCTATCTGATACTGGATTATTTTTCTTTCTGTCTATTTGTCTATCTGTATATCTATGTATCTATCTGTTTGTCTATCTCTGTATTTTTCTATCTATATATCTGCCTATCTATTTATCTGACTATTTTTCTATCTATTTATCTATTTATATGTCTAACTAACTACTTGACTATCTATCTATATGTCTATCTGTTTATCTATCTATACATCTATTAATCTATCTAACTGTCTATTTTTATATGTGTTTATGTATCTATCAAACTATCTATTTATTTGTCTATTAATGTATCTGTCTAAATGTGTATCAATCTTTATGTCTATCTGTTTATCTAACTTTTTTTATATCTATCTATCTATCTATGAATCCATTTGTTTATCTATCTGTATAACTATCAATTTGTCAATCAATCAATCAATCTGTCTATCTATCAGACTAACTATTTATTTTTCTATCTATTTGTCAATTTATTTATCTGTATATCTATCTATCTGACTATTTTTCAAATTATCTATGTATCTATTTATTTATCTAACTATCTACATATCTATCTATCTTTATGTATATTTGTCTATTTATTTATCTATCTATCTATCTGTTTATTTATTTATATGTCTAACTCTCTTACTATCTATATGTCTATCTATCTATCTATAAATATATATATATATATCTATCTATCTATCTATGTATCTGTCTATCTATGTAGCTCTGTATTACTATTTATCTATGTATATATATATATATGTCTATATGTTTATCTATATGCCTATCTGTCTATCTATCTATCTGTTTATCTTTCTATATGTCTAGCTATCTATCAGTCTATCTATGTATCTATCTATGTGTCTATTTATCTATCTATCTATCTATCTATTTTTCTATCTGTTTATCTATCTGTTTAACTAATTATCTTTCTAATTGTCTATCAATCTATCATTTTATTTATCTATTTATTTAGCTATCAATCTATATGTCTATGTATAAATCTATTAAACTGCTTATTTATCTATTTATCAATATGTCTATCTATCTATTTATTTTTCTGTGTCTATTTGTTTAACTATCTATTTGTCTATATATCTATCTATTTATCTGTCTATCTGTCTATCTTTCTGTTTGTCTATCTATCTATCTATTTGTCAATTTATCTATTTATCTCAATTATCTATTTATTTATTTATTTATTTATCTGTCTATCTATGTGTCTATTTGTCTATATGTCTATATTTCTATTTTTATATATGTCTAATTATTTATCTAACTATTTGTCTATATATCTATCTGTATATTGTCTTTATTTCAATCTATCTAATTTTCTATCTATCTATCAATCTATTTATCTATCTATATATCTTTCTATCTGTCTATCTGTCTATTTGACTATCTGTCTATATATATATATATATATCTATCTATCTATTTATCTATATGTATATTTGTCTATTTGTTTATCTATCTATCTGTTTATCTATCTATCTATTTTCTATCTATCAATCTATTTATCTATTTTTCTATCTGCCTATTTATCTATATATCAATCTATTTATTTATCATTCTAATTATCTATCAATCTATCTAACTATTTGTCTATCTTTTTATCAGTCTCTCTGTCTATCTATCTATCTATCTATCTGTCTATATGTCTATTCGTATGTCTATCTATTTGTCTTTCTATCTTATGCCTATTTGTCTATCTTTCTATTTATCTATCTATGTATATGTGTATCTATCTATCTATCTTTTTGGCTATCTGTCAATTTATTTTTATGTATATCTATCTATCTATCTATCTATTTGTCTATCTATATCATTCTATCTGTCTATATGTGTAAAAGTCTATATATCTATCTATTTATCTGTCTATTTGTTTATCTATCTATGTTTCTATTTCACTCTATCTATTTGTCTATTTGTATATTTATTTATATGTCTATATGTATATCCGTGTACCTTTATATCTATCAATCTATATATCTATCTATATATCTTTCTGTCTAATTATCTACATATCTATTTGTTTATCTATTATTTATCTATCTGTCAATCAATCAATCAATCTATATATTTATCTATCTGTCAATTTGTAAATCTGTCTATCTGTCTATTTATAAATCTATCTAAATGTCTATTTGTATATCCGTGTATATGTCTATTAATCTATTTGTCTATCTATCTATGTGTCTATCTATATATTTATCTATTTATCTATCTGTCTATATATCTATATATTTAATAGTTTTTCTGTCTATCTGAGTATCTATATATCTATCTACCTATCTATCTATTTATATATCAGTTTATCTATCTATCTGTCTATCAATTTATCTATCTATATGTCTATCTGTTTATTTCTTTATATGTCTATCTATATATATGTGTATCTCACTCTCTTGCTATCTATCAATGTATCTGTCTACTTGTCAAATATCAATCTTTCTCTCTATCTATCTATTTATTTGTCTATTTATCTATTTATCAATTTGTCTATCTATCTAACTATTTATATATTTATCTATCTATTTATCTATATGTCTATCTGATATAGGTTTATTTATTTTTCTATCTATCTATTTGCATATCTATGTATCGATCTATTTGTCTATCTTGTGAATTTTAATCTATTTATCTATCTATCTTTTTATCTGACTATCTATCTATTTATTTATCTGTCTATTTGTATATATGTCTATCTCACTATCTATCTATATGTCTATCTATGTAACTAACTAATTATCTATATGTCTATCTGTACTTCTGTCTATTTATTTATCTATATATCTATCTATCTATCCAACTATCTTTCTCACTATCTATTTATCTGTATTTTTGTGCAAACATCTATCTATCTATTTGTCTGTCTGTCTATTTGACTATTTGTCAAACTAATTATATGTATATTTATTTATCTATCTATTTGTTTATTTGTATATCTGTCTATAGAAGTGTCAAACGGGCTAGTTTGACATGGTCCGGCAATAGGCATGACATGATTCAGCTGTGCCTGGGCTGGCTCAACATACGAATTTTTCGTGCCCGTGCTCATGTCGTGTCGTGCCATGCCGAGGCCAACCGGGCCTCATGCCGTGGCTAGCCCTCCATAGTTTCGTGGCCCATTGGCATGATAACTTGGCATGACCCGTGACTCCGACCCACGGTCCCACCCAGCACCAGCAGCATGGCAGCGCTTCCATCTAGAAACTGCTCGGGCACGGGCCCTAATCCAATCCACCCCTCCCAACCTGACATGCGGGCCTGTTCAAATCACCACCAATGGTTTGATAAATAAAATAATAAAATAATTTGAATTTTAGCCGTTGGATTTCACCTCGAACGGTTAAGGGGCAGAATATGATGGCCCTAATGATTCTGCTCCCTAATTATTTTTAAATATTAATTATTAAGTTAAAAGTTATAGTTAAATAATAAACAAAAATTAAAAATACTCATAAAGCAGTGAAGTAGATCACATGCACCACAGTCTAAACCAAGATTCAAACTTCCAAAGTTGAGCCCGAGCTGTGAGTACTGAAAAGCCGAGCCGAATGATGAAATCCTGAGATAGAGAGAGAGGGAGGAGATTTGAGAGAGTGAGAATAAATGTTTTTGACAAACATAAGATTTATGGGGGGGGTTATAGTTATGCGACATGCTAATGATTTTTATCAATAAATAAAAGAAACCTGACATGCGACATGCTCCCTAATCCAATCCGCCTCGAATCAAGCTGATTCCTATCAATTCAATTTGCCATGTTGCACTAAGTTACTTAAGGATGTATGCATGCAGTCCGGGAACACTTTGGGGTGAACACCCATCCAAAAAAGTAGGGTCAATAGTTCAGCATTTAGCAACAACAAAATCTTTAACCCAACAAGTGCTCTCCGAACCAAGCTAGATAGTCTCCTATCACTAGGCTCACCAACCAACCTGGACTTGGATTCTTCTTATTCCTACCGGCCGGATATCAAAAACATTCCAGCCATGAGTTCCCATATAGAGGTGTCAAACGGGCCGGGCCGGCCCGGCCCGGCACGAGGCACGGCACGGTTCGGCCGTGCCTGGGCCGGCCCGGCACGATAAAAAAACGTGCCCGGGCCCGTGCCGGGCCCGTCCGCACGAACCACGTGCCGGGCCGTGCCCGGCACGAGCCGTGCCGTGCCTGGCCCGGCACGACTCGTGCCTTGGCACGGCACGTCGGCCCGCGTGCCTGAGTCGTGACTCGTGAGTCGCGACTCACGAGTCACGAGTCACGAGTCACGACTCACGGTCACGACTCACTGAGTCGTGACTTGTGACCCAACCGGGCCCCGCCCCCGGTAAAAAGACCGCGGGTCGGGTCCAAACAGACCCGACCCGCCCCGCCCCGCCTGCCCTGCCTTGCCGTGCGCCCGTGCCCGAGCGGGCCGGCACGGCACGGCACGGCCTTGCCGTGCCCACGGGCCGTGCCGTGCCCGAATTTTAAAAACCGTGCCGTGCCGGGCACGGCACGGTACAGTGACCGTGCCGTGCCCGGCACGGCACGGTAGCACGGCTGGGCACGTGAAAAACGGGCCGTGCCGTGCTGGGCCGGCCCGTTTGACACCTCTATTCCCATATGACCGCTCTTTAGTAGGCTGGACCCTTCCATCCAATCTCGTCTTTGATGGTCCGCGATAGGCTTCGCTTCGACTACTGCCTCCCTAGCCTGAGCGAAGGGGCGCACAAAGCGCGGGGAAGCGATTAACCAAGCTTGGCAAAGAAAGCCTTCCGGGGTTGGTGGGTGCGGATTAGGAAGGCGAAGGCCTTTCCTGATAATTCTCAAGGAGACCCGGCAAAGAAAGAGCTATGCTATTGACCGACCCTTTCGTAGTGACTTTTCATCAATATAAAGAGGCCTCTCCTTTTTGTTTGAGGCGGGCTGAATAGAGAAGGAAATGCAGAAGGTTCCAAACCTTTTTTTGTCATCGCCCCACCGAGCAATCAAACGGATGCGCCATTGCTTGTTGCAGCTCAAGTTCTCTCTTACTAAGAATAAGTGCTTGTTAGTACCAAAGGCTTAAGAGGGTTTCCCTCTGACACGACTTTCAAAAAGGCTTAAAGTCGCTCGGTCTTTTGAAGCGCCAGTAGTTGTAGCTGTGGCCACACCAACCCTTTCGTTCTTATCGCCCCGGGATCTATAGGACCTCCGGGCAGTAAAAAGTAAACCTCATTCTTAGAGGCAGGTCGTAACCTAATCTTTCCGAGTCTGTGAAAAGGGGGAGCCCTCTGATCTATCAATGGAAAGATCTCCGTGTGTGGCGTTCCTCGAAAATATCGATTCATACTCCCCGGTCCCACGAATATCTCGACATACTTGTTTGTTCAGCCCAGGACAACTGAGATCTTATGGTCTGCGTGCGTGGGAGCAGCTCAAACAAAGAAGAGTATGAATGAAGTCTGCTTTCGGGAATGGCGCCAGGCGAGGGCGCCGCTACACCCCTTAATGAATCGAATGGTCATTTGATTCCGACGGCCGGCATAGATCTCATGAGACCCGCCCACTCTGACTACGAAAAAAGGACTGCTCTTTTCCTTCGCTACTAAGAGAGTAAGCAACTTCTATGAGCGCCGGAAAGAATGGATCGTATCATGTGCAACTTCCATCAATGATTGTTCATTAATGTCCATTGATTGAGACTCCTTCCCCCTTCCCAACTACGAATAAGATGGATAGGAGCCCCCAGAAACGGAAGTATTGATCTTCACTCCCCCTTTCTTATGCTTCGAAATGAGTGTGGAAGATCTGCTTTGACTTGACTGAAAGAAAGCTCGCCCCCGAGCCCTGAGCAGGTCGGCCGGGTCTTTCCTTCCGCCAAGAGAAAAGAAAGACGCACAGGTATGCCCAGCACGCGGAGGATCCGTTGAGAGTTTCGGTTTGATTGGTATGGAACTTTCCATTGTATTGAATAAAAAAAAAGAGCGGCCCATCTTTTTTGATCCAATATTGACCGGGGACAAGCCCCGACTTCCATAGGTCCTTGGTTCGACCTCCTCATGAGAATGGAGGTCCTTGCTTTGAATAAAGCGGAGCGGGGCCAATTTCTCGTACTTGCTCAGTGTGCCCCCTCCCCTTTTCGTCGAGTGCTCCACCCGGGCTCAAGCACTTGCCCGCTGCTCTTGCCGCCCGCTTGACGGGCTCCGTGCTCGTTATCATGACTTTGATCTCTGCTGGGGTCCCATCTTGCTCTAGTAATAAGCTATGGCAGCTCCAGCTCGCAACCAAAGAGGCCAACCCTGCGAGGCCAGAGTGGGCTCAACAGTCAGCCCCCATTCGAATTTAGGGGGGGTCTTTCGCTTTTGCCAGATCTAGAGAGATACTACGAGTCCTCCGTCCCAGATTCCATCGCCGCAACCATCTGGTTCACCGGTACTACCAAAAAGTCTCATGCTTACGTTACTTTGACTGAGGGTTTCATTATCTCGGACCACGAAGACTGCGGTCGTGCTTCTTTTTTCCATTCCCATCATCCTCTTCATGATCAATCTCTTCGTGCTCTGCCATAAGAACTTGGAGTCCGTATCATGGTGAAGGTCACGCTGTGATTCTTGCTAAAAAAATAGACCGAACGCGTTCGAGTTATTGGCTCGTTCGACCCGGCAGCATTCATGAGTCGCTCGTTCGACTATCCCTCGGAGACACGGGCATGGTTGCCCCCCGTCCTTTCTTTCTCTCGGTCCCACCCAGCAAGCAACGGCACATCCGTTTGATTGCACGGCTAAAAAAAAGGTGAGCGCCCCTCCGCAAGCCTGATTTTATTAGTAATTAGTCATCAAATCAATTGAGAAAAAAAAGGGGGGACTTCTGCAACGGGCTATGCCACCCAAACCAACTGTGGGAAGTCGCATCCGTCCCATCGCAAGCATATTGGTTTCACTTTTTTTTTTGGTAGTTCAACGGATGGTCGCCCCTCCAACAAGAAAAGGTATAAATATGGAAACTTCTTAGCCATTTGAATCAGAGAATTTATGGAGGAAATCAGGTTTGACATTTCCAGAAACCACACGATTATATAGCCAAAGGGAAGAGGCCGCGCCTAAAATCATCCCAAGCGCTGCTAATGTGGCTACTAAGCTATTTTTCTGGAAAGCTCCTACTAAGATGAGAAATTCCCCGATCAAGCTGCTAGTACCAGGTGAACTCATATTGGCCAAAGTCGAAGAGAAGAAAATGGTCGAGAGATTCGGCATGGTGCTAACTAAACCTCCGTAATATCTAACAAGTCGAGTTTGATGTCGGTCATATAGAACACCAACACATAGAAAAAGGGCTGAAGAAACCAGTCCATGACTTAACATCGGTAGAATGCTACCTCCAATTCCCTGTATGTTCGATAGAGCCAAAGATTCCCCCACTGATCAGAGTACGCCGATTACCCCCCGAACCATACAAGATAGTGACAATCTATCATACGGCTTTCTCACTTCACTTCTTTTTTTGGTCGTTCTGCTCTTTCGATTGATGGTATTATAAGAGATCTGGAACTCCCCGAATTTATTTACATAAGGGTTCGTGCTTACTACCCATAGTTAGCATGTATCCCCCGGTCAGACTTGAGTCTCACATCGTAGACCCCCACCCCCAACTCTATCTTCCTGATCAGTGAACCGGAACATAGTGCATAGGTACTCTTCGATGCAGCGGGGACGAGACGACGTGACATACTACGATCACGTACAGAAGTGCTACTCGGCAATATGGAACAACAGCTCTCATTCCTTTATTAGGTCCTATCGGGATAGGTAGGCCCAAGCCTTTCCCTCCCCCCGACCGAGCAGTAGTTCCCCACGGCTGACAAATAGGAGTTTAGGCCGTAAAAGAAAGAAAGGCACCGGCCCCCACTTGGATTGTTCTTGACTTATTGACCACTGCGTCAGCACTAGCGAAAAAGAGCATTGAGGGTGTCCTCTTTTTGCGAGTTGACCTTACATTCGGCCCTTATGTTACGCGACCGTAATCTTTTGTTCCACCGCTGTTACGCCAGAAAGAAAAGGTTCCACACGAGCTCTCGTTCTGGCAGGACCGAGAGGAGATTGGCTCCGTGTGTAGATAGGTTAAAAAGGGGTCATGCAAAGACATAGGCCCCTTCTCTTTTGGATGAATGGGGTGGTTGAGAAGGCGCTTTCCGATCTACGATCCCTCGTAGCGAAGGGTTCAGGCAGGTAGTATGGGCCCTCTGACTTCCAGCTATGTGCTGTGCGGCTCTCGCGAAGCGAAGGACTCGAGCTTACGCTTACTTTCAGCCTTGGTAGGCGGGCTCAGCCCTAGACTTCGAATTCCATTCATCAGGCTCATTTTATCTTGTTGTGACGCTTTGGTTAGGCCGACTACTATACTCTACTGAGACTCTGAGACTAGACTCTCACTATAGGCTACTTTGAGCTTATATAGTGACCTTTCTACTTTGGTGTCGAGTTTGTATTGGTAATGAATGAAAACAAAGGCTAGTTTTCCGGCCTGGGAAAAGCAGCGAACTCTAGAAGCTAGGGCATTGTTCACCTTTCGAAGACTCTTCCGTTATCAGCGGAAAGCCGCCCGTTCACAATCTCAGATAGCGCTGATAGCTTGTAGTTCAAAGCCCCCTTTTCTTTTGAAAGCAAGCGAAAGCAGCCTTTGGGACTTCATGAAGGTTTGGAAGCCTTGCAACTATGACCTTTTGCTTCTTGCCAAAGCTTTCGCCTTGATTTTGAATCAAAGTAGGTCGCGACTCTCGTCTTGATTTGAGTCGGTCGGGGGAAGCTAGCGCTTAGACGAGAGCTCCGCTTCCTCATCTGGCTTCTGGCAAAGCTTTGACTTTGCTTCCTTATCTTGCGCTTGCTTGCGCGAAGGCTTCCATTTCGCTAAGTCCAAAAGCTGACAAAGATCAATCCCGCTTCTTGAGTGCAGCTTATATGCGGCTAGGGCTAGGCGATCCTATCATGCCATAAAAGACTTTGATCTTGATAGACCTATAGTTCCATAGTTCCATTTATTCTTAGCTTAGTTTTTACTCGTCGATCCAAATGAATCATTCTTCTGGTCTCTCTTCACCCCCCGCCCATTCGCTTCGTGCGTGGGAAGGCAACGAACCGCGGCGGAGTGGACGCAACACAAAGTTCCTGACCTTAGCTGGATCTTGCAGGGGCCACATATCCTTTGAGTTTCGAGTTGAGGTGGCGGATGTGTGACGTATGGAGTTGTCGTTCGTGCACCTGTCCCCAATGGAAGAATGAGTGATCCGTTCCCCTGCGGATCATGGCCTTACCACTTGGTCCCCGATGGCCAGCGGGGGATTTGGTATAGCAGCTCACGTTCGTTTGCGCGTTCCCGCTGGACTTGTCATGTGTGAGCTGTAGGAAGTATGGTTCCGAAAGTGACTTCGATTTGCCAGTTCAGGCTCAACTCCTCGCTTGACGTTAGCGGACCTACAGGTTGGGGCGGGGCTCTGTGCTCTTTCTTTCTGTGAGGGACGATGCACGGGAGAGAAGGGAATGCATCGAGGCGGCAAACAACAAAAAGAAAACTACATTGTTATTTTTCCCTAAATGAGAGGAGCCCAGATGGGACCGATGGATCACCCTTTTTTTTATTCCTACTCGAATATTTTTATCTATAAGATAAGTCTCAATAGATTTGAACACGTGAATCTCGCTTTGACTTTTCGCCACGCCAACATAGCCATCATAAGAATAAGCAGGCGAAGCAGCTCGAAGCGAGCGCTTCGAGCCCTTTCATTCTGATTCACGAACAGAAAGATTCTGACTTCGTTGAGCCAGTGCTGTTGTTGCCTGCGCGTAGGGCCGTCATCCACTCCCGCCCCGCCCCGGGGGGCGCTAAGGGGCTAGACGATAGTCTTTTGCTGACGCCTCGAATCAAGCTTTTGTTGCGACATGCTATGTTTTCTTCCCCATTGCTAGTAGGTAGATGGGTAAAATAGTTACTAATCCAACGGCCCATTAATCTTATGTTTGTCAAAAACATTTATTCTCACTCTCTCAAATCTCCTCCCTCTCTCTCTATCTCAGGATTTCTCATTCGGCTCGACTTTTCAGTACTCACAGCTCGGGCTCAACTTTGGAAGTTTGAATCTTGGTTTAGACTGTGGTGCATGTGATCTACTTCACTGTTTTATGAGTATTTTTAATTTTTGTTTATTATTTAACTATAACTTTTAACTTAATAATTAATATTTAAAAATAATTTGTATTTTTGTTTATTTTTTTTCTCTCTCTCTCTAGTCTCTACTCTCTAGTTTCTAATCTTTAATCTAATTCTATTATCTAGGCTCTACCTATTGTCTAACAAAAACCAAAAAAATGACTAATACTAAAGAAACATATTTAAATTTAGAAAATAAAAATCTTATACAAAGGACCGAGGATGCTTAAACTTTGGTTTCTCCAGTCATCTCAACCCAAACATCTGAAAAAAAAGGATGCCTTTTATAGTTTGAACTCATTTTAATATAATAAAACAAAAAAATGTTATGGGTGAGGAAGAAGAAATGGCACAATACAAGTATTGTATGAGAAATTTAACTGGTAAGAGTTCGTTTGGGACTGAGCACCTTAAAAGGTATGCCGAAATATGCACTAAAAAACATGGTGCATTAGATCCTAGGCAAACCCAACTTAACAATTCATTTTTTGAGACTGGAACGAGTTCAGTCATAAAGTTTACTCCCTTCATATACCGCAACGAGTTGGGTAGAAAAGGCATGTCCAAACTTATCACATTGATGGGTCTTCCGATCAAAATTTTGGAAGATCAAAGGGTAGTGAGCATCATGCAACCATATTTTTAGCCTGCTTATTGTAGGTTTCCTAGGTCAGGAACGACATACTAAAATTTTATAAGTTAGAAAAACAAATAATAATTAATGAATTTGTGGCATATAGTGGAGTAGTGTCCATGACGTCTGATATCTGGATAAGTCATGATGATTCATCTTATGCATGTCTCATCGCGATTCTAGATGGATAATGAATAAAAAAATTTTAGGATTCTAGGTGATTCTCCATCCTCATGATGACCCGACCATTTTTGAGTGTATGATAAAAATCTTTAGAGGATATAAAATTCAAAATAAAAATTTTAGTATCACATTCAATAATGCTATTAGGAGATGCACCATCTAATAATGAAGTAACAATTAACATGTTTGTTAGGAATATTAGAGACGCACCATTAGGAGAGAATTTCCATATCAGATGCATGTGTCACGTGATTAACCTGATTGTACAAGTGGGTATGAAGGTGTGTTCCCTCTTGTTGAATAATATATGTAATGCGCTAAAACATATTCATATGCCTCGTAGACAACAAGAGTTTGGTAGTATCTGTTTTGTCTGCGAATCTCAAGAAGAAAAAATTCCAATCGGATGTGAGATACCATTGGAATTACACGTACATGATGTTGGAGTCATATGTTGGATATGAACACGTGATATCCGACTACGTCAATAGTAAGTGTGACGAACTTGTTATTGATGATATTAACTGGGCTATAAAAATTTTATTTATGAAATTCCTGAAGATTTGTTATGACATGAAGAATATGTATTTATCAGTTTATACTCTCAACAACTTGCATTGCACTCAGGTGCATATGTAATATTAGTAGTATTTTTAAAAAGTATCGAGCTGACCCGACGCTTAGCCAATGGTTGCAGAGATGGAAACCAAGTACTTAAAGTACTAGTCCACCATTCCATCTCTTTACTATCTCGTTGCATGCATGGACCCTAGGGTTAAGGTGGAAGGGATAGGTGGTATTTTGACCTACATTTCCTTGTGCACGAATTTGGAATTCCAACCTGAAGAGTTCATTCATGAGAAGTTGACTGACCTTTTCACATACTACGATAATAGGTATGGTGGTAGTAGTAGTGAGACCGTGAGTACGGACATAGTTACCATCTTTAGAGATGCCGATTTTTTTATTCAGTTAGCCAGGTAGAAATGATGGGGTGGACCATTGCATAAGAGCTAGATTTTTCGATAATTAGATACTAATTACTACTCAATCCTATCACATTCTGATACTAAGAATCTTGATATATTATAGAGGCAGAAATCATGTGAGTCCACCTTTCTCGGGCTATTTAGGATGGTACGGAATCTACTGACTCCTCTGGTGTCGAGCGTAGCATCGGAGTTTGCTTTTTTTGTTTCAGTGAATGTGATTTTCGGATAGGAGATCAAGATTATGTCCATATATTATTGAGGCCTTAACATGCATGAAGGACTAGAAGAATTTGAGGTTTAGCATCCAGGATCATTCTAGAATAGAAACTACAGTCGTTGTGTAAGCGGATGAGTTGATTGTTGATGATGATGATCCATATGATAGTGATATTGATGTTGCGGTTGATGATGATCATGATATGCCGATTGATGATTGATGTGGTTGCCCTTTTCCAGTTGCCACGCCACATGCCATTGCCACTTGATTTTGATGCTTCATGGACACGATTGACGATTTGTGTTATTCTTAATTCTAATTTTTGATTTCGATATTTTGTTTTGTATGTTTTTTTATTTATGTTATATTGTATTTGCTTTGGTTTGGGATTGGCCGATTGGACATTTAGTTTGCATTTGGCTTTGTGACTTTGTAAATTTTGTTAAAGAAATTTTGTATTTATTTTATTTGTGTTTAAAAATTTCATTAAAAATTATATAATTTAATTCTAATAAATTATAATCTAAATTTATAAAATCATAATTAAAAAAAATTAAAATTTATAACTATTCAACAATTTTCAAGTTACAGTTTAAAAATTTTTAAATATTATCTAATATTATATATATTTTATAAATACATAAATATTAAAAACAAAAAAAAATTAAATATCGGTATATTTGTCAATCAGTCTATCTATCTATCAGTTTATTTGTCTTTTTGCCTTTCTATATATCTATATGTTTATTTCTGTATCTATATATCTGTCTATCTGTGTATCCTTGTATTTATATATTTCTCTATCTATATGTTTGTCTATCTGTCTATCTATCTATCTATCTATCTAACTATTTGACTATCTATCTATTTATCTAACAGCATCATATTTGTTATCTTTCTTGCCTATTATGTGTTTGGTAGCTGTATGAACTATATGGTATTTCTTGCCTTGTGTAGAGAACTTGCAGCATCATGTTTGTTGGACTATTGACCAATAAATCATCACATTATTAAATACTTTTTGTTATAAAGTTATCTATCAATGTTTGCATATACATGTTTATGGTTTTGTGTAAATTATCTACAAGTACCATCAAACTTCCGTGAGAATTATCAGCATCAATGGACTTGACGAATAAAAGTAATTTACTAACTTCAGGAATTTTAAAGCTGTTGTCAATAACTAGATCAAGTTATCTTCATCATGTGGCACAAATTCAGTGCTATGACTCACCTCCCACCCTACCTACCACTTGTAATTCCCAAACAATAATGTATTTCTCCAAGATTGTGATCTCTACATATTACTTGTTTTCTGGTTAAACAGTCAATAAAGTTGTAGATATGTACATTTGGGACTATTAGAAATACTCCCTTGTTGCAAGTGATGACTGACGATGTTTCATGGTCCTCAAAATCATTCCACCAACGAAATGAGAAGATGAATATCCTCTACCATTATGTCTAGAAGAGTCTATTAAAGGTTTTAACTATTTGGGCATCAATCCTCGGCATGAGGAGTGGCGTGACCATCTGAGATAGTGATTTTCATCAAATGTTCTAAATCATCTGTCACAATATTGAGACCAATCATATTCAAGAAAGAGAAATAATGGCAATTTTATTTATTTCATTGACAATTAATCAAATGGGGGAGGGGGGACCGGCTTATAAATCTTTTGTAGATATTTCTTTCGTTGATAAGAAATAATAGCAATTTTATTTCAATTTTGGTTGAAATATACCAAGTCAATAGTTATGAAAGAAAAAAGAAAACCTATTCGATATTATCCATCAAGTCTTTTTGTTTCCCGTACAAACAGTTAGTTTCAGACATTTATGTATGGAAGACTTTTGTCAATCGATTTATTTGCAGATTTAATATCTCAATATCTATAAGTAGGATTAATGTGCTCATGTATATACTCGAGACCCCTAGCTGATTCGATAGCAATTTGCACTCGAGTGGACCATGGCAAAGGGTCCAGCACATAACAACTTTACAACATTTAACTCTCCCCCTCAAATAAGAACATATATGTTATATATATGTTACAATTGAATTTAATTCTGACCTCTAAGAGATTTAGTAAAGAAATCTGCTAGTTGATCATTTGAATTGACAAGACTAGTAACAACATATATTGATATACATGTATCAAACATGTGCCGGGCCGGCATTACCTTTTTTTTAGGTCCATACAGGCTCGCGTGCCGTGCCAGGCACGGCATGCTACTGTAACTATGTCGTGCATGGCACAGCACGGTTCATTGGAAAGCATGCCTAGCACGGTCGATGACCCAAAATCAATCTGGGTTCGGGCCGATTCGGCCATGTTCTAGGTTAAGATTATTTTTAACCTGGAACATGGTGCAGCCATGCCATCGTCGCCTATCGGGCATCACCACATCATTCCCCGTCATGCATCACTAAGTCGCTCATACCATCATCACCCGTGTCATGCCCATGTGCCATGCACCCGGGTAGTGCATGGTATGACACACGGGCCCAAAGAACTCGGCACGACATGAATTGTGCCAGGGGTCCGCCCGGCACTAGTCCAAGCACAGTCCTAGACCATGCTGTGTCAGGCCATGCACGCCTGAACTGGGCTGGGCCCGGACCGCCCGGCCATTTTAACACCTCTATCCTGATATGATCTTTTCTCTAATAAAATGACAATCAACTTCAATATGTTTGAACATTTCATGAAAGAATGGATTGGATCCAATATATAAAGCAGCCTAATTATCACTAATGAGCTTCATTTGTTATCATTTCCAAATCTCAACTCCTGGAAAAGGTATCTCAGTCTTATAAGTTCACAATTTGTCAAAGTCATAGCTCAATTCTCGGCTTCAGTGCTAGATATAGCCACTACATCTTGTTTCTTACTCTTCCAAGATACTAAGTTACCTACCACCAATGAAAACATGGTATCATAAAGTGAAACGTCTATTTGTGGGTAAATCAGCCCAATCTACATCTGTTTAACCAACAACCTGAGTATGATCTTTATTCTCATACAATACACCTTGACATGGTGTATTTTTGATATATTGAAGAATATGGATTATAGCATCTCAATAACTATTACATAGTGACTATAAGAATTGACTAACAACAATCATAGAAAAAAAATGTTTGGCCAAATAATAGTGAGGTAGTTCAGTTTATCAGTTTACAGTCTAATATACTCGTTTTTTCCTATATATCTAAAGTATACTTCATTTGGGAAAGAACTACAACAAAACTGGATTAAGCTATTTTAATTCTCAGAAAGTATTTGAGCTTCCCTAAGTTTTTTGTCTAGAAGTGGGTGAAAAGGTATTGATTTAGTTTCTGAATATTATCCTAATCACTGTCTTTGATGACAATATCATTCACATGGGAACCCAGATAAATATACTACCCTGAAGAGTTATGATGATAAAATATTGAATAGTGTGTTATACTGCAATGCATGCCAAAATTTTGAACAACATAACTAAAATGATCAAATCATGTGCGAGAATATTGTTTTAATCCATATAGAGAATGACGTAACCTGAACATTAAACTAGACTCTCTTAAGCAACAAAACCAAAAGATTGCTCCATATAAACTTACTCAGTAAGATCACAATGAAAAAAAACATTTTTAATATCTAACTGATAAAGAGAACAAAAACACATTACAGTCATGAAGAGAAGTAGACGGGCCGAAGTAATATTGGCAATACGGGAGAATGTATCACCATAATCAGAGCCATGAACCTGAGTATAACTTTTAACAACTGAGTAGGCCTTAAGGTGATCAATCTAACCATCAGAATCAACTTTGACTATGTAAACCCAATGACAACCAATTGGAGACTTTCCAGAGAATAAAATAAAAAGATGCCAGATATTAGTTGAGAGCAGAATAGTCATTTCATCTATCATTTCCTATTGTCATCCCAGAGTAAAAGAGCCTCATCGGAATATGTGGAAAGAGGAACAGAAGATATAGCAAACACAAATGCAGGATAGAATAAAGATAAATGATTGTAATTTAAAAAATTGTGAATAGAATGATAATTACAAGTAGATCGATTACCTTTCCAAAGAGCAATGGATGAGTTATTAGCAAGAGACAAATTCAGTGTAGGAGAAGCAATGGGGATATAAATTGAGTCAGCAGAAACCTCAATAAAAAAAATAGGAACAGCACAATGATGACAATAATAAACATGGAGTGATTAAGGAGGCATATGAAATATAGGCAGAGAGAGAATGGGAAGAGGTAAGACACAAAAAATATAAAGAGTCTTAGATGAGAAGAAAAATAGTGAGTTCTCAAAGAATGTGACATCCTATTCACAATAGTGAGTTCTCAGACGAGGAGAAAAATAGACTTGGAAAAGGTAAGACACCGGAAAGATTGTCTTGTTCTATAGTGAGAAAATGAACAAAGCAAGTACAATCAAAAATACGAAGAAGAAAGGAATAAAGTGATTATTCAGGGAAAAGAAATGAATGAGTAATTTGATCAAGTAACACAGAAGATGACATGTGATTAATTAAATAACAATTGATAAAAATAGTGTCCCCTAAAAAAATAAACAGGTCAATGAAAGAGGAGGGTATGAGCTGTCTCAACAAGATGGAAATGCTTACGTTCAGCTATCCTATTTTCTTATAGAGTATGAGCATAAGAAGACTGATGAAGAAGTTCATGTTGAGACATAAAGTAAATAAAGCATACAAAAAAAATATTCTCTGACATTGTCACTTCATAATACACAAATAAAAATATTGAACTGAGTCTAAATTTCAAAATAAAAATTTGAGAAAATATCATCTCAATTTTTCATTAAAAAACCCAAGTACATCAAGAATTGTCCTTAATAAAAGTGACAAAATACTAAAATCTTAAAGTAGAAGCAGTCCAATAAGGACCACAAACATCAATGTGGACATGTTCAAAAGGAGACTTTGTCCAATTATTCAAGTACTTTGAGAACGAGACATGAGAATATTTCCCAAGCTGACGATATTAACACGCAAGTGACGACAAAGTTGAAAAATGAGTGACCATCTTCTGGAACTTGGAAAGACTAGGGTGGCCGAGACAACTATAGATGAGGAGAGGAGCACCAGTGGATATGCAAACTATAGGAGATGAATTCAAGGTGAGGTGATAGCGGCCTTGAGACTCACGTCCTAAGCTAATCATCTTTTCTACATATGCCGGTCCAATAAGGTTACAAAATCAAAAAAAATAATAATAGAATAATTAAGATTACGAGTGATTTTGCTAATGGAAATAAGATTAAATGAACATTCATACGTATAAAAAATAAACATGATAGGTAGAGAGGGGAGAGGATGGGCCAAACCAATATGTTTAGTCATAGTTTGAGAACCATTAGCCAAGGTAAGAGTGAATGAAGTAGATATAATAGTTATAAAATAAAAATGATCTTTATTACCTGATATGTGATCAGAATTACCAGAATCTAGAATTCATAGTCCAAGAGGAGATGTATGAATAATGCAAACAGAGGTATTACCAATTTGGGCAACAGAAGCAACAAAAGCTAACTTGGCTACATGATATTGAAGATAGGATACTCATTGTCAAGAGTAGGTATACCCTAAGATGTGGAGGAGCACAAAGGCAGGAGTAGCTCAAAATCATATGACTGGGCCATGTGGGTAGTGTAGGGAGGCCATCCATGTAACTGATAACAACAATCACGAGTGTGGTCAAGCTTATTATAATAGGTGGAGTCAGGACATTGTTTTCTACCTTAAATACCATTGCATTCTCTTTGAGAGGTAGTGTGATAAACTAACACAGAAGAATCTGATATGTTATCAGATGGCATAGTCAAAGTGGATGAGATATGAAGGAGGTGAGCAAACACATCATCCACAAAAATAAAACTGATGAACTACAAATAATCTAATCGTAGATGGACTCAAGATCCGAATGGAGGCCACTAAGAGTAAGGACCATGAAGAACCTGTCAAGATGTAATTGTTGAGCTCCAACATCATGAATAAGAGGCATCACGGCAAGAACTCTTCCTTAAGAGAGCTAATATAGCCAATATTAATAGATAGTTTCAAGTCATATTGGATGATATGGACAATAGCAAATATCAACTTCTAAAAATATTGGATATCATTCTTAAATAATCCTTTGGCATGAGTCCAAAATTTGAAACAAGTTTTCTAGGCTCAGAGATAAAGAAGAGAATCTTGAGATCAATTGAATGTCATAATACTCTACATAACTGGGCATTGATCTTCCTCCACTGTACCCACACCCGATCAACCTCAGGTGTATCTAACTCCCGTGTAACTAGGTGATCCTCATATCCTTATCCCATAAACCAAAGTTCAACAGAGGCAGACTAGAAAAGATACTTTTCACTACCAACCAATTCCTATGAAATGATCATTAAAGATCCAAATATGATAGAAAAAATAGAAATTTTAGTAGTCATATTTAATTATCTGGAGAATGAAGTATATTTGGATTGAAGAGAGCCCTAAGACAACTTCAGATGCAACTGAAGAAGGAAAAACCGAGTCGCTGTAGTGGCACCACCAAATAGGTAGAAGAATACTTTCCAAGGCATGTGCAGGGATTGGTGCGTAAAGAAAAATAACAGGAAATAACCGAAAAAACTAGTTGGATGGTCTGTGGAGGAAAAAAAAACCCAAAAGAGGTATGTGTAGGGCTAAGATGTCACAGAAAGGTATGAAGGGTGGCTAGTCAACATCAGGTGAGGCTGGAGCAAAAAGCTCATCTCATAAAAATTGTTGACGGTGAATATTTTCTAGCGATAATTTGACTAACCGAAAAAAATTAGATTTTTGAGCTCAAATACTAAGTTAAGAGCGAGAAAAGAAAATATATTTGATATCATCCACAAATATATTTGTTTCCTGTACAGAAGGCTAGGTTCGGATAGCTATGCATGGAAGACTTTTATCAATCAATTTATTTGCAAATTTAATATGTCGATATCTATAAATAGGAATAGTTTGCTCGTGTATATACTCGAGACCCCTAGTTACTTCAATAGCAATTTGCACTTGAGTGAACCATGGAAAAAAGTCCAGCACATAACAGTTGTACAACATCTAACACCAATTATTAATTATTCCAACCATAAAATGTCATGGACGACCTATACAAGAAAATTCAAGAATCCTACTACTGAACATCAAAAGCTTAATGCATTGCTAAAAGATGACTCTGCCAATGGCTTGCTATCGCATATTAGCATTCAAGAAGATCATTGCTACTTAATTTTTGGTAATATCACCAATCAAATGCTCAATATTTGTAAATGAAAATATGATGGTGTGGACCTATTCCCTGACCTTTGGCAATGATCTCAATGCAATTTCATGATCTCAAATGTCTCATCTCTATAAAATGACATTGCACATCCAACAATAGCTATTTTTTGTGTTATTCTAGATATCAATATCAATAATAATAAT
Source organism: Sapria himalayana (assembly GCA_029783825.1). Taxonomy (NCBI): domain Eukaryota; kingdom Viridiplantae; phylum Streptophyta; class Magnoliopsida; order Malpighiales; family Rafflesiaceae; genus Sapria; species Sapria himalayana. The sequence goes on along the minus strand of JAREIK010002602.1, from coordinate 3,318,757 downwards.
TTTGTTTCTCATAGAAGTAATCTAATATCCATAATCCGACCAAGACATAACTTTGGCACAAGGAGGATTATTCTATTGAAGCCAAAAGAATGCCTCTTGATAATCATCAAATATGACATTATTCCTAGATGTTAAATACTCCTACCAAAGATAATGAATGTAATAATAAAAAACTAAAAAATACAACAAGTACATATATGGAGATGATTAAATCAAATTTGTTTATTTAGATGACCAATACTAATTGATTATTATGATCAAATTGTTACCCTAAGTTTTTATTAATGATGTTTTAGAATGATACTTTTAAATTATGAATAGATTTTATGTTTTGATTTAAATGTTATGAATTAAAATATGTAATAGCAATCATGATACTTTATTTTTATGCTTTAAGTTATTTGATTTTTTTTATTAGATTTATATTTATAAAATAATTGATGATTGATGCGCATAGTACAATTAAATAATTATTAATTTTGATTATATTATATAATTATCAACCATAATTTATTCCAACTACTTGAGGTCAACTAAGAAAATTTGTGATAAATTAATTAAGTCCGACTATTTACTTGATACCACCCTTCTCCTTTATCTAGGATTGGGATTAGTAATACATACATAGTTCACATTGATAAAAGACACACACACACACACACACACACACATGGGCATACACAAAAGCACACACATACATACACAAACTAACCCACCCTCATCCACACATACACCCCCACACACCCACCCACCCCCATATCCACACACACACACACACACCCACCACTTCTATAAGACATAGAAGGATGATTGAAAAACTTATTTATTTTATAGTCAATAGATAAAATATCATTCAAGTTGCCAATATAATTGATCAATTCTTAAGTTCTTCTATACAAACACAGTTAAATACTATTTTTCACATACTTGGATATGTGAAAAACAATCTGGGACTCAAGATTTCTTACAAAGATTTGAAATACTTCCATTTGAATATGTATTTAGTCTCCCGCTAGGATCTACCACAAGTTATTATTCTTTTTAGGAGATAATCGTACCCCTTAAAAAAATAAGATTTATACAAATTATTATTAGATCAAATATAATCAATATACAAGACTAATGTATGTGTGAGCTCATTTAAATTAGACACATTTGTTGAGATAAGTTTTTTTTTTTGTTTTAAAACTAACTACTTTGTTTTGCAACAACAAGTCAGCTCATCATTATCTCCAACATACCTAAAAAATACTAGCCTACTTTTATCTTCAAGTAAACTTTGAGAGAATCTTAAATTATTCATTTTCAAATAAACTAAATTTAAGAGACATACATGCACTAACTTGAGAAAGTTTAAGTTACCATGGTATTTACTTTCCAATGATGCAAATTTACAAGAAATTATGGCACTGGAGGAAAAAGCATAACTCATATCAATACCACGATAATTATCATGAAAGACATATCAATTAATGCAGTGATAATCATGATGAAAGACATCTAATGACACCTTGATTTATATAAAAGTCATAGCCACGAGAGAAGAATATCTTGAAACATAGATCATTCCAAATAGATTAATCTTTAAGGTGCTACATAATCACCTTTATTATGCTATCTTAGGGGAAGAAAAGACAAAATCAATAATCATTTAAATAATATTGACTGAAGAGATGGAAAATACCATGAAATAAATGATATGAAAAATACAGAGATTATAACCTGGTCACTTGAAGATATCAAATAAACCAATCCATCAATATGTATGCACATGATAAAATAGATCAATGTGGAAGATATCACAAGGTCAACAATTTAATATATATAGAAATTGAATCCAATAATAAAAGAAATGGTGAACAAAAAGTTAATAAAATAGATCAATGTGGTAATCATACATGTCACATCATATAGTCCATGGATTATTATGATCCATGTAGTACCAAAAAAGAAAGATTTGATAAAAGTATAAACCTTGAATGATGATAAAATCTAACATGTGTAACAACCAGTTGGAGCATATGTGTAGATTACTGTAAATTGAACAAGAAAACTAAGAAGAATCACTATCAACTACCTCTCATTGACCAAATCCTCAAAAGAATCTTGGGACACTCTTATTATTTTTCAGATGAATATTTGGGAGCCAATTAAATTTTTATTGGCTCAATATACCAAGAAAATATTATTTTCATATGTTCACATACAATATTTGTATTCTAGAGAATATCATTTGGACTTTGTAATACTCATGTTATTTTTTAGTAATGCATGAACGTGATCTTTTCCGACTTCAATGAGAAAATAATAGAAATATTTATGGATGACTTTTTTATGTATTAGGATACTTTTAAAGTTTATTTTTAAAACTTGAAAGTAAGATTGAACCTATGTAAAAAAGTAAAATTATTCTTAACTAATAAAAATATTATTTCATAATAAAAAAATTATTTGTATTGGGACATTTAGTCTCTACTCGAGGTGTCAAACAGCCTGTGACGTGTTGGTACAACCCATTTTAAATCCTCCCAACTGTGGCACTATGATTTGTCAAGCATAGCAAAAAATTAATTCCAAGTGGACGACATGGCCCATTTGGCCCACAAATGCCACATCATGAGGGTCATATTGGGTCGTGCTGGGTCTTGTCGATTCATGGCAACATGAACCAGGCCATATTGTTTTGGACTTTTGGGCTAAAAATTTAAATTCAAATAAAATATATATTTTAAAAAATTTTAATTTGTTATTGAATTTGTTGTCAAAATTATATTTAAAAAATTAAAATATATATATATATGATTAAAAAAATTGGCATTCCACATTTGTGTCTAACAATTATATTCGGCTCAAATAAGATAATAATTTTTTTTATTTCAGAAATAAAAGTAAAATATGATACATACATTGAATGATAAATATTTATAAAATATGACAAAGCAAAATATAACTTATAATATAATGCATAAATATAATAATAGTGCATAAATCATAATGAAATAAGCAAATGACAGAAATAAAAAAAATGATATAATAATATCGTTACATCATAATCATATAAAAAAATCAAAAATCACATGAATCATCAATCAATGTCTATGATATAATAGTATAGATATAGATGTAGATCATCATCATCATTTATACGACTAAAAATATCATTAGTTATGATCTCAATATCATCGATCTTCATGTCTCAAGAATTATCAAAATCCATCATCTCTTATGTTTTATCTCGAATGTCTAATCTCAAATTTTTTAGTAGTTCATGCTTTAAGTGCTTCTATGACATATGATCATAGTCATGATCTCATATCTCAAATAACATTAACTTAGATAATATTAGTAGTAGATCACCAGATGTAATCTTAGGTGCATCTAATATCTCATATCGTGAATGTAAGTGCATGTAAGTGCTTCTATAAAAAAATAAATTATAATGATATGTTAGCCACCAGATGAGTAGTAGATCACATGTCATCTTAGATAATATGAGATAAGTGAATACATTTAATTTCTACCAAAATAAAATATTCATATTATTATTATTATTATGTGATAAGATAGAATAGTAATCAATATCTAAGTACCAAGATGACTCACTCATATTTAACAAAACATCCCATCATTTGCCATTAGCTAATTGAATGAAGAAATCATCATTTCTAAATATGGTGTACATGTCTGTTCTCAAAGTCAGCTACAACTATCATACCTAGTATTATAATTATGTATATAAGTTAATTAATTTTCATGAATAAAATCTTTAGATTGATGTTCCTATTCATGCACATGGATAAGTATGTCAAAATATTTTCTACCCCTTCTACCTTAATCCTTAGATCCATACAAGCAGTTAATCAATACAAAATTAGAATAGAGAAACAATATTTATAATATGCAATTTCCATCTCAATAGTCATGATACTAAAATAAAGAGTAACATCTATACTTGATAAATATGTTAATAATTTTACATATGCACCTAAGTGTAAAGCAAGTAACGAGAATGTACATAGACAAATATATATTTATCATATCTTAAATTTTTTTTTAATTTTTCATATAAGAAATTCATATATCCCAACTTGAATTGACAATAATAAATTTATCGCTTTAAATATTAACGTAATATAATATCACATGTTAGTAGCCAACACATGACTTCAACATAAAGTAAGTATAATTTCAATGATACTTGGTACCCATTTGAAATTTTTTCTATTGAAGTCCACAGACAAATAGAGACAACTAGACTATTTTTGTCTATTTAGGCATCCTATAATATTTTAGTAAATTTCTTATTTTTTTTAATGTGTTCAAAATAACTTTCATTCCAACTTGCATTATAAGGTTAATTACATAACACATGCATCAAACATTAAAAATCTCAAGTAATGGTCGCCTCTAATAATTCTAACAAACATATTAATAACTACATCATTATTAAAAATATTATAAAAAAAATATTAAATATTTTATTATACATAATGAGCGAAAAAGGATGCAAATGATGCATCATCATGACTAATCTATATATGGGATGTCGCGGACACCAATCAACTACATTTCCTAAATTTATTAATTATCAATTATTTCCTAAATTATTTTTTCTGATACATCATCGTGATATTTAATATTTTATTATGTCATTCCTATTTGTAAACCTAAGATTATTATGATAAGTAGATGAGAAATAATTCTGAATAATACTGACTACTTTATAATCTTCTAAAAATATAATTAGAACACTCATAATGATAATCAATTTGACTATATCTTCCTTTCCAAAATTATTGCGATATATAAAGTCCTAAATTTATTGCGATATATAAAGTATTTTTGTAAACATAATACTTGTGATAATTAAATTTATCTCAGTCTCCAATTTTTACATAAGTTTATTTCATGAGTTAATATTAAAAAAATTGTTTTTTCTTTCTTATCATACAATGTGAGTATATTTCATGATATACCTGTCACCATCTATCTTGACTTACATAAAAATTTATGATAAAATCAAGTCCTAAATTTTAGTTTTATAATACATTTATATCTATCGCATCTAAATTATAATATTAAGATAAATATCAAACATATAAGAATAATATATCTATTACACACAACTACATAACCCAACCATAGATCTAAATTTTGCAAAATAATGAGTAAAACTTTGCACGAGATGTTTGGAGAGACATCTCATGAAATTGAGAGTTTCCAATGCAAGTTCAAGTTGAAATCTAAGTATCAAAAACTAAACTCAATCAAGTATTATGTTCGTTTGCCTTAATTTTGCTCATAATTTGGGGTTGAAATCATACTGACTAGGGTTTGCTGGTGCTCCTAACTCAAATCTAATTCCATCTTTTCTTTTTTTTGATTTTCTTTTAAATTTTAGCGTAAATACTTTTGAAATTTTGTGTTAATTTTAGTTAGTAGTCATGATGCTAGTTTGAGATTGTAACTTTTATATCTCATTGGATCATCTTCAGAGTACCAAAGTTACTATAACAATGAACGCTATCACTGAAATAACTCTCATCTTGAGCACGATGTCGTGATTCTAGTAACTTCTCTCTAGAAAAAGATCAAGGTATTAAGAATAGTTGTGACCAATATGTTTTCTTTGTATAATAATAATCACGGTACTATGAATTTCTCTGATTGATATAGAAGTCTTCATACAATGAGATCTTTTTCAGGAATCATGGATACTTCTAATTAGTAAAGTATTCAAATTTTAGTTAAGACCTAACTATTATAACTATTTTATACTAAAAGTCATTGCGATTGTTTTTATCTTGATTGATTTGCATTATCTTTTTTATTTTAATGAATGAATTTGTAGTGAACTGAATTTGTAAAATTTCATTCGTCAGTTATTCTATATAGTTGATGATTTAGTGTGTAGAGTTCAGTTCACACACAAAAAATTGAATCATTAATTCTTATAGAATATAAGTTTATTGTTTACAATATAGATAAAATTGTACAATTTATCGGTAAGATTGTAACATAGGATTTAAATATGTCTATCTTGATTATTGAGAATAGTGAAATTCTAATTTTTAGTGCTATTACACTTGTATGTATTGAATGAGACCACTACATTGTGATTATTTTGTACTAACATATAAATTCAAATAAATCATTATTATTGTAAATAGTTTTATTGTTATTCTTAAAGTAATTTATATAAACATGCACTTATTAATAGTAATTTTAATTTATAAAGAATGAAATCTAGAAATAGATTTATGAACTCTATAAATCAGATAACTTTATCAAGTATATGGTTAATATTGATTACTGATAGAATTTATGTTCTATTAAAAAGATTAATAATACTAATTGAGGAAGCTTATAAGTTTTCATATTTTTAAACCATACAAGTAGAGTTTTAACCAGTATTTTAAATAAGATAAGTGGATAATCTTGAAAAAATAATTAGAAATTGATTAAATTAGATTATTAGTAATTTAATTCAATCAATGCATATCTGTAATCTTAATAAGAAGAGTTTAATAAGTATTAATTAATAAAAGATAAATTATTTTAAATAAGTGACCGAGTATAATTATATTTATTATATATATATATATATATAATAAATATAATCTTTAATATCATATTTTAAAATTGAAATAAATGGAAATGTCATATTCTTATATAATATTTAAGAATTGATGTGACATGTGTCGATTATTTTTTGTTATTTTAAATATATATTAATAGCATGAACGATGCTACTTCATTGTAGCATCATCTTCTTCCTCTCGAAGCTAGTGAAGGGCAATATTATAGAAGCTATGGGTCGTTTCATTTAAGGTATGTTTTTGATCAAACTCTTCTCATCTTCATGCAAGAAAATAATTTTAAAATAATAATGATTTTTCATATGCGATGCATTTGAATCCGAAAGCTCTAGTACTAGTATGCATTGATATTAGGTTTATGATAAAATTTTATATTTTTTTTGGAGATAATCTTATTTCTTGAAAAAATAAGAGGTACACGATTATTTTAAGATTTTATATGAAAATAAAATTTAGAGTATTAATAGTTATTTGTGAAATTTGTTGGCTATGTTAGCTACTCGAGGAGATTGAACATGCACTCATTTTTCCAATTATTTTTATTATGTTAGTCATGTAATGATGTATATAACTTCTAATTTAGTATTTGATTAGCATACAGAGTATAGAGATGCATTGTTTATTCTTAAATTAAAAGATTCATGGTGAAATTATTATTACAAAATATATTTTGATAGAAAAATAATACGCATGCATTTTTAAGAAGGTATTGAAGAAGTTTCAACTTACTTTTATTTTTTTAAAGTTTGATATCGTAGATTTGCATGCATCAGTTTGATGAAGGATATTGTAGTTTTCTTTGTACTTTTAGTGAAAATATCAAATATGTAGTTATCTCAATTATTTTTGTATATTATATAAAGATATTTGATGTATGTATTTATTTTTTTAGTAATATATTATTTTTAACAGTCATAAACACGTTGAAGGTTGTTTAAAGTTTTAGGTCTCGGTGCAATCCAAAATGAGGGAGAAGAGAGGATAAAATAAAATGATAAAATAGTTTATTAAATATATTTTTTTGAAAATACAATAATCGGTATATATATAGTTTGTAGCAATCCACATTACTGGTGTTCCAAAACAAAGAAAACAAAATAAACAATATAAAACTAAATTGAATCTTAACACTCCATTCGAATTGGTGTATATCTCACAAGAACGTAACATAGAAGAGAGGACTACTTTTGGTCCTTTGAGAGCCTTCGTGAAGGTATCTACGTACTATATGCTTGTTGGTAAGTTTGTATGTAATTGTTATCAAACTCTTACCTTTTCTCTAGTATGATGTAACAATCGACCTCGATATACTTCGTTCACTCATAGAATATTATATTAGCATCAATATGTCAAGCTACTTGGATGTCACAGAACAACGTCAATGGTTTTTAAATTACTAAAAAAAAATTTCAAGAAGTGATTGATCTACCAAAGCTCACAATTAATCGATATCCTGACTATGTAATCTATTTCTATTAGAATAATTGATATTAGAATTGATTTTTTTAGCAATATAACCCATAAACAGTAGTTTATTTAAACACTCAAATATAAATTAAACTTTGGTTAGAAATTGTTAAAACATTAAGCCAAACAATAAAACATCCATAAAATCTCAAGTTAATAAACTCATACATATGGCAGTCTTATGTAATTGTCAATTGGTTGAAGCAACTCACATATCAGGTGTGATCATCACTACTATAATAAAACAGAAAAAAATAAACTATAAACTACAATGCACTTCCTCAACATGGTGTGTAAAGTTCAAGAATTTCAACCTTAGAGAAAAAAAATGTAAGTTGAGGCCTAATCAATAGTAATGATCATATTAGGTGCTGTCAATCTCTATGTATTTAACATGTTTTTGAAATATTAGATTGGAGCCTATGTATTTTGTTGTTTGACTGTCTTAGTAAAGAATAATAAGAGGAGATTAGTTACTTAATGTCAAGAAAATAATTGGACCTTTCACGATTTTTTTATATTAAACTATAATTGAAAGTACTCATTAAGTCAATTGATTCTCTATTCATCCTCTCTTGCAATCAAAATCATTCATATATACAATACGAAAAAATATTCTATAATTAGTACTCCTTAGGAAAAATAAAAAAAATTTGTAGTACACATGTTTTATTGAAACGAAGTGATTGCCTTGAAAATCTTGCAAACAAGATCAAATATTATCTTTTATTATCTATATATTATATCAGAATTTATTATTTGAAACTTATGTAGTTATTTCATATATGCCTCTTCCTCAAGGTTATCATGAAATAATATATTCGTCATGTTTTGCTAGTATATTATTTATTTGTGAGATGCTACCAATAAAATAAATATTCATATTGATATTATCTTGGTTACTAGAAAGAAATTATCCTAATAATTCACACTAAATGCGTGAGTTAAATTTTTTGCTACAAGTTTCATCTTAATGTGATTTATCTTGTAATTTAGATTGTCTTCAAAGTAAATACTCACATACAAATAATAATAAACATTCTAATAGGTTATGGTACTAGTTTTCGACTCTTATTATAGAGGAGGACATCTATGTCATTTAATATGACTTAACACTATCATTAGAGATAATGCCTTACAAGGAGACCTTGGTACCCTGATACTATCAAGAGAAATAATGAACGAAGTTAAGGAAGTATAAAAATGACAAAAACTATGAGTTTGAGTTTTGGATACAATTTATTTGTTTATTTCATAGTATGATTGAAAGGTCAAGATAAGAGGATTTGGATATAATATCATTTGACACCTTGGTAGCCTCTCTCTGACTTGAATAGGTTATGCATGTGCTTTGTTTCTAGTATAAACTTGGAGTCTAGGTGGTCAAGTCTCTCAGTCCCTAGCTCATCATGAGCCTAAACTTGAACAGTTTAATGGAATATTATGTTATTTGAACCCAAAGAAGATTTTTTCTAATGAAAAATTTCATTTTCACAATAATCAACTTGCTCTATATATTTTGGAATATATTATGACTTTATAGGTGTGTCATTTGTCATCATAATATGAACTAATAACTTTGTTGTAGATGATGAGTGCTATTTTTTATATAGTGAGGTCTAAATGAGATTATTGAAATGGAAACAAAAATAAGGGGTTCAGATGTATCATCTAGACTCTCAATTTTCTTTACCTCACTAAATAATAAGTCTTAGTTTGAAATGATAATGTTGGCACTTATTAAATTCTTACTAAACTATAATAGATAATATTTATATTCTCTTTGGTAGAAGTGTTCTAAATTTTTTAGGAGAGTCTAAATGATATCTATTTAGCATGCAGTGTTTGAAGGGGTACATTAAGAGAGAGAAAAAAATAGATATTTAGTTGATGAGATAATTTCTAGTCAACACCACATCTTTCAAAAAATATTTCGAAACACTTCTATCAAATAAGAATATTCGAGTTGTCTCAATTAAATTTTTATTATTTTTTTATTTTTATTCTATGAGATTATTTTGGCATAAAAAATCAAGTTTATAATCTTGTGATTCATATATTAAGTATTGAATTTGTATGATATATGTCCTTGATCATTATTACTTCGTATTTTTTAATAATTTTATCAAATTAAGTTTTATATCAATTTATAAAATAATTAAAAATTAGATAAGATCTTTGATTTAAGATGGAAAAAATATTTATATAAATTGTGAATAGTAATCAATAAAAAAATATTTATATATAATTTCTTCTCAGGTCTTATTTCAACTAGGTCATCATACATCTGAATATATCAAATTGGATAAACCTTTTCTCATATCACTTTGGCATGAATGATAAGAAGCTAAGTATAATTTTCTAACTGATATGTTTCATATTTCAAAATATAAATATTCTTAAAATTATGGTAAAGTATTTTTATCTAGTCAATGATGAGTAATAAAGTTAAGAACATACAATGAAACAATTCATTAACCTCAAATATTTATTAGAAGATTCTTCCATAGAAGAGAAGATATATCATTCATCATGCTCAGTCTCAAATAAAGTATTCCTTAATGTTTCTTAATTATTTAAGCAAAAATTATTATAAGTGAAAATAATATCATAACTAAATATTTAGAGAGGGAAAATAATGAAAAAAAAGTCTTAGAACACAATTGAGAATATGTAAAATATGCAAAAGTTACAATGGATCAATATGAATAATGACATACTTAATAATTTTTTTAATATTATCATTAGCTATTATTATATTAGTGAATATGAAAAAAAAGTAAAAAAAAAAAGATTACCTATAATGTACGAATTGATTCACGATTCAATAATCTAGGAGTGTGAATTGGAAGAATGAGTCACAAGAGTTATAGTATTTGGAGATTCAAAAAGGCATGTTGTTGTCCCACTAGGAAGGAATCTTTAATATTCCCTTTCAGTAGGTGTTATGGTCATTGTGAGGCTCCCTCAATAGATGTGATAATTGATTTATCTTCCTCGAATTTAGACTATTTTATCTTATAGAAATATTCTAAATATTTTTTTTGATATACCTCAATTTCTTATAGTGTATACATAGAATTTAGACTATTTTATCTTTTTCTATGTTACGACTAGTATCTCTTGGCTGCTAGACATTATATAATGAGATCTCTTCTTTCGTATGAACTAAATTACTAGGTAATATAATTTTGATATAGTAGAAAATTTTATATCACTCAAAATCATGCTATAAAAATTTGAATACTTGTTAGACAATGAATATGATAATAACATGCCCAGATGCCTCTTTGACTCCCTCATTATCTTTGTAGCTTCAATCTCAACTAGAAAAATTTCTCTCATTCTTTCGTGCTCCCAACATCTATTTTGTAAAAAACTATCAATATTTATATTTGATATATGTGTATTTTTCTTACACTATATTTATTGTTGGAAGAATCTTTTGTATTTACATACTGGCGTCATATCACAACTTACTCAATTGACAACAACAATGAGTTAGTGTCACACACAAGCCTCTTTACACTAATAATGGGTTGATGTCCCTCACAAATCTTTTCCTCTTATTTGTTATTTCTTTTTTGCACCTACTATAAGTACTAGTACTTGCACATGGTTTATTGCACCTTTGTCCTCTACAATGCATTATGCACAATAGGCTCCTTAATGCCACTATGTAGAATGCACAATTATGTGAAATGCTGATTTTTGCATGTTGAATTATATTGTGCAGTAAGCACGCCTAGGTTTTTTGCATTCTTATCTTTTCCGTGCAGAGTGCATCCCTTCATGTCATTGTGTGATGGAAATTCTGCTGCAACTACAAAAATTCTAATCCAAAATTATGCAGAACGCATAGTTTATTTCTTTAGAAACCTTAGGGTTTGTACTCCTTAGGGTTTAACTCAGATACCATATAAATTCTAAGCTAAAATATATATAGAACTTAATACAAATAATACATGCAAGGAATGTTCTTATATATTGAGCCGTTTAGATTGGGATAGCCCATGGGTTATGTTCTCTCATTTATAATATAATGAAAAACAAGTAAAAAAAGAGTGTCAATCATAGCTTGTTTATAGTTAGAGTTATTAACTATGATGATTATTACTCGTGAGATACTTTGAATAATATATTTTTCTAAGAAAATTAAATACCAATTTATTTCTCCCATAACTTTCTATTATGATGGTGAAAAAGCTAAACATGTAGCTTTCAATCTATTATTTCATTAACATATAAAAAATATAAAAATAAATTATTTTTTTCTCAGAAAGAAAATTTATGATGAGACAATTGCTACAACTCATATTAATAAATCATATCAGCTAGTTGATATTTTTATTAATGTTTTGAAAATTTATTTACAAATATTTTTTTCTAAATTTAATATTCTTGATTTTCATGCGCTTGCCTAAGTGGGGATGTTACAATTTATATTATTTATTTTTTTTATTTTTTATCTACTTACTTTATGGATGAGAACACCTAAAATGTGTGTTGTCCTAATCCAACTACTATTGTACTTATAGGTGAGCTTTCGTATATATTTTTATTGAGTTTTGGATGTTTTTATTTGCTTATATTTTTTAGTAAGACAGTCCATAATATATAGACTATCCGTACACTTGAAAATATATAAAACTCATGATAGAAATGAAGTCGCAAGTTAATATTAGCATAATCGAGAGATTTAAATATTTTTTTCATGTATTTAAAAAATATACAAATAATGAGTAGAAAAGGTTATAACTATATTTTTCTCAATTTATAAGACATGAATCTATAGTAGGAAGATGAATGGTGAAAGTTGTAAAACTTAGATGATTAGAAACATTAGATTTCTTGCTAACAAAGAATTTACATACTTTACTCTAATGAGAGTCATAGTAATGTATCTTTGTAAGGATCTTGGAATTGATCGTGGTCAGCTGATATGCCTCAATAATCTATGGTACTCTTGATTTGTTTTCTTGGATGCTCAAGATAGAGATATATATATGCATCAACTTGAGGAGATGCATATAAAATGGTATTTCTCATATGTTTGATTTTCATGCTTTGTATGTATTCACTCAAGTGCTTAGTTTTTTGAGATTTTTTTTTAATTAATATAAATTAAGTTTTCTTTTATTTGACAATATAAAGTCAATTGACATGTTGTATAATGATAATTTTATAGATTCAACAATATGATCTATAGTTTTTCCCATCTAAAAGTAAGTTTGCTATTTATGAGATTTTATTTTCTTATGAAAGTGTCTTGCATTTACATAATAAAATCATATTGAAAAGAATGTTTGCCATTTCCCATAATGTTACTTTCTCTATTAGATATTAGTGGAAATGTTATATTAACAAGAAAACTCCTCAAACATATAAACAAAAATACCAAATTGTTTCACATGGTAATAGTCCAAAAATGATGTGAAAACTCGACCTCACTCTAATCGGGTCATCCAAAAAAGCTCACTAAATAGGTGTGCATGGATATAGCCTACATTAAGTTTTTCAAGAACAAATTGATCAATGCAACACATAAGTTTGGTTCTATTAGGTAGGTTTTCAATATAAAAAAAGACAATTTTTTGAAAAATTATCTCAAATATATATATTTTTTCTTTAGATGAAAATGATGAAAAGGAAATATCAATGATGGAAGTAATAGTTGCACCAAAGAATATTTAGTGCAGTGATAGTTTTTATTATTTTGTTGCTTTGATATAATAATAAATCATCATTATTAGTGAATCATTTTTTTGATGTTATCAAAGTTAATCATCTTATTAGAGTTCATTTTAATTCTTCAAACATTATTATCCTTTTTCAAACTCTTTCTCAAATTCAACTTTTATATTATGTTAAATATTATTATAGTTTTTTTATTATATTTTTTTTTGATGGGAGCAACTTAATTGTGAGTTGTCTCAATTATTCTTGTCATTATATAAGAATATTTGATATATAAATTTGATTGATTATTATTTCTTATTTATATTTTTAATTTTTTTGTTGTAATATAGTATCAGAGTGAGGTTAGAACAAAAAAAAATGCACGTGGCGGTGGTGGTGATAGTGGCCGCATGTGGTAGTGTCAGCAAGTTATGTGGTAAAGAATTATAGCACACAGTTGAGATCAGAAGTATGTGGTTGTTTTTAGGTAGTAACCCTAAGCATGAAGTGGAAGCACATGATGGTGCTTGTTGGTGTAAGGCAATTATGGGAAAAAATATTAATTAAGGTTTAGGAAAACAATAAAAAATAGAAAACAACTGTTACAAAAATCCTAATTTGGTACAGTGTTATTTTTTGTTGTTTGGACAAATATTAGTAGGATGGAAAGATATCAATGTAACATAGATAGATGAAGGAGAATCTTAGTTTAATATACTCATTATATGAGGATGGTCCACACTAGATAACTATTAAATATTATATCCATAGATGAGGCCAAAAGTTTTTCATAATATTAAGAGAAACATATTGACTATCAAAGTCATCATGAAGTCCTCGTGGAATTCACTCATAGTGACACTTACACTTATGAGATAAGAGAATAAATAATTTCTTTCTAAGATTGCAATAAATTTTAGATATTACTAGTTATTTCATTCGTGTACTTATAATATTCTTGAATTATCATCATAGAAGCTACCACTCATATAACATGTAATTATACTTTATTCATTATATTGTTTTTCTATTCTAAAATTATATAATTTGGATCTATTACTTTTTGTATGTTGCTTATCTCTAATTATTCTATTAATTTATTTTATATGAATTATCCTTTTAGATAATTCAAAGTTGATTTTATTTTTGCTTTCATTGATATTTATTTATAAAATTGAGACTTTGAAAAATATTTTATTTGAGATTGAGCGAGATGAAGTATATGTTCTTTATTTAACGATAAGATTTTCTTCTAGATATTTGAGTGTGTTAAATTTTTTATTTGTGTATTCTCAGTTCTCTCTTTAATTATTATCCAACTTGAAAATACATTACTATAGTCTTAACTTTATGGTATTTTAACCCTAGAGTGCGAGACACCTTAGTTAAGAAAGTTTATCAAAACTTCTTATCATATATGTTTGTTTATCTTGAGTAGAGATCTATTTGATCTGATACTCTCATATATATGAGCACCTGGTATAGATGTGACCATAGATAAATTAGATATTTAATTATTATTTTTTGAAGAATACTAAAGATATATATATGAATATATTTCTTTTAGAATAAATCATATTTTTTTTTATTTTTTAGATTTTTCATAAAAAAAAATAAATTTGATAAATATATTTAAAAATCGAGATGTAATAAAATATTAGAATATGTGTCAGACTAATTTAATACTTATTATATAAATGAGAATATATATTAGATTTCTTGTATATATACTTATAATAGAATATGATTATTAAAAGGAAGAATAAAAATAATTAATATTGCTTGGATACTTCTACTTGTGAATAATACTCTTAAATATTTTTGAAAATAATATAATTTTTACTTTAATCTACCTCATCAATTGGATAAATCGCTTTTATTATTTTTCATTATATATTTTTTCAGATCCTATATCTTGTAGAAAAGAATTTTAGTATGTTACTCAGAGTTTTTGAATATACTTATTTTATTTTAGATCAATCTCAATGACAGAGCAAAATGACATTAATGATATTTAGATTTGTTTTCTTTCAATGCTTAGGTACTAAAGAAAGTACAAGTATTTTTTATCAAACATTAATAAGATTTTCGTAAGTTCGGATGTTATTTTTATGATTAGGACTCATTTTTTAACTTGCCCAGGGAGAGTGTGAATTCAGATATTGTATATGGTTGTATTACTCCTTCTCCATTAGTCAAATCATGATTAAAATTTGTAGAGAGAGTTATATGCATATTATATTTGAGCATGTTGATATTTCATATAATATTATTCTTGTGAAATCATCATATCTAATAACAATTTCAAATCATGTTGAATTAACAAAGAGAGAAATTTCTTGAGTAGGAAGATCTCATTCAGGTCGTGATGACGTAATAGTCCATGAGTTTTTTACTATTACATGTTCATATTGAGTTGTTACCTATGAGAGTTAATCACTCAAAACTTAAATTCTATACTAGAAGAAAGACCTACCCAATATGTTTATATTAGAGATGAGCCTACCGAGGAGCCGTAAGATCATGTAGCAGTCACTTTGATCTTTCCAATCTGATTACTCTCTAGAAAGGACATAGGAGATATACTCAATACTTGATTTCATAAATTTTATTGTATCGTTGTCTTATTTCTTCTTTTATTTTTTTTTATTTTTTTTTGATAATACTAGAATACACAAATTTTTTTTAAGGTATTATCTCAATTATGATGATGTCAAATCATGATGAAATAGATGCATGCCTTATATTCTAATTTGAATTAGAGATTAGTATCATGACCTTTATGAATATTTTTTATTGGCTGCAAGTAGATATTTACTCTAAAGAAATATTTATGAGAGAAGATAAATCAAATAAAGACAAGACTTATAATGAGGTAATTTATTTAAACATTTGGTGTGAACTACCATGATACTTACTCTCCAGTTTTTATGATGACCCTAGTATGATTGTTTATTCTTCTTGAAGTATTTCATAATTAAATATACATCAATTAAACATGGATAATGTATTTCTTCATATTGATCTTGAGAAGGAGGTATATATGGAGTAACCACTTGATTTTTGAGCAGCATAGTCAAATGCAGTTTGTTTATTTTAATAAATATAATATGATTTAATGTAGTCACCAAAAGTCAAATTTACAAAATTTTTAAATGCAAGCATCTCTTTGAGTTATATAAGTGTCCTTTGGCTTATTTTTATATTTTTGTAGGAATCCCAATGATATAATAATTTTGATAATTTTTAATATAAATGATATTATGATTAATATAGATAATGAGTTAATAATCATCTAATTTAATAAATATCTTTAGACAATTTTAGATGAAAATCATGAAGACTAAGATATTTTTTTGTTAAAGAAATAGTTTATGATATAAGGAGTATCATCTTGTTACATATAAGATATGTACTTGATACTATTATAAAGTATTATAATTTTTTATGTAGAGATTTTATGTATTATATATTTTTGATGAGAACACTCAATATGGGTTGCCCCAAATATCCCTTTCCATTATATTAAATATTTAATATATAATACTTTGGTATTGGGTATTATTGTTTCTCCATCTTTTATTTGTTAATTTAATATGATCTTAGATATTAGAGATAGGTTAAATATGTCTCGTCCCCTAAATTGTTTCTCTTTTTTCCTATCTACACTAGTGCACAAGTATTAGTCGGACACTTGTTATTTGTGACTACAATGCACACAGAAGCAAAATAGCACAAGAGCTACTTGTGGTGGACCACATAATAGTGTATGTTGGTGCACAAATATGCATTAGTGAGCATGGTGCTGTGCGTAGTTGTGAGTGTAGTTGGTTGCATGGTTGGGCGTAATGGTGCATGTGGTTGTTTGTGAAGCTCTAAGCACGACAATGAACATGTTTATTTGTGTGGTGGTGCATGTGGGGGTTTGCATGATGGTTCGCGTAATGGTGAGAGACAAAAACCCTAATTGAGTTATCTTTGCCAAATTTTTTCAGATTTAATATAAAATGCAGATAAAATAGAACTAAAAAGAGAAAGAGAATTGGGTCCAAGTGTTTTAAAGGAATCAAAATTTTGTGACATGAATTATTATGACAAAGATAGATGGTAAGAGTTCTATTTTAGTCTATTTATAATAGAGAGACATGACATGTGATAAATAATTAATGGATGTTACTTTTGAAGAAGAGACCAAAAGTGTTATGCAGTTGTGGGAGAGAAAGGTTGACTGTCAAAGTCATCCATATGTCCTCATAGAGTCTATTCATCATGATATTCATTATAGTGAAGTATACAAATTCATATCTAACCCAAAAATATATTTTTTCATCTTTTAGATAGTACTGGTTATTTTATCAATATAATCATTTAGATTTTTCGAGTTTCGATACAGGAGAAAACAGTCACACTAGTGATCATATTTTATTTTCAATGTTTTTTTTTGTGTTTTGAAAATATTATTGTTGTCAATGAAAAATATTTATATATCATTATATATAATATTATTTAGATTCAATCCTTATTATTTTTTTATATCATGTTTATTTTTGATTATCTTATTAATTTTTTTTTGTGATTTGTCTTTCTAGATAATTTAACTATGATCTTCTCTTTTATTTTAATAATATTTATTTGTAAGATTAGAGACACTAATAAATACTCCATTTAGCATTGAGGAATGTAGATTGTATGTTCTCTTTATAATGATAATATCTCTCTCTAATTGTTTGAGCATTTTAGATTAATTGCTTGTGCATTCTCAGTCTGGTCATTTATCATTAATTAAGGTAAGATTCTTATCCTACACATATGTCTCGTTTGAATAGTGATTCATTTGATCTGATATACTCATACATATGAGGATCTAGTACAAATATGATCAGTGAAAGATTTAGGCACTTGATCACATTTGTCAATAATTCTTTGAGATATACTTGAATATCTCTTTTATGATAGATCATATATTTTTTTATTTTTTACTTTTTACAAAATAATTAATACTTAATCAATAAAAAAATTAGAAAATTATGAAATGATAATGTCTTAGAATATATATTAAATTGTTGTATCACATTAAATAGATTATGAGATTATATACCAGGTTACATTTGTTAATAATTATTTAAGATATACTTGAATATTAAATATATATAGGTACTTGATCATATTTATTGATAATTGTTTGAGATATACTTGAATATATCTCTTTTATGATAAATCATATATATTTTTTTA
The DNA here is from genome assembly GCA_029783825.1 of Sapria himalayana. Classification (NCBI taxonomy): domain Eukaryota; kingdom Viridiplantae; phylum Streptophyta; class Magnoliopsida; order Malpighiales; family Rafflesiaceae; genus Sapria; species Sapria himalayana. The sequence continues at coordinate 3,299,777 of JAREIK010002602.1, read as the reverse complement.
TTTTTTATTTTTACAAAATAATAAAAATTTAATTTAATAAAAAAATTATAAATTTAAGAAATGATAATGTCTTAGAATATAAATTAAACTAATATCACATATTAAATAGATTATGAGATTATATACCAGATCAAATATGTTGACACATCCAAATAAAATATGATGACCGAAAGGAAAAATATCTCTTTTATGAGGACCTAGTATAAATATGATCAGTAAGAAATATTATCTGATTTAGTATATCCTAGTCTTCTTATATTTTACCTGGTATATGAGGACCTAATAGTTATGCTCAAAGCTCATTTTTATATGATTTATCATATTTATTTCCCGTTCCTTTTTTTTGTTTTTACATATTACTTATCTTTATAATATTAGGATATCCCAGTCTTATGAGATATTATCTCATTTAGGATGATGTTAAAACACACTGACCCACAATTAGCGTCAACCAAGTGTACAATGAATGCAAGTATAGTGTTTGCAGGAAAAAGTACAGTGTGTGCGGTGTATTGGTATATTGGTGTAATTCATATTCTATGTGGAGGTTTGAACAAAAAAATATAAGTGGGCTACTAGAGTCTGTTGAGGCTCTTTATGACGCGATGGATGAGATTTAATTATTGGTTAGATTCTTATTTAGTGATCACCTTGTGACAATATATTGAGATAGAATTAAGCTTATTTTTTAATAATCTTAATTGATATACAAGATGTTATGGAAGCATGTAGTATTACTTTATTCAACTCGGGATACACACACACACACACACACACACACACACATGATGTGATTTCTCAGCCAATAGCATTGAGATTAATTAGGAGCATGGTTATTGCAATATATTGATTATTACTAATTAGGGCTTTTAAAGAATGAGAGTAGATAATTACTTGTTTTGCTTATTTCACACAATTAGCCACATAGTTCTTTGAGGTTGTTGTGGATGGCTAGGGTTTTGATCATGATTAGATATGTCAGACAAAAGTCATCTTCTGTATTCTTTATTGAGCCAGTACTTTTGACTGAATGACTAGGGGAGGTGCAATGAAAACCCCAAGATTAATATTTTCTACAGAAGGTGGTACACATTGAAGATGTTAGATAGTAAGAACTTTTGCTCTCAAATCTTTATTAAGGACCTCCAATAATATCTGTTCAATTGCTTTTGTTTCAAAAGAAACATAATTTGTAATAGTTAGATCATCCTAATCATGATCATCACTTTTGTTTGGATGACTAGAATAGGTGCAATGAAAAACCCAAGATTAATTTTGTCTATAGAAGGTGGTGCACATTGAACATGTTGGATTGCAAGAACTTTTGCTCTCAAATCTTCATCAAGGGCCTCCAATAATATCTGTTCAATTGCATTTGTTTTAGAAGAAACATAATCTATAATAGTTAGATCATCATAATCATGATCATCACTTTTGTTTGAATGACTAAAAGAGGTGTAATCAAAAACTCAGGATCAATATCATCTACAGAAGGTAATACACAGTGGATATGTTAGATAGCAAGAACGTATATTCTCAAATCCTCATGAAGGACTTCTAATAATGTTGGGGTGAATTGTATTTGTTCCAAAAGAAACATAAAATACAATAGTTAGATCAACATAATCATTATCTAGAGTAGCTATTAAATATTGACAATCAGATAATTCAAATGTTTTTCTAGAAGCAATGGATGGAGTGTCAAAATGAATCACTTCATCATCACTAGCATTAACAATAATAATTTTATTATCAAGATTAGACAATTGATGGTCCATTTTGGAAGAGTTATGTGATACATCATTTAACTTTTATTCATCTTCTTCTAGAATTGTATCAGAATCTCAGCATATTGAAGAAATAATATTAGGAAAATGATGACATCCAACTTGTTTCCTTGATGGATATTTTAAAAATTGAACAAATGTAGGTATACTTCTTGCATGTACCTGCACTTGATTTTCTTCCCTTCTTGCATGTATATGTATGGTGTGCACGTCTTCATAGAGCATGTTCCTACATGATTCTTTTTGTTAATTTTGTTTTTTTATTTTTTTTGTATTTTTGTATTTTTGTATTTTTGTATTTTTGTTTTTTTGTATTTTCGTATTTTTAATTATTTGTTTATTTGTTTATTTGTTTTTTTTGTATTTTTGTGTTTTTGTTTTTTTTTGTGTTTTTGTGTTTTTGTATTTTTGTCTTTTTGTGTTTTTGTCTTTTCGTCTTTTAGTCTCTTCGCCTTATTGCCTTTTTTCCATTTCGCCTTTTATTCTTTTTCGTCTTTTTCGTTTGTTCGTTTGTTCGTTTTTTCATTTTTTTCGTTTTTTCGTTTGTTTGTTTTTTCATTTGTTAGTTTTTTCGTTTGTTCATTTGTTCATTTTTTTGTTTTTCCATTTTTTCGTTATTTCGTTATTTCATTTGTTCGTTCTCTCGTTCTTTTGTTCTTCCGTTCTTTCGTTCTTCTGTTCTTCCGTTCTTTTGTTCTTCTGTTCTTCCGTTCTTTCGTTCTTCCGTTCTTTCGTTCTTTCGTTCTTTCATTCTTTTGTTTTTTGTTTTTTTGTTTTTTCGTAATTTTGTTATTTCGTTTTTTCATTTTTTCATTCTTTCATTTTTTTGTTTTTCGTTATTTTGTTCTTTCGTTATTTCGTTCTTCCATTTATTCGTTATTTCGTTCTTCCGTTTATTCGTTATTTCGTTCTTCCGTTTTTTTGTTTTTCTGTTTTTTCATTTTTCTATTTTTCGTTTTTCATTTTTTGTTTTTCCATTTTTTCATTTTTTACTTTTACCCTTTTTTCGCTTTTCTGCTTTTCCATTTTTCCATTTTTCAGCTTTTCCACTTTTCTGCTTTTCTGCTTTTCCATTTTTTCATTTTTTTTTTGTTTTTTATTTTTTTTCCTACACACACTCTCAATGGTATATAACCTAACTTACATATACATTCTCCTAGAGTCTTATTTCTTAATTTATGACTCTGATATCATGTAACTGATTGAGTTGTATAAAAATAAAATAAAGTTGAAATCATAGGTGTCAAATGAGCCGGTTCAGCCCAACACGAAGCACAAAACGATTCGGTCGTGCTTGGCTCGGCACGACACGGGAATGACCCATGCATGTGCCTGGCATGCGCTCGGCACGACACCGAAATGTTCCGTGCCTGTGTCGGGCCTGCCCTCGGCACCGTTCATGCTGTGCCTGGCTGAATGATTTTGGCCTGTGTGTCGTGCCAGGCGCGACATTAAAACTTAGCATGTGAGCATGGCATGCGTGACCACGCACAGAGCATGATCACGACGAGCCAATGCTGATGGGTGACGCTCATCGAGCCCTAAAAGGTCAATGGCGTCGTGCCACCAAAATCCTAATTTTTTAAAAAATTAGGGTTATGTCACGACCCGAACTGGACCAAACCAAACAGATTTATGGCCATGGGCCCTTGTCGGGCCTGACCTCCACTGAACCATGCCAAGCTAGGCACGACATGGTTACTATCCCATGTCGTGCCTAGCCCAGCACGGTAGTCAGTTGGGCAGCCTAAAACCGGGCCGGCCTAGCCCGTTTGACACATTTATTTGAAATTAATAAAATAGTATAATTTTAAACAATTTAATTCAATATTTTACAATTCAATACAATTTTATAACATCTCAATATCAAAATAACTTACATAAAGTCCCTTATATAGGGACCAATTTGATTTGGAATGACCCATACATTTAGAGTGCTCCCATCACAAATATAAAATACAAAAGAAACAAACATAAAAAAAAAAATCTGCAACTTTAATAGCATTGATGGAGGCTTGATGTTATTTATATTACCAACTGCTGATATGATGCATGTAGGAGTCTACTATCTTAGCAAACCATATGAGACTAAGACATTAGTAACAATCAAAATTGTAATTCTGAACATAGGGCTACCCCAAGAGAGCTAACTAGGCATTGGACCATGCATAAGATCATGTCTAAGACTGGCTCTTTGAGCTTGGACAGTTAGATGCAGCTGCTTGGGCAGATGATGACCCATCAGGTCACCACTATCTTTGAGCTAACAAATAAAATTCCTCTCTTTGCCAGACATGTAATGCTTTTGGTTCTAATTCAAATTGTTTATTATAATGGTTTTGTCCTATTTAAAATTATTTTAAATTTCAATTGGTTCATCATTTAGTTGCAGTTCAAATTAACTCATAATCATAGTTTAGTTTTAGTCAAACTGATTTAAATTTTAACTGATTATAGTTTAGTTCTAGTACAAACTAAGTCAGGATTATGATTTAGTTGAGTCAAATTGGCTCGTGGTTTGTGAAACATGTTTGTTTTTTATACTCCAACTCAAAGGAAAGTATGAATGTTTATAATTTTATGTTCAAAATTTATAATTATGTTTATGTTTTGTTGGGAGCATCCAATCTATTGGTTCTTCTTGTTAATTTTTTTTAATATAAGAGATTTTGTTTATATTATTATTTTGAAGTTGAATATTATTGTGTAAAATTTGTATCCAAATAAATATTATTCGAGGATAAGATAAAGTCATAGTCAAGTTGTCTAGAAAGACAACTTACTGAAAGTATCTGTCAATATTTTTCTTTATCATGACCTATTCTCTTATAATGTGTATATTAAACATAAGGTCTTCTTGTTTGTGCCTATGCTATAATTAGTATTCCTTCGGTTATTAGTATATGTAGAACAATATGTCTCTCATGTGGCTCTCAAATTATCTCATATAAACTGAATTGTTTGGTGATATAATTTTTGTTTGGTTAAAAACTCACTATCACATAAGTTTTGATTGCACAATATTGAAAACTAATCTAGTAACAAGTATAAGAATACCATGTTAAGGAGTCACTCTGTCTATCTCACTCTTTTCGGAATATTGGTATCTGTTGGAAAAATCTCTGACAATTAAGTAGCTAGTCGAGTGAATTATGTAAAATAAGTAGTTATTTGCTTACTCTCTCTAATACTCTTTAGTCTTAGTCTAATAAGTTGTATAAATGTGTCATATATTTATGTCGTCTAAGATGAATATAGTGACAGTTAAATCAAATAGAATCTTGTATATCATGAAATCAAGAAAATTGAAGTCAGTTCCAATTCGATGGATTGTAAAATAGCTATTAAAGGTGAAAATTAGTATGAAGTCACTTTTAAAAATATAAGAAAATTTTGAGAACTACTTTAGATCATATAATATCTTCTATAATTTATAATACATGTTTAATTGTACTGCTCAAAATTCAAGTAGTTGATCCACGTGTATGTTTTTCACAAGGTCACCAAAAAATATATATATTTTTTATAGGATCTTGTATGTTATGCAATATGAGATTACATATGTCAACTCTTAACATAATAAATTATCATATGGTAACCAAAAGATATGAGTTTATTTGTAGTTACTTATTTTTTATCTTATCGCTAGAAGGTTAATTAGTCATGTAGTTTATTATTCTCTAACCAATAAATCATGTTCAAATTCTTATAGTTTACAATGAATAATTTATATGCCCGAGCCTTAATAGAGTAGTTATTAGAATCTTGACTTCTCAATATGTGAATAAATGTATGACACACCACAGATCAAACCGAATAGTCACACCAAGTTATTGTACGCATTGCACATGCATGGAACACTCATTATGCCCTCTATGCACTCTCATTGCATACACACTGCATTGTTTCTGTACAAACCACACTTTGTGTACATTGCACAAGCACAACGAACGTGCATTGTCATGCACCTACGCTGATGCATGATGCACATTCTACCACATGCAATATACCTATTATGTACCATTGACATCAATGAAATGGGCATTTATGCATGATACACTTGGTGGATGTGCAACATGGTTATACTTTCGCATGCCTGTAGGCTTCTTTCTCACGCACACATACATTGTGCACACATCCAATGCTATACTTGCAGCATGTGTGCACTATGTTATTGCATTTTACCCCTCTCTCTAGCAAATCCTACGACTTGCCTTCTCTACCTAGGGTTTGGTCTTTGTTACTCTGTAGAAACTCAAACCATAAATGTTAATGAAAAAAAATCATAAAAAACTAAATGAAAATCATGAATGTACAATGAGAATATGTAGGTGAGGTTTGAATTGGAGCATCCTACATGTTGGGTGCCCACATCCATAAATCATAAAATAAAAAGTAAATAAAACAAATGCAAATTGTAATTGAAACATTTTTAGATTGATCATTAGTGTTATTCTTTCATGAATAAAACATGATATTTATGGTTTCATTAAGTCAGCGAAAAAAGAAATGTATTTATGTGTGTGCTTGCATGCACCAACAGAAAATAGATGAGAATATTGGTGTACTATAATTGTAATGATGTATTCTTTTGATCAAATGATTTAGGTGCATGTAACACTTTGTTGTTCATATGTGTCATTTAAAGTTAGCAAAATGTTACATTTCATTGCAGATTCTAGATGTGTGTATTACATGCCAAGACATTGTCTCATCCCCTAGAAATCTTTTGGTTGCTGTGGTAATCTAGTTTAATTTATCAAAAACATATCTTTTTCATCATCATTCAACTGCCCAACATATCTTTTCTACTTTGTAGTCATAAGTTGTGTCAATCCTTTGCATATGTGAGTTATACTTGCAATGTCGGTCCCAAGCCCAGATAAAAAAGGATGGTGTCAAATAGACAACCGAGAATTGACCTTAATAAACTTATTGCAAGATTTTTTAGGGATGATAATGATAGTACCTAACATGTAGACTACTCAATTATTTTTTTTCATTATATAAGGGTAACATTTGTATGATAATTTCATTGGGCATTATTAAATTTTTTTGATTGTTTGGATGTTAGCAATTATGAATGTGATTGGAACACATGATTTTATAATGACAATATAATGATACAATTTATGTTTGTTGTTTTTTATTTTTTCTATTTTATGTTTTATAAATGGGAATATCCAACATGTGACTTATCATAATATAGAAATGAAAAATGAGTTGCAGGAGGTTAGCATGACATTGCTTAGAAATTGTGTTGTGACAGCATTAAAAAACTATTAAAGATGGCACCCCATCATGGCTTGGTATATAGTTGCCAACTTGGGTCAGGTGGGTCGTAGCCATACCCATGCCCCCAGCATGACCCGAGCACTAGGCAAGGGCAATGTTGGGCCCGACAAGTTTTGAATTAAAGCTAGCCTATTGTTAATGTTGGGCTAGCTTGAGTCGATTTAGACTAGCCTAGGCTTGTGCTTGGCTTAACTGACTTGATCGTGACCTTTTTTTTAAAAAAAAAAATAGCATTATGAGATTCATGCTCTAGCTCAAGATGACTTTTTTGCTATCATAGGGCACGACCCAAGCACTTTATCTCACCCAGACTGATTTCAGCTCTTGCGAGCTAGTTTTGTTGGCTGTGATGTGTAGTGTGCTATTGTGGCTCGTGGACCACACCTTGTAGCCCGAGCCATGCCAGAGCTAGTTTTTGTTGGCTGCATTAGGGCTGCCAGACTAATTTTTCACCTCTAGCCTGAACCAAACTCTTGTTTTATATGCTCTGTCTCATCATACATTAATATTTTAGTGAGTTTTTTTTATTAAATATATATTTTTTGTGGGTTATGATTTTATATGATATCAAAGCGAGGTTATTGAAAATCTTGTGGTACATAATAGGTTCACAAGGTGCATCTTAAATGTAACAAAGGGAGAAAAATTGCTAACCTGAGGAACACACAAATCATAGGCATGCTTAGTTGGACCACACCATGCATAACAAGCACACATAATGGGTGAGTAGGAGGAAGAATGAAAAATAAAATAAAAATTTAGACAGAATTATTTCTTGTGTGTGACACCAATTCATTGTTCATGTCATTATTTGTGTATGACTCCAAATCATTGTTGGTATTAATAATTATGTTAGTATGTAGATGCACAAAATTTGTTTTGCAGTATATATTATGTAGGATATAATGATATATCAGAGAGAAATGTTGGTAATTATTTCTAGAGAGGAAATCAAAATCTTTAAAGATTATTAAGAGAAACATGTTGGCTATTTAAGGGTTGTCGTAGAGTTCCTCAACAGTGCTAATTATTGGATAAGAGTATACAAAAATATCTTGCTAATTTGCTGAGATATTTTCTGTTCTCTCGTAGTAGTTCTTGTGACTCATTTTTTCAATTCTGATTCTTAGGTTATAGCCTCAGGTATCAACAAACATATTACATCTAATCACTTGTTTACTATTTTTTTTTCTTATTTCATGAATGTTGTAATAGCTAATAGTAATCATCAAAAATTCTTGGTTATAATAACATTCAACTTGATATTATGTTTTTTTCATATATTTTTTTCTTTTCTTAATTGTTATGTTAGTCTTTATTTTATGAGTTACTTTTCATGATAACTCATTTCTAATTTTATATTTTTTTCACATATTTTTAGGTATGTTATTTCTTCTATGATAGATTATTCCATTAAGTTTTTAAATGTTATTACTTTTTTACATATTTATTCTCAACTTGATTACTCATCTTTAGATAATTAGAGAAATGATGGATCTTATTGTTTGAGGTGTATATACATTAGAGTGTGTTGTATGTTAGTTAGGAAGATATGTCAGAGCTTTTATTTGGCATGCCAGATATTGAGCAAAAACTCATTCAATTTAATACACTTAATTATATAAGGACTAACACTACAACAAAACAGCAAATTAATGACGCTTTATATCTTGACGCTTTCAGAAAATGTCATTATACTATTTGTAATTAGACATTTAATGACACTTTTCTAAAAGATTCATTATTTGGAAAATGTATTAAGTTTTTATGACACTTACTAGAAGTGTCATTGTTAATACAACAAAACTTAAAATTAATGACGCTTTATATCTCGATGCTTTTATAAAATGTCATTATTATATTTGTAAGTAGACATTTAATGATACTTACTAGATGTGTCATTGTTAAAACTAATAGGTTAGGAAAATTGCTTAACTCCTTAAAAATTTCTAAGGAAAAAGGGCTGAAAATTATAAACCTTGTCACTTTTATTAGTGTCATGGATGTGAAAAAATTAATTTTGAATTTATAGATTTGTAACAAATTTCTTATTTATTTTTTTTATAAGTAATAATATTTTTATTTTTACTCTAGATTAATAACAAAAAATTATCAAATTTTAGTTCAAAATTATTTATTAAAAATAAACAGAAACTTATGATAAAATTAAAAAATATCTAAATATTTATACATTCAAAATTGCAATTTTTATTTAAAAAATAAGTAATTATATTAAATTTTAAAATATAATTTGTTAATATTTATTTTATCCCTAAGAGAAATAAAAATAAAATGTAAATATAAGGTGATTTAATATAATTATGTGAACAACTTAATATTATTTTTAACTTAAATATATTGAATAATCTATCGCTAGAAAGAGTTGTGGTTCTTCTTCATCACGTTCAGTCATTTCCAATAGCTCGGGTTCAAGCTCGCATCAACGAAATCATTGGCCATATTTGCAGCATCCTGTAAGTTTCTCCATTAAGTTTATAATTGTATCAGCTCTTCGCTATCGTTAACCTAATTAATGAAGGTGAATGTGTTCCGAGTAATTTAGCATAAAATGCAGTATTATAAATGCAGTATTATAAATGCAGTATTATAAGCTCTATTTGTCGGGAGAAATCGGCGAGAACAATGGAAGAGTTGGGCTGAATTGACACAATAAGCACTGCCTTTATTGGAAACATTTTCCTTCACCGGAGAATACCAATCCACGGTGTCGAGGCCATTTGTTAGGTTGGCACCAGTCATTTCTGGGATTCCATCTCGAGGAAAGTGGTGATTTGAAAATTCTTATTTCTATCTCTGATTCAATGCAAACTTCTTCTCCAATTTATTTTACTTATGACAATTCGAGTGCTCTCCAGTACCCAAACATGAAAATTCTACCTTATGTCATATTCTTATATTGTAAAAAACAAACAAACATTAAAAATTATAGAACATCAATTGAATTGGGCCTAAACATACTACTGAGCTTAGCTTGGATATTCTAGAATCTTATAGAATCTTCTAGAATCAACATTATTGTGGCACTGGACATTGTGTAACTCCCTTATGTCATAATCTTTCAGAATCTTTCCTTCAATGACATATTATATCAATGAAATAGAAATTAAATCTTGGAGTAGTCTTATTTGATATGTTCTTTTTGTAGATATTAAAGCTTATTGATTACATCAAGCTCAATCTCATGACTTAGTTCATCAGTTACCATGTTAGCCTTTTCTAACTTATAATTCAACACAGTAAACTTTTACTAGAAACTCCAATCATTGAGCTTTTTTAAGTGATTTTCTATTGTGTTTGAAAATAAATTAATTATATATTGTTCATGCTCACCAAGAAACGAGAACCTATATGGTAATGTCCCCATGCAAGTAAGTAGTGAATTATAATGATTATTTCTTTTTCTTGAATTATTATTTGACATTTTATTTACTAACTTTTTTGAGATATTTTGTATGTATTTACTATTGTATTATGCATATTTGAGTATTTTTTATAGAGATTTTAATAAATATATATTTTGAGCAAATTTGTTGAATATTAGTGAATTTTGAGTTATCTTTAGTGACATTTGTAGACTTGATGGAGTGAAGACATTTCCCATTATATGAGAGAATTACCTAATTTCTTTCTTTTATGCTTGGATATTTGAAAGCAATGTAAACTTTCATTTTCTCTCCAATGATTACTTTTTGGCTTCTTTCAACTATAGACTTCAATTGGAGTGAGATGCATTAAGATTGTGGTTGGACTTCTATTTAACAAATAAATAGAAGTGGCGATACTTTGGCTTATAAGTATATTAGAAGACTCTTTTGAGGCATCATGGGCATAGGACATCTTTATTATCACATGATTCTTCTTCTTTACAACATCATCATTATAGTGAGAAATTTATGGAGTTGTGAATTATCTATGAATTCATTTTTATTCACAATAGAAGACAAAATGCTTAGAGAGTGACTCTTTCCATTTGTCACTTTTAACTTTTAAGTACTTTTATTATATTTTGGAGTATCTTTCAATTAAGTTTTGAAACTTCTTAGATATTAAGTATACTTTAGATTTTTATATAATAAAGTAAACTCACATCATTCTTAAATAACCATGTACAAACAATATGAAATAGTTATTATTCGTATAGAATAATACAAACATTTGTCCTCAAATATATAAGTGAACCAAGTCAAGAATATAATGGTATGTCTTATCAACCCCTTTTGGGAATGATTGCATGGACTATTTACCCTTTTGGGAATGATTGAATTTGATCTTCTCTTGTTCTCGAAAGATAGAAATTATAGTCAATTACTCTTGTCATCAGTTTCTACACGGCTTTGATTTATAAAATGTGGAAAGTGGAGTTGTACATGGCTTATGCATCATATCTTCGACATCGTGTTTAGTGTTGCTATTTTGTGAAGTTTAATTAGTTATGTTTCCATCATTTTATGTAGATTTTGTGATGTTGGTGCTGGTTTTGTCGGTGATTTTGCCTTAGTTGAGTTATCTGCTCCCTATTTTCAGGCTACAATTCGGTCACAGAGTTATAATGATTTCTTTTCCATTTCCCATTTTCAGGCTCAGTCTCCAATTCATCTTGCAAGGTCCTATTTGCTAATTACATGAGATAAAGAGTGGGAAATTCTTGTTGTTGGCTTTGAGCATGTTATTATTCATTTTTTTATCTCGTGTCATTTTTATACATGTTATTCTATTTGTTCTCTCGTCCTCTGTTTATCAGATAGTGAAAGTATGGAAAAAAATGAGCCTATCTTTCATAAAAATGTGTACTCTATAGTCATGCTACTTCAAAATCAAGTAGCCTAAGGACCTAGAGACATTTAATGTCATATCTATAAAATGACTTTTATCATATTTTACTTTAATTTAAAGTATAATTAAATGATATTTTTTTGTTTAAATTTTTTTTTCTATGAATCTAACTTACTGTGAGAAATAATTTTTCATTTTTAAATTTTATTTTAATAATTTTGTCTATGTTAACAAATTCAACAATATTACAAAAAATAATGTTCATCTCTTCTATCTTATATCTGACATGCATTTAAATATTTTTTAAATTGATTTTTTAATTTTCTTTTAACAGATAAAATAGAGGTTGCTCGACGAATAACATTGGAATGTTAATGAGTTCTTCCATTTGAAGTGTGATATCTATTGGAATTAATTTTTTATTTAAAAATGCAAATAATGCAGATTTTGTTTTTATTCCATATAACCCAGGGTAAGTTATTTAACATAAGTAAGATTATAAGTATGCATATTTATCAAATTATAAATGATATATTGTTACACTAATATTAATTTTGTAGTTTTCATTGGGTATTGGTGGTACTTGAAATAAGGAATTTGATCGCCTATTATCTTGATTCCTTGTATTATCAACCTGCAGATGATCTTAAAGACATTGTTAATATGTAATTTTTTCCCTTCTTATTATAGAATGAAGTATTTGGTGGCAACATAATTTTTTTTTATTAATGCAGGGCTCAAAGAAATCTTCACTTTAAAAAATATATATCATCAAAAAGAGAGCCTAATTAGGTTGTACTAGGGGTACATAACTCGTTAACTGAGTAATATAATATTTAGTATCTTCTACTTAATTTTAAACTTTTTACAATATAACTTGCAAGTAACTTCATATATATATATATATATTGATTTTATTTTATATTCAGTGCCCAAGACAACAAGGTAGTATTGAATGTGGATACTATGTGATGAGATATATGAAAGATATCATTCTTGATCAAGGATGTTTAACATCAAAGGTATGTGTTGATTTGTTGTTTCTCAATATACCAGTTATTTTTAGTTTTCTAATTTTATTGATTAAGATAATACTTTACTTTTCAACAGTTTAATGGGAAGGAATCATACAACAAAGATGAGTTGGATGAAGTACGATCTGAATGAGTGATATTGGTGACTTAATTAATACTTTCCTCGGTTTGAAAAGTATTGGAGACACCTTTTTGTATTGAAGCATGAACAAATTTTGGGATTTACAACATTCTTTTGATGAGGTTCATAATTTATATCTCTTTTGACCCAAACCATGACTGAAGGTAAATTGTTCGACATAATCATTTGAAGACATTTTAGTATATTCCTTACACATTCATTATATTTCTATAATTTTCATATGTTGAATTACGTTAGTATATTGTATGCATGATTCTTAGGCGTTTAAAGGTAAACTTTTTTTTGGTCAAGTTAGGAGATCTTCCAACTTTGGAATGGTATATGAACTATTGTGATAATAAAGGTATTTTTTTTAATGAGATCAAAGTTATTACTTCTTACTTTCAATTAAATATTCAAAACTTGAATATGTAATTAGAATTTTTTTGTTTTCATACTATCTTTTATTTATGTTGTCGACTATAGATTTTTTGTTGTAGATTGACAATGGAAAAAATTGTGATTTTGACTTTTGGCTTCAATACTTTACCACAACATTATAAATTACCTTTTCAGCCTTATAAAACACTAATTATTTCAAGGCACAAATTTTTTTTTCATGCAGCCAATATTTCATTAATGAATCTAAAACTATATGTTGATTGGATTACTATATTTGTGTAATCAAATAGAACTTGAAATTACATTACATAGTATCTCATCGAGTTTTTTTGATGTGTTGGGAAGAGGGAAAGTAATTTAACTTTTCATTTTATGATATTTAATTGGTTTTTGTAGTGTTTTTTCAAGTTGGTTGTGAGATCTTTAAACTCACTACACACCTTTAGGTTTTAAATGAATTATTATTGTTTTGTATTTTAAAAAATTTTATCAACTTTTATGCCATAATTGATAAATCTTTTGCTTTATATTTTATCCATTACTGCTAACTTTGTTTTTGTTGTTGTTAAATTTGTTTAATCGTATATGTGAATTGTTATATAAATTATTTTTATGATATGTTGTTATCATTCCTATTTTTTTTCCAATGCTTTATAATATATTATTTTCTGCAAGTGTAAGTATTTATTGTTCATCTTTTTGTATGTAGGTTACCTTATTTGGAAATTAACTCTCAACTTTGTCAGGCTAGAAGGAACCAGTTTTATGGAGTTAAGGCACAATTGGGTTGCATATATCAGAAAAATTTGAATTGAATTTAAGAAATGAATGTTAAAATTGTGTTATATTTTTTTTTTTGATTTGTAAGAAGTATGAGTTCCCCATTGTACTTGAAAACTATATTCTTGGTATGGATTATAAAGAATATTGTTCTTATGTGCATGCAGTATTATAATAACAGGTAAAAATATATTTACAATAATTATTAAATTTTAATTTATTTAAATCATAATCTTCCTTGACGCTTTTACTAAGTGTCATAGTATTAAAAAAATTTATGATAGCGACAACATATAATGACGTTTTTTTTGCAGTGTCGTTGAATCATACCTTGACGCTAAAATAAAGTGTCATTGTTAATAAAAATGACACTTTATTTTAGCATCAAGGTATGATTCAATGACACTGCAAAAAAACGTCATTATATGTATAGACTTTTTATGTCATGCTAGCGGATGACACTATCGGTAAGCAATATTATATATATATAATGACGCTTTTTAAGCATCATTGATTATGATTTTTGTTGTAGAGTAAGTAATGATGAGACTCAAGATGAATTTTTATACTGTCATTTTTATTAATTAAATTATTCTCATTTATTTTGTTAATTTTATTTCATCTTAGATAATAATTTTTTTTAATATTTCAATTATTTCATGAAAAAATTAATTTAATAAAAATATAAGTTATTAAGAGTGATAATGCATTAAAGTCTGTCTAATAATATTAGCATTTACTGCATTGATCTTGAGATGATACATTATACTTTTTGTGCTAGCATATTTTTATAGAATAAGGTTTTAGAAAAAAATATATATTTTTGGTTAAGATGACTTTGATACTTTTCTTTGATATAAGTCTACCAAAATATTTTTAGGGAACTATAAACTGTGTGATCTTAATCACAAATTATATTATCAATTGAATGTTTTTTGTTTTTTTTATTATGTGTTTTTTTAAATATTATATAATAGAGAGATATTATTCAGTTTATCTCACATAATTTATAGTACTTATTTTTTTCAAGATCCCTTTATAGGACACGAGAAGTTACCTCCCAACTCATTAGGAATTGGAACTTGAATTGGCTCGAGAACTACCAACTTGTATGCACTAGGAGGGCATTCCTTTAAAAAAATATTCTTTTTTGGAATTAATATGTGGCATACTTATTAGTGTATATAATGACTTGAGATGATAGTCATCATATTGAGAATCAATAGGTTCAAAAGTAATTGAGAATTGATACTTTCTCCATGTTAGGGTACAAGTGAGACTCCAAAGAAATATGAAATAATAAGAAATTCATGTATATCTTATGAATCATTATTCTATCTATACCCATTAGAAATTAAGTTTTACTCAAAAAAAAAATTATAGAATTTGAGAAACTAGAATTAAATTTTTAAAAACTTGATAGGGTTATTATTTATGAGAGTCATTTATATAGAGGGAAAAGTGATTATGACAGCCCACAATTTGGCTAATCCCTTCACAGCATAAATAAAAGTAAAAGTAAACTTAAAATATAATGTTATATTTTAACAAACTTCAATACCTCATCTTACAAACTGATGTGTAAAATTTTAGTACACCGAGATAAGAGGATAATAAGTCTATTTGATTAGAATTAAATTATAGTCTCGTAAAGATAAATTTTATGATAAAGTAATTGAGAAATATTATCTTCTCATCGACTTAGGAAGAATAATATCATGAGAAATAATGTTCTATAGTTTGTGTTAATAATGACAAAAATAACTGATAAGTACTATCTCATAGCCGACATAATGAGAATAATAATTAAAAGGTGAAACTGAGAATAATTAACTTCCCTATCTTTTATGAATCGAAATGATCTTTTAGGCTTCCCTTTACTGTCAAAATATTCTAACTAGAGGTTTTGCTAAATATGTTTATTGTTGTCGGAACTCAACAACTTACTATTTTGATGTCTTAACATCTTTATGGATAATAGTCATGAAACACATCCTTGATATTGTGAAGAATAGTTGACGGAGTAGCTCTGTGTTAAAACTATCTTTTTTTTTATTTTTTATCCCTCTATGACTTCCAATGCTTTGAAGAGTGTTAAGTTCCAATCAATCTTCCAGTTTTTTCATTGAACTGACAATAAGGGGAGGATCACTGGCAGCTTGAAGAACAATTTCTTTCTTACTTCTCATGCTATTTTGTTAAAATTATTGTTTTAAATTAAGGGATTGTGTGTGTTGTAATCGGCACAACGTATGAGAAGCAAAACACGCCGAAGTATATCGTATGTGTGTGTTGTAATCGGCGCAACGTATGAAAAAAACCGAAAACACGCTGAAATATATATATATCCTCTCCTCTTCTTTCTGAAAATTACAGAACTTTCTTCTTATTGATTTTCTCAATAAACTAAATTAATCCAACATAAGTGGTATCAGAGGGATGGTTCAAGGACTAATCTAGCAATTTATGCAGTGAATTTTTTGAAGTTGCGCGAAGAACAAAACCAATGCAAGGAGAAACTTGGCCGATGCGAGGAGCCCAAATCATTTTCGATGGAGAAGATTATGATTATTGGAGTGTGATGTTGAAGACACTCTTGATCTCACAAGATTTGTGGGATTTGATGGAGAATAAGTATGAAGAAGAACCAAAAGACACATTATCACCGGATGACCGAAAGGTGTTCGATGAAATGTTAAAGGATTTCAAGAAGAAAGATGCGAAAGCTTTGTTCATTATTCAACAAAGTATCTCTCATAAACTTTTTCCAAGAATAATTGGAGCAAGAACATCAAAAGAAGCTTGGGATATACTTCAAAAGGAGTTTCAAGGGACCGACAAGATGAAGACCGTGAAGCTCTTGACACTCAAACGAGAATTTCAAAATCTCAGGATGAAGGAGAAAGATACTCTACATGAGTATTTCTCGAGGGTGATCGAAGTTGTGAACCAAATAAAGAGTTTGGGCGATATCTTGACGGATAAGTCAGTTTGTGAGAAGATATTGATAAGTCTTTCTCCGAAATATGATAATATTGTCGCCATTATTAAAGAAACAAAAGACATTTCATCACTTAGTGTCCATGACTTGATGGGTTCTCTCGAGATGCATGAACAACAGATGAATCGACATAGTGAAGCTTCTCTGGAAAGTATTTTTCAATCAAAAGTGAGCGTAAAAGAAAATATAACCGGAAGCTCGAGTAAACGACAATATTTTCGTGGCGATGGAAGTTATACAAGAGGTGGTGGCCGAGGTCGAGGAGGAGGAAGAAACTCTGGTGATAATAAATTTTGTTATCATTGTAAAAAGCCAGGTCACATTGAAGAAAATTATTATCACAAAGGAAAGCCTCAGTGTTATAATTGCAAGAGATTTGGTCATATAAAAAGGGATTGTCGAGATATAAGTAGAGAACAGGCCAATTATACCGAGGAGGAAAAGAAGTGTGAAAGTGATGGAAGTACATTCTATGCATGTCAAACAGCCGTCAGGAAAAATGACAACGAGTGGTATGTTGATAGTGGGTGTAGCAATCACATGACCGGAGACGAGTCGGTTTTCTGCAAACTCGACAAAAGCGACACAACACGAATCACAATGGGTAATGATGTCGTAATAAAATCAAATGGGAAAGGTACAATTGCCGTAGACTCAAAGAAAGGTAGATTGTTGATTCATGATGTATCGTTTGTTTCAGACTTAGCTCAAAATTTGCTAAGTGTCGGACAACTTATGGTAAGCGGTCATGCGCTTCACTTCGATAATGATACTTACAAGATTTTTGACAAGGAAGAAAATAAGAGAGAATTAATGACCATTGTCAAGATGGAGAGAAATAGAAATTTTCCTCTTACTCTCAAACCTGCAAGTGGGTTATCGCTGAAAGTCAACACGGAAGATCTATCATGGCTATGGCACAAACGGTTAGGTCATGTGAACTTTGAAAGCTTGAAGTTGATGAGTAAGAGAAACATGGTATATGGTTTACCGAATATTGAAGGTAAACATGATATTTGTGAAGCGTGTGCTCTCGGTAAAATCCATATTGAGACATTTCCTAAAGAGAAAGCCTAGAGAGCAAAGGCACAATTGGAGCTTGTTCACACTGATATTTGTGGTCCGATGTCAACTAATTCTCACGAAGGAAATCGATACTTTATCACTTTCATAAACGACTTCTCAAGAATGTGTTGGGTCTACTTTTTGAGACAAAAATCAGAAGCATTGTCTGTCTTCAAGAAGTTTCAAAGAATGACTGAGAGACAGAATGACAAATTAATTAAAAGGCTAAGAAGTGATAGATGTGGAGAATACAACTCAAAAGAGTTTGGAAAATTTTGCGAAGATATTGGGCTTGAAAGATAATTGACGACGAGTTTTAAGCCAGAGCAAAATGGCGTGGCTGAAAGAAAGAATCGCACAATTGTCGAGATGGCGAGGTCAATGATGAATGCAAAAGGGTTACCAATGACCTTCTGGGCAGAAGCAACTTATACAGCGGTTTATTTGTTGAACCGATGCCCGACAAAGGTAGTTGAAAACAAGATGTCATTCAAGGCATGGACCGGGGGTAGAAAACCATCGGTGAATCATTTAAAAGTGTTCGGATCCATTTGCTATGTTCATGTCCCGAAAGAAATAAGAAACAAGCTTGAAGATAAAGACTAGAAATGTATTTTCGTCGGCTATAGCACTAAGTCGAAGGGATATTGACTTTTTAGCATGAAGAAGAACAATGAGATTGAAAGTTGGTATGTGATTTTCAATGAAAAAGAACAATAGGATAGGAAAGAGAAAGACGTTGAGAATGTGTCAATGCCAGTTTACGAAGAGGATCCAAGGGAGGAATCGAGTGGAGCCAATGAAGGTGGAATTGAAGAAAATGAACATTAACAATCTCCGACAATGCAACCTGGGTCGAGTTCATCATCACCAAGCTCTACTCCAGTAAAAATGAGAAGGTTGAGTGATGTATATGCTAGGTGCAATTTTTGTGTAGTAGAACCCGAGAGCTTTGAACAGGCTATTCAAGAAGAGGTCTGGGTGGATGCAATGGAAGAGGAAATAAACATGATTGAAAAAAATGAAACTTGGGAGTTGGTTGAGAAGCCCAAAGAAAAAGATGTGGTTGGGTTGAAGTGGATTTATAAGACAAAAATGAATCCCGATGGTTTCGTTCAAAAATGCAAAGCAAGATTGGTTGCAAAAGGGTATTCTCAACAACCATGAGTTGATTATAATGAGACATTTGCACCCGTTGCGAGGCATGAGACAATAAGAATGTTGATTGCTTTAGCCGCACACAAAGGGTGGAAGCTCCACCAACTTGATGTGAAATCGGCTTTCTTGAATGGTGTTTTCAAAGAAGAGGTGTATGTGGTACAACCACAAGGGTTCGAAGTTGAAGGTGAAGAAGAAAAAGTGTACAAGCTGAAGAAAGCATTGTACGGGTTGAAACAAGCACCTCGTGCTTGGTATGGAAATATCGATGGGTACTTCACCGAACGAGGCTTTATCAGGAGCCCTAGCGAGCCGACACTCTACATCAAACATGGAGAATTCGGTATGCTCATTGTCTCTCTATATGTTGATGACTTGATTTTTACCGGGAGTGATGAAAAAATGATGCATGAATTCAAAACTGATATGATGAAGAAATATGAGATGAATGATTTGGGATTGTTGCATTACTTCTTGGGCATTGAAATTGATCAATGTGAAGAAGGTGTTTTTATTTGTCAAAAGAAGTATGCCGAAAATATTCTCTCATAATCCAAAATGAAGAATAGTAATCCCGTGATGACTCCGTTGGTGGTGAATGAGAAGTTGGTGAAAGATGATGGTAGTGGTGATGCTAATGCGGTACAATATAGAAGTTTGGTTGGGATGTTGCTGTACCTTACCAATACAAGACCCGATATCATGTATGCTACGGGTCTATTATCTTGATTTATGCACCAACCGAGCAAGATTCATCTTGGGGCTGGAAAAAGATTGTTGCGATATATAAGAGGGACCATGGAGTATGATCTCATGTTTGAAAGAAATGGAAGAGAAGATATCGAGTTGTTTGGTTTTTGTGATAGTGATTGGGCTGGAAGTATGGACGACATGAAGAGTACATCCAGATATTGTTTTTCACTCGGTACGGGTATTTTCTCATGGGCGTCGAAGAAGCAAGAGAGAGTTGCACAGTCCTCCACCGAAGCCGAATACGTACCGGCAAGCGAAGCAACCAAACAAGTGGTTTGGTTACGGAAGATTTTAGAAGACATGGGGGAGAAACAAGACATGGCAACAGTTCTCTTTTGCGATAACAAATCATCAATTGCTATGTCAAAGAATTTGGTATTTCATTTCCGAACAAAACATATCAACCTCAAGCATCACTACATTCGAGAAGTAGTGGATGATGAAGAAGTGATGATCAAACACGTGAAGACTGATGATCAACTAGCGGACATCTTCACGAAAGCACTTCCTTGTGACAAGTTTGTCTATTTGTGAGACTTGTTGGGAATGACCAACAAAAACATTAAGGGGAAGTGTTAAAATTAATGTTTTGTTTTGAGGGGTAAAAATGTAATTTGTAATCGGTGCATCGTTAGAGAAACGAAATGCACGAAACGCACGAAACGCACGAAACACATTGATGCCTATATCTTCTCCTCTTCTTCTAAACAATTCATAACTTTCTTCTCATTGATTTTCTCAACAAAACAAAATAAATCCAACACTATCCACCGTATGGGTTCTGAACGAAATTACTTTGCACCACCATGGCATGAATGTTTTGGATCTAGCACACTTTGCAAATACTAATGCTGCTCAAATATTGGCGCAGTCTATGTGCAAGATGTCCACTATGTGATCACGTAGGTTGCTATGCAGTATCTGCACAGATGCTGTGCAAAATAGCTGGCACACATACAAACTTCAACTGCGGCCAGATTTTTCACACACACTACTACGACAGCATCGTTGTAGTGGCCATTAATGCCTATAACATGCCATAACACGCTATTCTAACAATTAAAATTATATTATATGGTTATTGGTATCATATTTTTTTATTATTGCGAGATATTGAATTAAGAAAGTGTCTCATTGACTTGAAA
Organism: Sapria himalayana; assembly: GCA_029783825.1. Classification (NCBI taxonomy): domain Eukaryota; kingdom Viridiplantae; phylum Streptophyta; class Magnoliopsida; order Malpighiales; family Rafflesiaceae; genus Sapria; species Sapria himalayana. The sequence goes on along the minus strand of JAREIK010002602.1, from coordinate 3,278,442 downwards.
GATTAATTAAACGATCTCTTACTGATGTACAAGATTTGAAAATGTATATGGTAAAAAATTTCAAAATAAAAATATTCAGTCGATCAAGTAATTTGTGATTAAAATTTTATTTTCTAAAGATCTCTTTTAAATACATCTACCATAAAAAAAATTCTGGTCCTTTCAACTTAATATTTACCCTTTCTTCTATTATCATGTTTTATGAAGGTGTGTTGGTGCATTAAGTATGGCTGATAATCTCATGATTAAAACACTAAGTACTAAAATTATTAAGCTTATATTTTAAAACACTATAACTCTTAATTCTTTTATAAATTAGCTAAAAAAAAACTATGATTTGTTTTAAAAAAATTAAATAAAATGAGTATAATAATTAATGAAATTATAAAAGAAAATATAGGAGAATTTAAAAATTTATTAACTTGACTTATAACTTGGTTACACAAAAGATCCTTATATATAAGACAAATTAATAAGGACACCCCATGAGCTTAGTATTTCCATCAATACATAAAGAAAAGATGTATAAAATTTTAAAACATCAAGATAAAAGTATTAATTAGGAACTAGTTTTAATTATAATAAAATTATAAAATAATTGAATAGTTTAAACCAAAATAAAATCACAGCCTCATTAAATTTTGAAATGAACTATCTTAGAGATAATCAATTGGATTTATTGAAGTATCAATCAAATGAAATGACATAATAACTATTTCTCTTCACTTTTTTTTGATCCTGCTAATTTTTGTAAATTGTATTCGACAATCTTCCTCACTCCTCAAAAGAGAATAATGATAAAAAATTTTAGAGTAAAATATTATTTTCTAGCTAAATTTAGGAGAATAAAAAGTATTGATAAAATAAGATAGAATAATTTCATCATGACATAATAAGAGAATAACAATAGAATAATTTAGGTTTATTGGTTAACATTTTTATCTCTTACATGCCCTACGAAGCTTAGAATATTGGGCTCAAATTTATATGTACACTAGAAGGATGTAGGAAGCTTCACAAGCTTGTGACAGTCAACATGGGAAGGTGGTATGACACTTGAGGTTCCTTGGAAATTTTTTTTTGTTGCTCTCCCATAACGATTATGAATAAATTTATCTCTTAGCTGAGCCAACAGGGCAACAATAATATTCTTGTTATTTTTAATCCTTGTGATAGGCATGTCCCATTAAATTTTCCCAAATCCATTGTACTAATCTTTGGGCAAAATTGGACATTGATAGTTTATAGTATCTAGCATTTGAATATAGCTAGTTGCTTTAATAGCTTGGTCATTCACCTTAGTTTATAAAAGTAAAATGTTGCTCAACTTGAGGTATATAAGCTTTAATGTTTTCAAAGAGCAACACTTGCTTTAATAAAGAAAGTCAAAGTTGACACAAGCAAGATCAACATTATTTAGATTGCTAGACATGGAAAATCATAAGTTATATCTTCCAACAATAACAATTTCTCAATTTTGTTATACTTTGTCGCACACCCACTATGTGTGACAGAACACATGGTGGCAGGGGTGCTCATTTACGCCCACTATGTTGATGATGAAAAAATTCCATCCTGGCAATTATAACAGTGGCAAAATAATACAAGCACACCAAATGGTCAATGCTAGGCATGAAACACAAGTTATAAAAGATGTCAGTTAGGCGATGATTAGTTAAGATTTGTAGTGAATAAATTCACTCAGATGTTATATATAGACTAGAAAGATATTTTTTCTTCATCAACTAAGATGGTATATGTATAAATTCTTATATCATTTTGTAATATCTTATAATTATAAGATATATCAATTGGATATGAATAATATATTTTTTCTTGGTGACCTTAAGGTGAAAATATATATGGAGAAATCATCTAGATTTCGAGCAGTACAGTCAGTTGTAGTTTGTAGAATGCAAATTATATTGTATAGCATGAAATAATTACTGAGAACATGATTTACAAGATTTTTATAAGTAGTCAACTCGTTTGGATTACATAATAATGTTACAATTTTTTTTTATTTTTCTGGAGAAATACTAATAGTAGGTAGAATTTTTGATTGTCTATGAGGATGATATTCTAATTATGGAAGATGAATTAGGGATCATCTAACTCAAGTTTCTTCATGCTCAATTCCAAATAAAAGACACAGAGAGACTTAAGTACTTTTTTATGTATTAAGATTAATTATTTTATGAGTGATATCATAATGTAATAAAAGAGATATATATTTGATATTCTTTCAAAAGTTGATATTTTGAATTGTGTTTTAACAAATATATATTATTGATTTCGGTATTAATTCATTTCTAATATAATCTTACTAGTTGACTTTATTATTTATAGAATGATCATATAAAATATTAACTATTTGATCATGACCAAATCAGATATGGTATGCGTAGTCATTATATTTAGTTATTTCCTACATTTTCGTTGATGTGTTAATCTTGATATACTTGTTCACATGCTAAAATATGTAAAGAAATCTTTAGAATTTGAGATCTCTTTCAAAGTTAATGAGCACTTGCAGTTGGTGGGTGAGTGTTCAGATTTTTTCTGTATGCACCAACTTGGTGTGGGATGTTGTAATTTATCAAGAAAAATGAATCATAACAATGAGAAATAGAAACTATCTTTTCATTGAAACGACCACTTCCTGAATATTTGGACGGGCATCACAATAGAGGTTATGCAGTTAGCAGTCCAGTTTATTTGGACGGGCAATACAAAACAACACAATATACGACTTATTAGCAATATTAAAAGGAATAAAGGAAGAGCAATAAAAACTTGATAAATCAGACTAGTGGTTGCCATAGTTTAGGTCATGCATGTTTGCACAACCATTCAGACTCAAATGGGTATTGTACATATTGTAACTAAGAAGCTCCTTCATTGTAGATTGAGAAAGAATACTGTGGGGTGGGTCCAATTCATGTAGTATTGGCAGAGCTTCTTCCTTGTAAAGAGGTTTTATTTCTGTGTCAGCAAGATACTTGCATGCTTGTAATTTTAACACTTTTAGTACCAAACAGAATTGAAATACAAGCTAAAAATTCGTCAGAAAAGTATGTGATAAATAAAGAAGAGTCAAGTACTGAAGGAAGTGGAAAGAAAAAAATGCACAAGAATTAATTGATATACATGACATCAATATCAATGTGTCAATTAGTGGATACATAACCACTGTCTGATGTAAGAAATCATCCTTCAATTGGCTGCAAAATGAAGCATCAAAAGATATCAAGGAAGGACAGTTGATGTATGTTTTAGATAGCATGCCACATCTCTTTAATTCCAGAGACGCAAGGTAAAATGATTCAATCATGAATTCACTCAATCCTGATGTTCCTATATGATCAACCATGGAACCATTCTCATGACTCCAGCAAGTCATATACGCCATTTTGAATGAAATGATCCAAGACTTCAAAATAATCAAGAAGGGAACCCGATGTTTTTTTATATGGAACACTGTCCAGGATAGTAATCCATTCTACCAAAAACACAATAAGTTAACACAAAAATTGAAAAAGTAAAATACTATCGAAAGATCAAATATGTAGATCCATTTTGATGAAATTGGTGTGCAATCAAACTCCTCTTCAAACCAAAACCAAACACCACCAGAAATGTATCTTTGTCCACAAAACTAGCCTCTTTTCGAAAATACAACTTTAAATAGCAAATAATTTGATAATCGAATAACAAAAATCACATAAATGGTCACCTGTTTAAAAAATGAAAAATTATGGGGCCATTCTGTTGTAAAGAGATAACTCTCATCGCTGGAATTTTGGTGATGCACTTCAATGGTGTCGACTTAGTGGGCATCAACGACAAGACACAAAAGTTTTGTTCTTTTGGTTACACACCTGACAGTTGCAGTTGGCACAAAGTGGGTGTGCTCTCCCCCTTTCTGAGAAATAAATCCCCAAGGTTTATTTTACTAGGGTACCTACTTTGATACCATGTAGAAGAAAATGACTTACACACTAAGCAAATATTAACTTGATTTATAACTTGGATATACAAAAGATACTTGTATATAAAGTAAATTGATTAGTACAACCCACAAGGTGGGTGCTCCCATCAAAACATGAAAAAATTAAAAAGTTAAAATTGTTAATTTTTATAAATTCTTATAATTTTTGCAAACTCTAATAAATATAACAAAGTATCTTACATTTTCCTTTGTTGTCAGGTAAGACTCCTGACCCAATTGAGCCGTGGACTAATTACTCAAAATTCAAGAAAAGGCAAGACAATCTTGTCCCAACTGTAGAGGGTTAGTTGGTGGGATTTGAACTCGCAACTCAATTATTACAAGTTACACATCCAGACAACTCAACTATCATGTCTTAATTCTACCAAGTTACCAAATACCCAAGTGAATAAGATGAAATTAGAGGTGCCAACTAAAATTGGGTCAAGTGACATGAGCCTTTCTCGAGGCATAGCATGAGATTTCCATTCCTATCATGACTTGACATGGTCTAGAGTCATGTATGGACTAACCTTATGAAGATTAAAAGCTATAACTATGGTTTTTTATGCTGAAAATATATCATAGCAATAGTTACATTCGAGATCTTCCATCTAAGAAAGAAATGGTTTTCTCTAGATGCCTCACTACTTGATTATTATAATAAGTAGTAGTAGTAGTATTAGTAGTAGTAATTGTAGTAGAAGATTGTGAATACCCAAACTCGGGAGTCGGTGATATATCTAAAGTAACTCACAAATAAGTTTCGTCATTGCTCTAATATTTATCTTTGTATTACATCTCAAAAAAATTATGTCTTTTTCGTTTTATGAGATGTGATTGCCTATAATAAAAGTGCAAACAACTTATCGTAGGCTTTCTTTTGGAAAATGTTGCTGTTCAAGTAGAATCAGAATACCAGCCAACTACAAATGCATAGGATCTTTAAATGAAATCTCAAGTCCTTAAAATTTCATTACATACTTTAATATGTGAAAAGTTATATTGAGGTGGACCTACTGAGGAAAATCTAGGGAATGACTAACTATGTATGCTATATATGATGTGATCAAACTCAGATAGTTACCCACATGTCTATGATTCTTCAATAAGTAGAAGAGTTAACTTGGGAAATCATATTAGAAGTGAAGTAGTTACCTGGATCAATAAGTGTATATGCTAGAGCATATCTCAAATAAACTAACTTTTAGATAATTAGGATTTGCTTCTCAAAGATCAATGATCTTTAAAGTCTAACATGCGGGGGTATTAAGTATATATCTTTTATGACGGAATGATTTATCTCTTAGAATAAGCAACATCTATACCAAGAAAGTATATTAGTCTTTGATGGTCCTTCATCTAAAATTCTGCATGAAGGAATTCCTTGAGTTGGATGATTTCCAACTCGTTATCTTCTATAATCAGAATATCTTTTCTGTAGATAAAAAGCAAAATCATCTTTTCATTAGTGCCTCTCTAGTAAAAAAATAAAAGTTTGTAAAACACACATTTTAACCTAAATGATATGATTGGTTAAAGTCATATGACTTCAATAATCTGTAAACTATATTTAGCTATGCTGATTGAAACTTGGATGGTTGCTTCATGTATATCTTATTCTCAAGGTTATCATGAAGAAATACATTTTTTAACTTCACTTTTAGTTGATGATTCTTTTAACCGTAAGATATTACAAGAAATATAATAATCCTTATTATTGTCTTCTTGATCAATTGAGAAAAAAAATATCTTAGTAGTTCATACTAAACATCTAAGTACATTTCATCATTACAAGTCTCACCTTAAGATAATCTTTTTTTTTTCATCTATACTTGTCTTAATAGTGAACATCCGCACATAACTAATAACTTACCTTCTCATAGGCCATGGTACTAGTTTGCAAGTTTCATTGGAATGGATGGAATGTATCTTTTCCATTATGGCTTGATGCAATAATGAATCATAATGACTCAAAAGGAGACTTAGGCCTATTTGTACTATCAAGAGAAATAATAAAAATGATAAAATAAGGAATAAGACAAGCATACAACAAAACCTATGAAATTGAGTGCTAAGAATAACTTTTTTGTCCATTTCGGAGAGCAACCATAAGGTTAAGGTTAATGGAGCTAATCGCATGATCATTTGTCTCATTAATATGCTGATCTTTGGTCCGAGTAGATTGAGTATGTCTTTATCTTGTGGTGTAGATTCTAAGACCTAGGTAATCAAATCTTCTAATTACCAACTCAATACGAGTCTGTACAGGTAAAGATAATGGACTATAATATCATATAGGTTTGAAATTTTTTTTACCCAAGATAAGAGTATATGCTAGAGCATATCTCAAATGAATTAACTTTTAGATAATTAAGATTTGATTCTCAAGGATCAATGATCTTTGAAGTTTGAAATTAAGGAGTATTAAGTATATATCTTCTATGACGGGATAATATCTTTTAGAATAAGCAATATCTATACCAAGAATGTATATTAGTCTCTGATGGTCCTTCATCTAATATTATGCATGAAAGAATTCCTTGAATTGTATGATTGCCAACTCATTATCTCCTATAATCAGAATATCTTTTCTCTAGATAATAAGAAAAATCAGCTTTTCATTAGTGCCTCTCCAGTAAAAAAAGAAAAGTCTATGAAACACACCTTTTAACCTAAATGACGTGATTGGTTAAATTCATACGACTTTAATAATCTATAAACTATATTTGGCTATGCTGTTTGCAACTTGGATGGTTGCTTCATGTATATCTCATTCTCAATGTTATCATGAAGAAAGAAATTTTTTATCTTCACTTTTAAGTGATGATTCTTTTAACTGTAAGATATTACAAGAAATATAATAATCCTTATTATTGACTTCTTGATCACTTAAGAAAAAAAATATCTTGGTAGTTCATACTAAACATCTAAGTACATTTCTTCATTACAATTCTCACCTTAAGATAATCTTTTTTTCCATCTAGACTTGTCTTAACAGTGAACATCCGCATATAACTAATAACTTACCTTCTCAGAGGCCATGGTACTAGTTCACAAGTTTCATTGGAATGGATGGAATGTATCTTTTCCATTATGGCTTGATGCCATCATGAATAATAATGACTCAGAAGGAGACTTAGGTCTATTTGTGCTATCAAGAGAAATAATAAAAGTGATAAAATAAGGAATAAGACAAGCATACAACAAAACCTATGAAATTGAGTGCTAAGAATAACTTTTTTGTCTATTTCGGAGAGCAACCAGAAGGTTAAGGTTAATGGAGCTAATTGCATGATCATTTGTCTTATTAATATGCTCATCTTTGGTCCGAGTAGATTGAGTATGTCTTTATCTTGTGGTGTAGGTTCTAAGGCCTAGGTAATCAAATCTTCTAATTACCAACTCAATACGAGTCTGTACATGTAAAGATCATTGATTATAATGTCATATAGGTTTGAAAATTTTTTTACCCAAGATAAGAGTATATGCTAGAGCATATCTCAAATGAATTAATTTTTAGATAATTAAGATTTGATTCTCAAGGATCAATGATCTTTGAAGTTTGACATTAAGGAGTATTAAGTATATAACTTCTATGACGGGATAATATCTTTTAGAATAAGCAATATCTATACCAAGAATGTATATTAGTCTCTGATGGTCCTTCATCTAATATTATGCATGAAAGAATTCCTTGAATTGTATGATTGCCAACTCATTATCTCCTATAATCAGAATATCTTTTCTATAGATAATAAATAAATCAGCTTTTCATTAGTGCCACTCCAATAAAAAAAAAGTATGCAAAACACACCTTTTAACCTAAATGATGTGATTCGTTAAAGTCATACGACTTTAATAATCTATAAACTATATTTGGCTATGCTGATTGCAACTTAAATGGTTGCTTCATGTATATCTCATTCTCAATGTTGTCATGAAGAAATACATTTTTTATCTTCACTTTTAGTTGATGATTCTTTTAACTGTAATATATTACAAGAAATATAATAATCCTTATTATTGTCTTCTTGGTCACTTGAGAAAAAAATATCTTGGTAGTTAATACTAAACATCTAAATACATTTCATCATTACAAGTCTCACCTTAAGATAATCTTTTTTTTTCATCTAGACTTGTCATAATAGTGAACATCCGCATATAACTAATAACTTACCTTCTAAGTGGCTGTGGTACTAGTTCGCAAGTTTCATTGGAATGGATGGAATGTATCTTTTCCATTATGGCTTGATGCCATCATGAATAATAATGACTCAGAAGAAGACTTAGGTCTATTTGTACTATCAAGATAAATAATAAAAGTGATAAAATAAGGAATAAGGCAAGCATACAACAAAACTTATGAAATTGAGTGCTAAGAACAACTTTTTTATCCTTTTCAGAGAGCAATCAGAAGGTTAAGGTTAAAGGAGCTAATTTCATGATCATTTGGCTTATTTGTATGTTTATCTTTGGTATGAGTTGGTTGGGTATGTCTTTCTTTTGTGGCGTAGATTCTAAGACCTAGGTAATCAAATCTCCTGAATACCAACTCAATAAAAGTCTGTACATGCAAAGATCATGGACTATTATGGCATATATGTTTGAAAATCTCTTTACCCAATAAATCACAATTTTTATAGACTCAATATTATTTGAATATATTGATAGATATAATGAATTCATGAGAATAATATTATACTAAATATCAATATGCTAAGATGTAATTGATGGGTGATTCTTTTTACTAACTGGTAGTCTTGATAGGGTTACAAAAAATTGAGGAAGAGTATTTAATCCAAATGCAACATCTAAATTTATACTTTCCCTATATTTGTTAAAAAACGAGTCCTATTTAAAAGGACAACATCCATACTTTATAAGATTCTATTAGTCTTTGGTGAAATTATTTTTATTTTTTTGAATATTAGAGTATTCAAGAAAGATAGATCTCGAGATCATAGATGCTAATTAATTCCATCCAAGAGAGTGATCAAAGGCAAAATAAATGAAACTCAAAATTTTTCAAGGGTATCTACTCAGAAAGGATGTGAGAAGGAATTTGGATGATGATATAGATTGTGGTTAATATTATATTTTCCTAAAAATATTTTGGAATATTTTTTTTTCAAATGAAAGTGTTGGAATTATCTCAATCATATCTCTAATCTTTTTTTTAGCCACGTCATATCTCTATTCTTGTGTATATGTAGGTGTCAACTGGGTTGGGGTGGTCTGAGAATGGCTTGAGGCACGACATGAAAATGTCATACTTGGTACAACATGACCTAGCATAGCCTCATGCTAGCCCGCGACATGGCTCGTGCCAAGTCGAGCCAGGGTTCCTAGACCACTTGCTATGGAAGATGTGACATGACAAATCATATAGGCTAGTTTTAGCCTCACTAGCAAAACTAGGCTAGCCTATAATGAACCAAGCTAGCTTGAAATGAACCTGCTAACTTGGACTTGATCTAGGTTAGCATGGCCAGTCCTGACCTAGCTTAGCACAACTCAGCATCCAGCATAACCCAGAAAAATGGTAGGCCAACAAACTATGTCGGGCTGTCCATTTTTAGAACCAGCATTGAATGATTGTTCTAAAAATTATGTCGTGTCAGGCATGACATGGTGGCTTGGATGAGCCTGAAAAATGGATCTTGTCAATTCAACATGGCTCATTTGATACCTTTAGGTGTATAATATCATGTTTCATATATTAAGTTTTGAATCGGTCTAGCATATTTTAGTAGATTATTACTTTTAAATTTTTTATTATTTTTATTAAACTGATTTTTAACCATTTTATGAAAAGTTTGAAAATTAAAAAAATTTATAATCTACCTCAAAAAAATACATCCATGTAGATTTCAAGCAGTCATCGATAAAAATGATCAAATATAAAAATTATTTTTTAGTGAATTTTTATAAAGTTCTTATATATTTAAGTGTATAAAATCAAATATCTCTACTCAAGCTAGTTTAGTAAGTATGATAGGAAGCTCCAATGATCTTTACTAATATCTATCTCAAACTCAAAGATTTAAATTTTCTTTAGATTAAAGTAAAGTATTATCATGTTGGTCAATGTTATGCAATCAAGCTGAGAATAAATGGTTCAACACAAAAATATTTACAAGGAGATATTATTATAGAAGAGAGTATTATTCATCCTGTTTAATCTCAAACAAGGTCTTTCTCAAATTCTATCAATTTTGTAAAAAACATCAATTGAAATAAAAAAATATATCAATGTTAACTTAGGCAAGATATTATCATATGCAATAATTTTTAAATATTTGTCATTTTTAAAAAAATATAATAATATTTTTAGAATATGAAAAAATATAATTAATTGAATATAATTATTGGTAATATAACTAATTAATTATTAGTTTCTGTCTCTAAATCATGAATATGGCTACCTTGTGGAGTGTCCGTGTGTCGAAAACACGGACACTTAGACACACATTGGATATGCATCAGATATGTGTCTGATATGCCACATGGAGTATCGTTAATCAAACAAGAGGTCAAAGGATTTGGATACGGCTCGGACATGGTGAAGACAATGCTAGACACGGAAGAGACATGACTTGGAGATGGTGAAAAGGGTTTATGGGCTTTTTTCTTTATGTGGGCTTATAAAAATCTTAATTCGATTATTTCTCTTCCTCAATAAGTCAAATAGACAAATACAAAAAAGTCACACGAGGAAATTAGATTGGATAACTTCAACTAGAAAGTGAGAGTGAGTGATGACTGATGATGCTGGAGATCAACACGTCGATGACACCAGAGAAAAGTTGTGCACTTGCTTACTACTTGGACTTCTTGTGCTTCTACTGCATTTTGTTGAATTTTGAGATTTCAAAAAAAAAAATGAAGCTGAAAGTTGATAAAATGAATGAAGTTGGAAGTTGATATTTATTGTCAATGCAAATTTATTTTTTTTATTTATTTTTCAATTTTGTCTAATTGCCTTTTATGCATACTATTTTTTACAATTTATTAAGGAAAAATGAAGATTTATTAGATTAAATTGTTTAATAATTTATTTTGAATTACAATGAATGCAAACATTCAAATTTTATAAAATTAGCCTAATTCAATTAATGTTTTAAATAATTTAGATTAATTTAAATACATAATTTTTATTTTTTTTATGATACAAAATTATACAATGAGTAGTAATTCTTAGCTTTCAAATGATCAACAGAATAATCAAGATAATAATGTTCTATTATGGAGGTGCATCATGAGAGAAGCGAAATTGGATAAATAGGAAGGAACTGTTGCTTTTTAATATAATTTTTATAGACAAATATATAAAAGGTCATATTATAGATCACGGCTGACCTATTGAAAATGAAAGGGGCCGGAGTTGTATCTATTACTAAAGTAACAAATAAAAATGTAATTGAGATGCAAAGGGTGATGGAGGAAATTGAACAAATGGTGAAATAATATAATCTCAAGCAAGTTTCTTTATCCACATCAAATGTCGCAACATCTAATTTAGAGAATTTTTCTAGTGTTAGTGCTGTTGATATTGATCCAAAAAGGAGAAAGAGATCTATTGGATCAATTGAGAAGGCATTCAAATTGTGTGCACATGAAATAACCGATAGTGAGATAGCTAAGATGTTTTATACTGGGGGTTGTCTTTTTACTTTGCTAGAATCCTTATTATGTTCATGCTTTTAAAAGTGCAAGTCAACTGACAGGTTATGTCCTACCAAGCTATAATGTATTAATAACTACATTATTACAAAAGGAAAAGAGTAATATTAATAATTTATTGAAACCAATCAAGAAGACTTGGAATGAGAAAGAAGTGAGCATTTATAGTGATGAATAGTCAGATACTCAAAGAAGATCACTTATTAACATCATTGCAATTTTAGAAAGTGGATCAATATTTTTGAAAGTTATAAACTATGAATGAGAGACTAAGTATAAGCACTTTATAACTGATTTGTTGATTAATACTATACAAGAGATTGGTCCTCAAAAGGTATTTCAAGTTATAATTGATAATGATATAGCTTAAAAAGTAGCAGGACATATTATGTTAGCAAATTTTTGGCATATCTTTTGGATCCCATGTGTGGTTCTTAATCTCAATCTTGCTTTGAAGAATATATGTGTACCATCAACACACCCAAGATATGATGATGTGATGGAACAATGTGGTTGGATCTTTCGAATTTCAAATGATGTATCTTTCATCAAGAATTTCATTATGAATCATGCAACGAGATTGTCAATGTATAATAATCATTGCAAGTTGAAGTTACTTTTAGTAGCTGATACACGTTTTGCTTCAACTATTTTTATGCTTAATTAATTTAAAACAATAAAAAGAGGCTTTGTGCGATTAATGATAAGTGTAGAATGAAGTATGTATGAAGAAGATGATATAGTGAAAACTAAAGAAGCAATGAATAAAATTATAAATGAAGACTTTTGGATGGATATGGATTATATCCTCAGCTTTACAGCTCTCATGTATGAGATGCTTCGATTAGTTGATACTGACAAGCTTGTCCTTCACAATATTTATAAGTAGTGAAATTCGATGATCGAAAAAGTGAAGGAAATCATTGATAAGAAAAAATATTAAAGCTTCACAAAAAATTCAAGCTATAATTAATATTTATTAGTTATATATTTGAGTTTTGATTGAAAGTTTTAATTATATTTGAACTTATATGAATCATTTATTAATTATACTTGTAGGTTTTATGATATTGTGATTAAAATCTTGATAGAAATATAGACTAAAAGTCACACACTTTTATATCCTTTAGCTCATTCCTTAAATCTAATATAATCTTAAGTTTAAATTGTAAGTTTTGATAATTTAAATATAAATGATATATATGAAATTTTACTTTTTATAAATTATGTCATAACTCAACTTGTAGGTATTATAGTCAACAATAGATTGGTGAGTCTCATGATCGTGTTCCACCACATCAAGATATGGAAGTGTAAGAGAAAGAGAAATATTTTGAGAGATATTTTTCAAGTGAAGCTGAAAAGAGATGAGTAAATGAAGAGTGCTAATTTTTCTGCATTCTTAGAAGATTTTTTTAGTGGCGATTCCATCAATGACAGGTGATATATGAGTCTTATTAAATGATGAATTATTCATGGAATGTCCGCACCAATGTTTTAATTTATAGTATTAAAATTGCTAGGACAACATTGTTCGTCCTCATATTGTGAAAGAAATTGAAGTACACATTTTCATTCATTCCATGAAAAGAAATAAGTTGACACCCCAAAGAGCTGAGAATTAGTTTAATGTCCATAACAATCTTTGACTTCTGTCAAGGATATCTCCAAACAATAATGAAAGTAAATTTAAAATATGGGATATTTGGAGGAGATTATTTTGACTCAATTGATATAGAGAATGCTAGAATTCTTGAGATTGTGAATCATTCTCTTGATGAACCTAAACTGAAAGCCAATTTATTTGATTCAAAAGGAAATGATAGTCTTTAGTTTTAGTATTACTTATGTTTTTTTTTTAATATTTGTAAGAACAATGTTTGTTTGATCACTTATATTTTATTTATCTAAATTATTTTTTAAGGATAATATTTGTAAGAATAATTATTTTTATTTTATCTTATTATGCCATGTCATTGATGTATCCATTACCTAATTTTTTGAAATTTTTCATGTCCCACTATGCTGCCGTGCCGTATCTTCGTGGTCATATCTGTATCAGTGCTTCTTATGCTTCTATGTAGATAATTTAGGAGTTTATAATGATAACATGTATGAAATAATTTAAAAGAATGAAATAATTTATTGTTATCTTTGAACATAATTTTTTATAGTTCTCTCTAATAAGTATTATGGTTAATTAACTATGTGAGGATCTTTAGATCATTTTGGTAATTAGTTCATCATCCTGCAATATGTACATTTAACTGATATTCTTCTTTATCTACATGGTTAGGATAATTTATATTGATTTCTCTAGAAATAAAGTTGTATCAAACCCTAATTTTATATTTTTGTGTCAATAATAAAAATAATATTTCTAGTAATTACTATTCAAAATATCTAGCAAGGATTCACAACATGAAAAATAATAATTTTGAGAATTAGGAAAATCTGCCCTGGCTAGGAATTTCTGGGCTGCGGGATTTGGTGGTTTGCACACCCCATGGGCCATTCTCAAATCTTACACTCCAGCATCGTGCAAATCTTGCATGCTATCACTGTACTTTTTGCATGCAAACTTGCATGATGCTACTGCACAACTTCAAGATCACATCATGCGTACTGTCATGCACAACTGCTACACACCAACTTACATGAAATCTCCAAAAAAAAAAAGCCTACATGAAATCCCTGCATATTGTGCATTGTGCACTTTGGCTGGAAGGCAACCCTTAAGTTGGCTTTGAAACCATGATATGAGTTAATGTGGAAAAAATGAAGAAAAATATAATAATGCTCAATGATCCATCATCATATAGTCACCTTATAAAGTGGTAAAAAACAAGTTGAATACTCATCAAAAATATAAAAGAAAAAAAAATAAAAATAAAATAAATCAGCAAATTTTAATATAAATAAAGATTGTGCCTCATTTATAAGGTTCTAACTTAGCATGAGGTCTTAGAGAGATGTAAATATCTTAATAATTTTATTCTTAAAAATTAAAAAGATTATGTTTGATGAGTATCAAATCTAAGATTTATTATCCTTGTATGAAGATATTTATCATTATACCAAGGCATAACCTTTTATAGTTTAAAAGAGAGTATAATATATGCAGATTAAATATTACATGTTCTTATCATAACAATAAAAAGACAAAATAAATACTAAAAAAATTTATAAAAATATGCATTCAACATTGACTGACAAACAAATAATAAAGACAATCACTCAATTAATTACCATTAAAGTGAAAAAAAATTAAGAAATTATCAATGTTTTATCAATTTGATCATGAAAATTTATTGAAATTCTATTTGACGATAAATAGTATGGTAATAATTTAATTCTAATTGATTGATAAACCAAATTCTCCTAGTAATTACTCATGGAGAATAACTAATATTCTAAAACGTATTTTTGATAATAAATGAAAATAAAAATGATTCTCTAATTTGCTTGTATGTACTACTAACACAATTCAAGTATACAAAGTACACATATTATTACAAAATAAAAATGATTCTCTAATGGTTTTTGATGTATATTTTTTATTTGAGTTATTGTTTATTTTATTTCAGCATCCTTATTTATAATATGTTTTCAATTATATAAATACTAATATATTGGATCTCTTAAGTATTGTGAAGTTAATAGTGTTAGGATGAGAATAGTAATGGACTGCTATTCATTACTTAAAGTACCAAGTTTTTATGATTATTTATGGATTATTTCATAATTTGTTTGTAATAAAATTAAACTTAAAGGATAAGTTATTTATAAACTCATGCTTATGTTAGGTTTTAATGGAAAATAACAAAATCAATTATAAATTGAGCATAAAAAATAGACTTAGTCTAAGCAGAACTAAAGTCTAGAAGAGTGAGTTGAAGTCATGATATTTTCAATGTCATGATAATATTTATACTAGCACATACTTATCAAATAGTTGCAAAAGACTTTTTTTATCTGTGACTTTACTCATCAGTCATGACATTCTTTATACATCGTGATTGTATCATATATTTCTAATTTTTTCTATTTTGTAATATATTTTTCTTTGCTGCGATATTATTTTTGAGTCGCAGCTATTTTTCTATAAACACATATTTTTCATGATATTATTTGTGTATTGTGGTAGTCAATGTTCGAATAATACTATAAAGTCACGAAATATTTTCAATATCATGATATAATCATTAGAGAAACAAAATTACATAACATAAAATGATTTTTTGTCGTGATATTTTTTTGACATCGTGGCATCATACCCCAGGAAGAAAATCCTTGAGCTGTGGCATCTTTTCAGTATTGTGGTATCATCCTAATGCTTGCATAATAATGTCATGACATTGTTTATGACGTTTCACTATGTGATGACACAAAAGTGATTCAATGATATTTTTTGTAGTGACTTCAACCCAACAATATGATATTGAATTCATTAAATGATAAGTAATTGACGAGATTTGACTATATAAAAATTGGACTTAACTACAAATTAAGAAGAAGAGAAAAGGGGTAACAAACAAAGCACATATTAGAGACAAAAATGCCACCCCGAGTGGGGAAACATGTCCAAAGTCGAACACACCATGTGGTTTGAATTGGAAAATGTGATTGAAATCTAGATCCTAACATCATATGTCATTGGGAATTCATGATTTGACAAGATGATTCTTAACTCTTCTTGCTCGAATTAATCTTCTATATCATACTAATAAGGAACTTTTAGATTCATTTATGTAATTATGAATAATGAATGTGGTTTGTGATGAATAATTATGATTTTGTTATACATAGTTGTTGATGAATATGGGATTAGGGTGCAAATCTAGGGTTCCACCAATTGATGGACCATGCGTGTAACCGTGAGGGATGGTGACAAAAAAGTCATGGGACAAAATGTAAGGGGAGTGGCGATAAGAAGTGATAGCCCTCTGGCATTAATCATCTTGTTATGGTTCCATTAGGTAAAAATCCTAGGTTGATGTATGTTCAATTGCATGACTATGATGCTAACGAAGTCGAAAACATAAATGTTATTATTAATATTATTGTGCAATCTCTAGAAAGGCCGACTAAAAAAGAAGTAGGGGTGTCTTAGAATATTTAGTTTAGAGTTTCACCAAAGCATGGATATCATGTATTGGTTCTGATAAATGATGACAAGTATGATATGAGACACATGCAAGGGTGTATGCTTTGAGAAAAACTGACAACCCTGTGATCATTCTTTTATATGGCTTTCATGGATAAAATTATTAGGTGGACATAAGTTTAATTAATTAGAGTATGATATTTACAAAGTCAAAAATATAATTATTATTATTATCACATTATTAAAAGTTTTCTAAGACAATTGAGGCATAAGAAAAGAGAAAAGTACAGTTGAAACAATTTGTCAAGAGCAGTTGATGTATTGCCTAAAAGGAATAGGATTTATGGGGTGACCAATGACAATATATGTGTTGTTTTGGTAGATGCTGATAGGCATGCCAAAGGCACAACCACAAGGAGATCAATCCACAGTAGTGATAACCCATGATTGATAACTTCTTGAAAGCTAATAATGCAATGAGCGTTCTCATATTTTCTTATCTTTTATCCAACAAATATGTATAATATTGCTACAAGACTATAGAAACATCATCATACATAAGAAAATAAATCAATACTAAAATGTAATTATTTTTTTGAGATCTAGTTTTATTTTCTCAACTTGAATAGCTAGTCAATTCATTACGATTTATTCAAATTGTCATATCAATTTATATGGGATTAATATTTAGACTTATGTTTTATTGTATTACTTGTATAACTCATATACTTATGAAATTAAGTTAGTAAGTATGAACACTCTTAACAAGCTTTTGGTATTGTGTTCGATCCATTCATTTTTGACAACTTTTTTGGTATTTTTATCGATGATTGAATTTATTTTGATTAACTTTAAGTTGATCCAACTACTTAACAAAAAAGTAGTAATGTTCTTAGTGAATTAAATATTTATTTGTTTTGTGTTTGTTTATTTTTCTTTATTTTTTTTTGTAGCTCCCAAATATTATATGAACCAATGATCTTGGACTTAGTCAATTCTCTAGTCTTAGAGATAAAAAGAAGGGATAGTTATATATTGGGTCTCAAAAAGAAATATTTATGTTTTGGTCTCCTTTTAAAAAAAATTTTAAAAAAATGCCCCAAAACATGATTTTTCATTCGGAAAACCATGTTTTATAAAAAAACACAGGTGGTTTTTGAATTTTAAAACCACATATTTATGTTTTTTAAAATGCTAGAAACCACTTTTCATTTTGAAAAGTGGTTTTGTTCTTTTTTTATTTTTTTTTTTAAATTTTCAACTTATATATATATACATTTAATATATAAATGTGTGTATGTGTGTGTATATACTTAATATATAAATGTGTGTGTGTGTGTGTGTGTGTGTGTATACTTAATATATAAGTGTGTGTGTGTGTGTGTGTGTGTGTGTGTGTGTGTACTTATTATATAAATGTGTATATTTATATAAACCTATACACATTTATAGGTTTATATATATATAAATATATGTTTATATATACATATATAGACATATGTTTCCTCACACATGCATATATATATATATATATGCTATATAGGTTTATATAAATATATATATATACATATATACATATTTATATTAGAATCTCATTTAGATCTTTTTTATTCAATATGAATCTTTGTCCAATCTCTAATATTATTTTACTCTTTCTTCATACCTTCTAAAGCATGTGACTCATTAGGTTTCTAGTTATGTTGGCTACTCAATTGAACCAATAATCTTGAGCAAGTCATAAATGACATCTAACAACACATCATGACTTTCGATTGACCGGGGAGTTGAAGGTTTGACTATAAATTTTTCCATAGCTAATTACCATAATAATTTGTCCTTTCACCATGCAATACGTCACCTAATTTAGAGTAGAGGTTATGTGTCAACTTCCACTATGCTAATTATGTCTTATCTATCCTAAATGATATTTTTTTTATCTCCAAGACTCATAACTCAATTAGGCATGCCATTTAAGACTCTTCTTTATGACATTTTCACTCTAACCAAAAATTTTGTGTAATAATCTCAACAAAAAAAAAACGTGGCTATTCTCTCTTTATATTAGGAGTGATGAATCATTTGTTGACTACTCAATTACCTCCTTATACATCTAGTTGTGCCCAATTATAATCATATGAGCAATATTTGAAAGGTAACAAAAAACGAAGTCAAAATATAAGATAAACATCCAAGATATCTTTGAGTACCTCGAATCTTAGATTACTTGTATCATTACTATGATGAGACAATCATTAACATGTGAATAGACAATCCATATGATTTTCCCAATGCATGTCTCTAATATATTTGATCATTCTTAGCAAGTATCTACATGTTATAAACTATAATTATCACCATGATTATAACTTTAAGATCTACAATTTGATCAAATCAAGAAATGTAGCATGTGCTAATCTATTTAGTGTAATAATATATAGTATTATTGATAATATGATTAGTGATAATTTAGTTACTAATCTAATCATACATGATAAGAATCTCATTATCATGGTTTCTTTCATTCCATGTTTATGTATAATAGAAGTTATTAATTGAGTTATGATCTTTATTAATTCAAACTATGAATATCAAAAATATTGAAGAAGCATTTTTTTAATTAAAATAAGTGATACAGTGAGTACTAAAAGTGAATGTTCGTAAAGTACTCTAATAACAACACCTTCACAACATGAAAATCTCTCATCTTAAATTTCAAGATATAGTAGCTTGTTAGTTTTAATTTAATTATTAACAAATGAGCCTCTATTATAATAGAAAATTAAGTTCATACATATATCCAAAATGATTCAAACAAACATTCTCAAACTTGTGATACTATTTTTTTGCTATCTAGTACTTTATTACAACTTTGTTGAGGGTTGATTTGCTTAGGCATAAAACATTTAAAATTTAAGTGTACTATGCATTACCATGTCAACATTATTATGAATGTTGACATGGATCAAGTGCAGACATATATTTTGGCACAACTATTTCACACACAAACAAGATCTCTTAGCATGTCAGCGTTCTTATGAATTTTATCTTCAATTTTATTGATGCTCTTTTTATTATAATCACTTGGCACAACTATTTGAAAGGAATATTCTTTAAATTTTATTTTAATGGTTATTTTATTTTTAGAAATTTCATCTATTTATCAAGTTCCGGACTCCCATCTTTGATAGTCAATTTCTAGAGAATTGATTTTACTGTTGTGTAATAGATATAGTGAAATACATTCCTTTTGACTTATTTTATTATTTCAAGAGACAATATTGATGGACCCATTGACTATTGACTTAGATAGGTGAATATATTGACTCCTACAAGTATATATATATATATATATATATATTGGAAATTAGAACACCTTATGGAAGGACTTTCTTATTTGAAATGGAAAAATCACACATGAAGATAATCTCTTCAATGATAAACTAGTAAGATTTACAATTCTTCATGTAGAATTTTATATATTAGAAAGTATCATCTTATATATTAGTTAGTTTGATAAGTAGAGGGGATAATAGAATAATTAAAGAAGTTGGAAAATATCCAAGTTGCCCGGGCTATATTTCCTTTTTTACCAATAAGACCTAAATGCCAATGCTCCTCACCCCATGAATCTAAATAGTCTTTCTAAAAACCCATGATGTGGAGAGATATTACTCATTAATAGCATGTAACAATGTAGAATTTTTAAGGGCTCGTACATAATCAGAGTAACCTCAACAACTTTATTGAAAATGCTAATTTGTAAGTATGTGTATGAAGATTATAAAAAATGAAATTTGGGTAAAATAAATCCTGATGAATATATATCAAGAAAATTAAATAATAGACAAAGGATATATAGGCAATGTGTATTGAATAAGTTACATAAATGGTGACGAATAGAAAAGATAGGGTGAATTAGGATTTAAATTAAAGAAAGTGAAGACTCATTTTTTTTAAAAAAAAAAATGAAACTCGATTAAGAAGTATTAAGTTAAATCAATCATGACTCAATCTCCAAATTGAAAAATTATTTAAAAAATTCAATTTAAAAACAATCATAAATTGATTGAGAATTTTTCATGAATTTCACATTCACGATCATTTTTTTAATCAAATAAAATTAAGTTTATGAAAATTTTTTGAGGGTAGAGTGAAGTAATATTGATTTTTTAAGATATCAAATTTCATATTCTAGTGCAATTTGAGTGTTGAGATTGAGTGTAATCATATTTTTTGAGTGTTGAGTTTGAGTGTAATCATATTTTTTGAGTGTTGAATTTGAGTGTCGAGTTTGAACATGAAAGTTTACAATAAATCTTGAATTAACACATTCTGTGCAATTTTGCAAATATAAATTTTAAGTGATATCAATTGTGAATTGATCATGAAAAGATTTTATTATTCTAGAAAATAAGATAATTTATTGTTAGAATGGATCGAGTACAAACCCCCCCGACATGCTCTTTATCATACTTGGATTGTGATAAAAAAAAATATCACAACCTTGAGTTTCTTTACTTGAAAACCTAGAAAATAAGATAATTCAATTTCATACTACTCATTTCAATTTTTTATTTCAACAAATTGTTATCAAAATGAAAAGAAACTTTATTAGAGGTGTAATCATACATCATATCAATTGTATAGATTTGTGCCACCAAAAATATTTTTTTAATCCTTCTAGTGAAAAGTGTATATTCTATGTCTTTTCTTAGGAAGCATAGCTTAACAAGTTGAGAGTAAAATCAAGTATGCTAATCTCCAAGGCTTGTTATAAACCAATATACATGACTAGGGTACATAGGATCTTGAAATACTTAGAGTTTACCCAATACACATCGATATATATATATATATATATATATATAAACATTATATATTAAGTATGTGTGTGTGTGTGTGTGTGTGTGTGTGTGTGTGTGAGAGTGTGTATAAGTTGAATATTCTAAAAAAATTAAAACGGAACAAACTGCTATTGGAAACGTAATGCAATTTCTAGAGATTAAAAAAAATGTAAATGGGTGGTTTTTGAATTTGAGAACCATCGTTTGTTTATTTTTAAATGAAAATTGGTTATTTTCAAATGTAAAAACCACATTGTATTTTTTTTTAAATTGTGGGTTTTCGAATAAAAAAACAATGTTTTAAACCTAAAAACTAAGTTTTAAAAAAAATTGAAAACTCAGTTTCCCAATTTTGGATACCAAAATATAAATATTTTATATTTTAGGATATTTTTTAAAAATTTTTTAAAAAAGAGACCAAAACATAAATATTTTTGTTTTTGGGCTCCAAAACAAAATGTTTCTTAAAAAGAACTACAAGATACCTACTGAGACAAAAAACTAAGGAAAGATATATAAAGAAAAATATCATCAATTGAGACAACCAAAAAGGTGCCAAAACAAGTTGTTCTTCAATCTATTTTCCATTGAACACTTAGGGATTATTGGAAGCAAATATTGAAGGACAACTACTCAGGGATTCAAATGCCACATATTCAAGTAAATCATTTTGAGTTGAAGCCCTAGTCTTATCATTGGGAATAAAATTGGAACCATGGAATTGGATACATTGTCAGCTTTGAAGGCCGAGATGAATGCATATTTCACCTAGTTTGCAGTCCAACACAATAAGAGACTAAGTGTGAGAGAATTGGGAATCTTGCAACATTAAGAGATGAGCTATTTTAATCATATTTATCAAGTAGAAGAAGTCAATATACTGAACAACATAGAGTATATTTTCAAACCTAACACTGACATTCTTACATATTATAATCTAAACATAAGAAATTACAAGAGTTTATTCATAATACCATGGGTACCAAGCACAAAAGATTGTAGGTTTTGATTATAACCAGTAGAAGTTAGCAGTCAAGCTGTTGATTGTAGATAGTATTTTTATGCTACTTATAGAGACATAGAAGAAATGTTGAACAAGAAGATATGATGGGATAAATGAAAAAAAGGTTTGATCATACAAGCATAATTATGTGGACTATTGAGATCACCATCTCAGTTGGGTGATGATTCCTATAGGCTTGATCTTTACTTATAATGACAAGTCTTATAAAATGACTCATGGTGCAAGGGTTGTTGCATGAGGAAAAGAGTCAGATCATTGTAAAAGATGATGAATATAATCATCCTGATTATAATAGTGGCTCTTTCATTTATGAGGAAATCATAATTATAAGAAGAAATTCAATATCCAAGCATGTGGATTTTAGAGAACATAAGGAAAAGACAATTGGAAGTCATGACAGGAGAAAAATGAGTCACAACTCAAATGGTCTTGTGACTCTGAGATTTGAGTCGTGACTTTATTTTTTTAAAGGGTTGCAACATGTTACATATGAGAAGGAAATTATGGTGGAAGATATAGTAGTGTTGTGGTATAGATGTGTCAAACAGGCTGGACAGCCTAGGCATGGCCCATGGCCTGATCCAGTTCAATAGTGTATGGCTTGAAATGGCACGGTCCAGAACCGCGCCTCGGGCCGGGCCAAACCACCCCATGGCACATTGCATGCCATGCTGAGCCAGCATGAGCTCTGCCTCATGCCGGGCCAGGCGCGAGCTGTGCACTTGGCCTGAAGGCATAGTTAACACGCTTGGGTGAACACCACCCCATCACGAGTTGAATATTTTTTAAAAATAAAAAATTCAATCATTTTCTCATGAGGTAATTAATTTTTAAATATAAATAATTGACCACATGGCTGATTGTAATTGGCCGCTCGTAATCCATCCATCCATCACCTGTGCACTCGGGACCATGCCACCTTTGGCAGTTTAGCAATGTTGGGCATGTCCATGCAACCATTCACTATTTGGTATGGTCGGGCATGCCTGTGCACTAATCCGTGCCCACCATGTTGTACTGGGCCCGTGGAGTGTCTTCAAAAAATGAGTGTTGCCGGCAATACATGACCTGGTTGATACCTTTATTATGGCATCAAAGACTTGGGCACATCAGTGAAAAAATTTTCATAATTGTATCCTCCAACATGTTGGAAGAAGTTTCAAATTACTTGAAGTGCTTGAATTCAATGAAAACTATTTGTATAAAAAATAGAAGAGGGTAAAGTTCAAGTTGATGGTCACCAGAGAAATGACAATGCTGAACTTGATACACATTTACTTATTTGGAGAAACAACAAAGACATCATTTAGAAAATCAAGGTATTATATCTTATTTATTAATAATATTTTCAGATATGATTAGGTATTTTTTATTCAAAAGAAGTCAGAGGTATTAGAGAAGTTCAAGGAGTTTAATGTTGTGATATAGAATCTTTTTAGCAAGAAGATAAAAATTTTGTGCACGGATAACGAAGCGAAGTATTTTCTAGTAAATTGACTTTACATTAAGCAAGTAATTGCAAGGTGGAACACAATCAAAATTACATCCTAACAGAATGGTATAATTGAAAGACTAGATAGAACACTAATGAAGAATATAAATTTTAGGTGCATGAGAAGTTAAGCATCATTGGAAACAAATTTTTGGGTAGAAATTATTGCCACTACATGCTGCCTAAAGAACCACACTCACCGATGTAGTAGAAGGGCATATTCCATTTGAGGTATTATATGGGAGAAAGTCAAGTGTGACTTATCTCTAGGCCTTTGGGTGTGATGCCTATCAATATTTGCCAAGAAAGAAGTAGAATAATTTGGACTTCAATTTTATTAAGTACATATTATTTGGCTATAAAAAAGGTATTAAAGGCTAGAAGTTGTGGAATTCAAAGATCATAATAATCTCTTTAATTTTTGATATATCATATTAAAGGAGTTTAAGGAGCAACTGGTTATAAATTTCCTCAAAATTGCAACATGAAGTGAACTCATTAAACTCTTAATGTTGTGACATGAAACTTGGTGGTCGTGATTTTTCTCAAAGCTAAAAGAAGAAAAATTGAGGTCGTGACATGCAATTATGTCTTCATGACTTGGTTGAGGTCATGAAAACTAACAATGAAGTCATGACTTGGAATTCTGAAGAAACTATGGATAATGTTGATTCAATTTCATCAATTTGTGCCGTTGTGGCAAGTTTGATGAAGAAGCTATGAAGTCTACACATGCACTGAGAAGGTTTACAAGGGTCATAGACCCACATATGAGATATGTAGATAGTGCATATCATGCACTTGTTATAGAAGATGATCTAAACACTATGGAAAAACATATAGCCTCTGGTAAATTGGAGCAGTGGGAGCATGTCATTGAAAATGAGATACAATCTATAAAGGTTAGCAACACCTAGAAGCTTGTGGGTTACCCTAGGGCCAAAAAACAATAAGGTGTAAGTGTATGTTCAAGCATAAGAATTAAGATTAATACAAAAGGAAATCTTTAAAAAGTATGAGGCACAATTGGTTTTTATTGAGTACTCTCAAATTAAGGAGATAGAATATGATGAAGTCTTCTTCCTAGTGGGAAAGATGACTTCTATTTAGGTGATTCTAGTTCTAATTGCTCAGTATGATTTAGAGATGGAGCAGTTAGAGTTGAGGAATTTTTTTTGGTGACCTGGAGGAAGAGATCTTTATGTTGCAACTTGAAGGATTTGAAGTTGAAGGTAATGAAAACTTAGTGTGCAACTTAAAGAAGTATTTGTATGGATTGATGTAATTTTCAAGGATGTGGTACCAGAAATTTATGCCTACATCCTTTAGTTGGGCTTCAAAAAAGTGAGGTAGATCGTTGTTTATACATAAAGAAGTTAGGTATTAATTTTGTATTTCTTGCTTTGTCTGTGAATGATATGTTGCTAGTTAGAAACAACAAAAAGATTATTCGTATTGTGAATAATAACTTGCAAGAAAGTTTGAAATGGCACACCTCAAAGAAGCTAAGAATATTTTAGGAATGCAAATTGCAAGGGACAGAATGAACAAGCTATTA